>OX155969.1:20220431-20565426 GCA_944548615.1 Micropterix aruncella | reverse complement strand
GCTCCGTTACCGCCTCGTTGACGTCTGTTATCTTATTAAACATCAAGGGCTTAAAGACGATTGCGCATTCTGAGAATTAATCGACGGACCATGTCCAAGGACAGTGACTACTCCCACTGGGCAATTACCCTTAAGCGAGGCTTCACGCGAGCCGGGCCCGTTGACCCGGCTTTCTGAGTGTGGCGTCGAAGGGCTGCTTGCCCTGCGGCAGGTATCTCGAAACGATCGCGCGTCGCCTCCACGGTCGCACTCAGTCAGTTGCCCTAGGCTAATGTTATTAATTAAATGAATGTTTAATTAATTAATAAAATGTTTTCTTAACCCGTTGAGTATGAGTCAACCAAATCTGGTCGCGATACAATTATCCGTTGAGTACGAGTCGACCAAATCTGGTCGCGCGTTTTTTTCACTTCTTTGACGTTCTCATATTTATTCATAATTATCTAATTGTTTTACAAAATGATATTTCAATATTCTATATTTGTAATTTCAATGCAATCATTGTGCAGTTGTTATTTTTATGATTGGTGTAGTAGTTTCGTAGTTATAGTACTTTAAGTCGATGTCGCCGAAAATCCTGCAAAAGAGACAAATGCATCCATGAAAATACCCATTTACTCCAAGGGTTAAATGAAATATTGTGGTTTATGTACGAGTATATATCCATATAGGCACATATATATTCGGAATGTACTCAATCAGACCTTTCATTTGATACTAAACACGATATATATATATATATATATATATATATATATATATATATATATATATATATATATATATATATATATATATATATATATATATATATATATATATATATATATATATATATATATATATATATATATATATATATATATATATATATATATATATATATATATATATATATATATATATATATATATATATATATATATATATATATATATATATATATATAATTATAAAAGCCACTTACATCGTGACGAAGGATTCCCTTGATCGGATTCGGGAATGCTTTAGGTGTTAATCCTTCGTCACGATGTAAGTGGCTTTTATAATTATTTACTTTATAATCATCTTATTGATCAATTCTAAAAAGAATATATACACAAAACTATCAAATATTTCTATATATATATATATATATATATATATATATATATATATATATATATATATATATATATATATATATATATATATATATATATATATATATATATATATATATATATATATATATATATATATATATATATATATTTTAATATTTGATTGTAAATGTGTAAATTATTATTTTTTCAAATTGAAATTATGTTTATCACTAAATAAATGAAATGATAAAATAATGAAAGGGCACTTATCTGGTCTGTGGTGACCAGGAGTGACTCCACGCCTTTTTCGTTTTCTCTTCTCTCAGTATTTGCGGTTTCCTACTGTGGTATTCGAACCTTTCTACTTTATCCTACAGCGGCGACACAACAATGCGAAAGACGAGAATGAATGCTGGAAAATAATAGGCGATTAGTGTTTCTTAAATATTAATGATTTTTATAAAATGTATATCAATATTTCGGCTCAGCCGTCGTCAAGATATATGACATTTCTGAAATCGAACAATTCGTTGAAAATTTAAATTCAAGGAATCGAACAAAAAGAAATGGATTAATAATATTTTACACGATTTAGTTAAGGTACCATAACCAACCGTGCAAAACGTTATTTTAAAATGAATGATTATAAATTAAAAGAAAAAGCATTTGATGATTATGATAATATGATAAACCTTATTAATTTTGCCTATTGAGACCGGAACCTTTGCAAGCGCCTAAAATATAAATATAAGCCAATTCCCAAGATTTGACGTCCCTTTCTTTTGCATTATCCCCAAGGCATTTTATTATTTTAACTTTAAAACATTGATCAAAAGATAAATTATGCGCCCTGGCATGCAAAGATATTGGGAGTTGGCTTTCATTTCCTACACTAGCCCTATGATTATTTAGTCTAATATTAAGTGGTGTTGTTGTTTCACCGATATAAAAGGCATCACAAGTCCTGCACAGAAGTTGATATACTATATTTTTTGAAATACAACTGCAATGAAAGGGAACCCTGTAACTATTAGTAGTATTTGGACTGGTAAAAAAAGGACTTAGATCTAACAGAGGACAAGTTTTACAACGTGGACGACCACAAGGTTGAAGCCCAAAAGTATTATTACCAATAGAGAAATTTTGATTATTTTTTGTTTTGTTTAATATTGATCTAATATTAGGTGGTCTGCGGAAAGATAAAATTGGCGGTGAATCTAAGAGATCCTTAGTGGATGCATCATTAGAAATGATGGGGAATAAATCAGATAATATATCTCGCAGTTTCTCAGCACCAGGAAAATAAGTGGTGCTAAGAAAGATTTTATTATTATTATTATTTTTATTTGAAGAAATTTTAGGTTTTGGTATATATTTTACTTCAGAGTTTAGAATATGTTTATCCAATAGAGGAGCAGGGTATTTTCTTTCAAGAAGAGATTGCTTTAGATTATTGAGATATTTATCTAAATTTTCTTTGTTGTTAACTAAACGGTGTCCGCGAATGGACATTGAGTAGGGAATGGATCTCTTGGTGTGAAATGGATGACAGCTATCAAAGTGTAAATACTGTTCTTTATTTGTAGGTTTTATATGAATCGCGGTTTTAATTTTACCTTCGGAAATTGTTAAATCAACATCTAAGAAAGTAATTTGTGATTTAGAAATGGTATGAGTGAAATTCAAAGGGCCAAAATTATTTAGGTCGTCAAGAAAGGTTGTTAGAGTAGTTTGTCCGTGTGGCCAAATCATTACTATGTCGTCAATAAATCTATACCATAATATGGGTTTTAAATTTTGCGTTTGAAGAAAATTTTGCTCGAATAATCCCATGAAAAGGTTGGCATACGAAGGGGCCATTCGCGTGCCCATAGCAGTCCCTTTAATTTGAAGATAAAATTCATCTTCAAAGGAGAAAGCATTACACGTTAAGACAAACTCGGCTAATTTGCAAAGAAAATCCGTAGAAGGTATTTGAGGATGAGGTCTCTCATCAAGAAAATAAGAAATGGCTTCCAATCCTAAATTATGAGGAATATTGGTATACAGGGATATGGCGTCAATAGTAACAAATAATAGGTCGTCTGACTTTGGAATTACAGTATTCTTTAAAATATCAATAAAATGATAGCTGTCTTTGATATGAGAATTTAGATTTTTCACAAAAGGTTGTAAAAAATAATCTACAAAAGCCGAAATTCTTTCTGTCGGAGAGTTAAAGCTTGCGACTATTGGTCGTCCAGGATTATTAGGCTTGTGAATTTTAGGTAATAGGTAAAAATTTGGAGTTCTGATAGGATCAGGAATTAAAGTTTTAACATCTTCGTCTGATAATTTTTCATTTGATTTATTTTGTTCAATATATTTTTTTATTTTCACTGCAAAATTTTTGTTTGGATCTCTAGATAGTTTTTTATAGAAAGTTTCATCTCTAAGTTGTCTCAAGCCTTCAGTAACATAGTCAGTTTTGTTAAGTATGACAGTAGTGGAACCTTTATCAGCCGGCAAAATGACGATGCTGGTATCCTTGCTAAGACTCTCAAGAGCTGCACGTTCATCTACTGACAAGTTTGATGTTGGCTTGAGGCTATTTAGAAAAGATGGCTGTGTTACTTTGTTTAATAAAATAGTAATAAAATTTTCTACCGGATGATTTTTTGGTAATGGAGGGGGTTCTTTATTGGAGTGTGGACGAAATTTAGCTAGTGCATTGTGTAATTTAATATTATTATTGTTATTCTTTTGATTTGAATGCCAAAATTCGCGCCATCTTAAATTACGACAAAATTTAACAACATCATTACCAAAACTAAAATGGTTCACATTTTGAGTCGGTGTGAAATTTAGACCTTTAGCTAATACTAAATATTCATTGTGGTTAATTACTTTGGATGACAAGTTTTTAACAGCATTTTTTTCTCTAGGAGATGGACCTTGTATATTATTAGAATATGATACTGATGGTGTTATACTGTTATTAATTTGGTTTACTAATGTGGCACGTATTGGTACGGAATCTGATACTAATGGAAATATATTGTTAGTAATTTGGTTTACTGATAGGGTGTGCATCGGAGAGGAAAGAGTACCTTGGTGAACTGCTGGGATAACATTTCGAAGTGAATTTGAATTCCTTGTTTTGTTAACATTGGAATGACTGTAATTTGAAATGGAAACTGGATTCAAAATGTTTCGTGTATTGTTACTTGGGATAATGCAAATTTTCTGAAAGTTCTTTAGTAAATTAAGGAACTTTTTATCGTGTTTTAATCTAATATTTCGTAAATCTGTTACAGAATTGTTAACTATTTTATGAGCTTCTTGAAATAAGAAAGGAGAATGTGTTGTTATCATGTTAACATAAAAACACAGTGAGTTTAAATGTTTATCAACTAAAATTTGATATTCATTTCGCAAAACAGACGTAATTTCCATTGAATACCTTAAACGGATTGCGGTGAAATCATATTGAATTTCTGTACTAATTGCTGCGAAAGGAAATTTTGGTAATAACCCTTTAGGGCAAATGTTGTTTTCTAAACATTTAGAAAGAAATTCAACGTGTCCCGTGAATTTAGCTGTCTTAAGTGAATGGTAATTTATTTGGTTTAACCAATGAGTGTACATAATGGATGTGATTGCAACATAATTAAAATTAGGTAATATTTTAATATTTGATTGTAAATGTGTAAATTATTATTTTTTCAAATTGAAATTATGTTTATCACTAAATAAATGAAATGATAAAATAATGAAAGGGCACTTATCTGGTCTGTGGTGATAAATAATTCGCGGACACCGTTTAGTTAACAACAAAGAAAATTTAGATAAATATCTCAATAATCTAAAGCAATCTCTTCTTGAAAGAAAATACCCTGCTCCTCTATTGGATAAACATATTCTAAACTCTGAAGTAAAATATATACCAAAACCTAAAATTTCTTCAAATAAAAATAATAATAATAATAAAATCTTTCTTAGCACCACTTATTTTCCTGGTGCTGAGAAACTGCGAGATATATTATCTGATTTATTCCCCATCATTTCTAATGATGCATCCACTAAGGATCTCTTAGATTCACCGCCAATTTTATCTTTCCGCAGACCACCTAATATTAGATCAATATTAAACAAAACAAAAAATAATCAAAATTTCTCTATTGGTAATAATACTTTTGGGCTTCAACCTTGTGGTCGTCCACGTTGTAAAACTTGTCCTCTGTTAGATCTAAGTCCTTTTTTTACCAGTCCAAATACTACTAATAGTTACAGGGTTCCCTTTCATTGCAGTTGTATTTCAAAAAATATAGTATATCAACTTCTGTGCAGGACTTGTGATGCCTTTTATATCGGTGAAACAACAACACCACTTAATATTAGACTAAATAATCATAGGGCTAGTGTAGGAAATGAAAGCCAACTCCCAATATCTTTGCATGCCAGGGCGCATAATTTATCTTTTGATCAATGTTTTAAAGTTAAAATAATAAAATGCCTTGGGGATAATGCAAAAGAAAGGGACGTCAAATCTTGGGAATTGGCTTATATTTATATTTTAGGCGCTTGCAAAGGTTCCGGTCTCAATAGGCAAAATTAATATGGTTTATCATATTATCATAATCATCAAATGCTTTTTCTTTTAATTTATAATCATTCATTTTAAAATAACGTTTTGCACGGTTGGTTATGGTACCTTAACTAAATCGTGTAAAATATTATTAATCCATTTCTTTTTGTTCGATTCCTTGAATTTAAATTTTCAACGAATTGTTCGATTTCAGAAATGTCATATATCTTGACGACGGCTGAGCCGAAATATTGATATACATTTTATAAAAATCATTAATATTTAAGAAACACTAATCGCCTATTATTTTCCAGCATTCATTCTCGTCTTTCGCATTGTTGTGTCGCCGCTGTAGGATAAAGTAGAAAGGTTCGAATACCACAGTAGGAAACCGCAAATACTGAGAGAAGAGAAAACGAAAAAGGCGTGGAGTCACTCCTGGTCACCACAGACCAGATAAGTGCCCTTTCATTATTTTATCATTTCATTTATTTAGTGATAAACATAATTTCAATTTGAAAAAATAATAATTTACACATTTACAATCAAATATTATATATATATATATATATATATATATATATATATATATATATATATATATATATATATATATATATATATATATATATATATATATATATATATATATATATATATATATATATATATATATATATATAGTTAATGTCCTCTTTAAATACTTAGGGCAGCAGCACCTGTTTCCGCAATTGATAACTTATGATGTTCTTAGTTATTGCAGCCGAATTATTGTATACCCTTGGATGTAATAAGTATAGGAGGATGGTTTCTGTAACAGAAATGGATGTTAGTAACTTATTTTAGAAGAAATTATATGACTGAGAATATTTCGACACTCGTATTCATCTCTATGACATTTCACCTCTATGACTTTTCATGAATCAAATTTTATATATATATATATATATATATATATATATATATATATATATATATATATATATATATATATATATATATATATATATATATATATATATATATATATATATATATATATATATATATATATATATATATATATATATATATATATATAATTTCTTTTTTTAAGAATTCGTTTAAAGGATGACACTTTGATGAAAAAATAAAAATAATAAAAGCCACTTACATAGCTGGAAGGTTTTCCCGCTAGCTGGAAGGCTTTTATTATTTTCAGTCATCCTTTAAACGAATTCTTAAAAAAAGAAATTTTACAAAAAACCAATCAAATTATTAACAATATTATACAATTTTATCTTATGTTTTGAACTCTTGTAAATATCATATAGCCTTAAGTATAAACTTCTCGACCAGAAATTACGATTTATATCTTATTTCATGGCAACGAGCAAATGAAGTATTTTATTTTTATTTTCATTTAATGGCTGGCTGATAGCGAGCCCAGCAATGGTATATCGTCCTTTCAAAGAGTGGATATATTCGAATTTCAAATCGAATTTTCGGTATGTCATTCCGCATTTAAGAGACGATTCATTGTGATTTTTTTCATTGTTTTTGCTTTAATTTGTCTTTAATAAAGACATTTTATTTTGGTTTGCAAAAGGATACGCTTTGTTTTTGAGATGTGGATGAAGGGCGATCGTTCGCTAGCGATAAAGGGATCCCATTAAACCTACATTGTACCGTCGAAAGTGGTGCTCATCCGAAAATACATCTCGTTTAAACAATAAGCATTTCCCAGTCCAGTCCGGGAAAACCTTCCAGCTATGTAAGTGGCTTTTATTATTTTTATTTTTTCATCAAAGTGTCATCCTTTAAACGAATTCTTAAAAAAAGAAATTTTACAAAAAACCAATCAAATTATATATATATATATATATATATATATATATATATATATATATATATATATATATATATATATATATATATATATATATATATATATATATATATATATATATATATATATATATATATATATATATATATAAATCTATATGCTCGGATGCTCAATTCAAGAAATTTTCTCATATATTAAAAAAAACACGTTAATCTGGTGGAAAATATAAAATTATTGAAAAATTAATAAATGAAAATAATAAATTTTTTGTGTAATAAACGTTAAACAGTTAAAGGAATGGAATTAGACATAATTATTTTCAAGGACATCAACTAGAAGCCAGCCAGTGGTAACACACTGCAGCATCTTGATCACTAAGTCAACGCCTTTTAACCAGTTTATTTTACCTGTACATACGTATATTTTTTTTTTAAAGAAAAATCAAAGAATTTAAATTAGGACTTATAAGTATGTCGGAAATCATGAAGTATTATTAGAAAAAAAAATAACGATGGAATTGAAATTAGAGTACTAGTTTTAAATAGTCATAAGTATTATATAATGGAAAAAAAAAATCTCGAATATATCATCAATAGTCAAACAATATAAAATTAATTCTTACTCCGAACTATAAAATGAAATAAAAAATACACAAATAGGTTTTAAAATACTAGAAATATACTTGAATTTATCATCGACTAAATAAATAAAAATCGAAATAATAAAAAAGTGACAACCTGATACCTACTCAAACAAGAAAAATACAAATCATAGTAGACAGTCAAATAATTTGTGGCTCTTTTCACGATCTCCATTTAATATCCATGGTTCCACTTCTTAAAGAGGTTCCATATATCTTCTTAAAGAGGCTTTGTATCCATTGTTCAACTTCTCCTTAACTATTTTATATACAAAATCAATAAAGAAAAAATAAATTTAGGGCAAATATTCGGTATTTAAAATAAGGTAATAGATATTTACCTAATTAATAGAGATTTTTCGAAGGAAAAATAATCTAATATTAAAATAT
This sequence comes from Micropterix aruncella, assembly GCA_944548615.1. NCBI lineage: Eukaryota > Metazoa > Arthropoda > Insecta > Lepidoptera > Micropterigidae > Micropterix > Micropterix aruncella. The sequence continues at coordinate 20,556,916 of OX155969.1, read as the reverse complement.
ACACGTATATGGCGGTTTTTCAAAAGTTAACACAAGAAGGGAATAATCAGGAGTTGATAAACGGAAAAATATAAAATGTGGCAATATAAACTTCGTATTATATACTAAGCCTAACGAAATATTAGATCGGTTTTGAACGTTAAATGTTCGTTCTACAAATACCTCAAAATTGTATTTAAGATTTCCCCAAATAATTCCTAAAAGAAGTAATCAGAGGAAAACGGGAAAGCATATATACATTTAAGCTAGGAAAGCAAATTTTAAGGAGAAAGGGGGCTTTTTAATTCAGCAATAGGTATTCAGGAATTCTTCGAAATTCAATACCTAAAAGGGTGAAAAATAGGAAAACAATATGTCAATAACCAGTTACGCTATAGAAGTGAAATTCGGGGAAATACTCTTTTTTTTAAATAATGAGATATGCATTAGACGTTTTTTCCAAACTTCACCCTTATCGGGAGTTAAAAAAAAAAGAATAACTTATCGGGAGTTAAAAAAGAGAAAAATATAAAAATTGATTTAAAAATGTTGTTAATATTTATTAGGTAATAAAGAAAACGGTTTTCATTCAAAAATCCCCATATAAATGCCTAAAAATTATATTCAAGACATTTTCCTAAAAAACTCTTAATGAGAAACGGCAAAAAGGGAAAATATATCTTCAAGCTTCAAAAGTGTGTTGGGGATCGCCTCAACACGGAGATCAAGCGGCAAAGCAAATGGCAAACTGCGCCATCTGCATAGCCAACTCTGTATCGCGTAATATATAAAATTGAAATATGTAATAATGTACAATTAGTTTTTAATAGTATTATCGAGAAAATATAGATGGAGTTAAAATCAGTTAACGGCTGCATACTTCAGAATATATTTCAATGCATAAGTCAAATTCTAATCTCAGAATCTCAGATTTCACTTCGAGAACGTGAATGAATACCCTAGATTATTTTGATATTGAAAAATAGTGGAGGTCTACGGATTTTATGATCCAATGACCAATTCGGTGTAATGACGTGTTTGAGAGCCCGAAGAAAGAGGATACGCTTTCTAATTGCATGTAGTATTTGTTTAGCGGATTAGTTTGCTTGATATAGCAGTCAAAGAACTGAAAAATTGCTAATTCTTGTAACTTTAAGATAGTTAAAATTAAGTTATACTTAAGATAGTTAGGCTATAATTAGGGCAGTTAAGTTAAAATAATGTAGTTAACTTATAATAATTTAGTGAGGTGGTATAATTTAGAAGATAACATTAAGTCTGACGGCGATCGTGCATTACTTGAATGCAAAGTCAAAGTTAGTAGAAGCCTCCTGAAAGCAATATAAGATTTGTCTGCCTGAAAGATTATGCAAATGGCATAAAATAAATGAGTGAAAAGAATGATGTTTAATCAATCGTATAGTAGTTGGAGGTGAGTCTATCTAGAAAATTCAGTTGTTGAGTGTGTGCCCATTTCGTGTGGGAACCACGACAACCTGAATCCGGTAAAAAAAACTAATTTTAAAATAATGAGAAAGGTATTTGTATATTTTTTCTATGTGATCTCATTGTGAAACTTTTCCTCATATGAGGGTCCACTTGAAGGGTGATGGTTTAGCTCAAAATATGATATGGATAATAATATCACGATTTTAAGGAGAAAATGACCATCACTGCAGTGCAAAGGGTATTAAAGATGATCCTCGCATACGTTACAGCCAGAATATACCCTGATCTCGCTGATCTCGAAGTTGGAAGCCTATAAAGAACCTAAAAGAGGAAGCCCTGAACTCATAATGAGCCTGAAAGAAAAAAATATATATATGACAGAAACAAAGTAATGAATTTTAATCGTTTAGCGCAATGATGCATCAATGTATCATAACAAAAGTGTAGCCTATCTCTGTAAATATAGTATATACATTTGAATTACATCAAATTGGCGAAAATCAATAACTTACCGTTACTTCACAGCAATTTCAGGTCGATATTTTCAGTATCACTAATAAAAATACACGATTGAACTCGCGTGTAAACTACACTAACCGGTTTGGCGAGTCTTTCACTTCAAGTGACCACAAAATGTAAAATAGCGCCCACGTAGTATAAATAAAGCCAACTAATTCATAAGAATGCTTTTCTGTAGAGATACAACACCTAGTGGTAATTTTTTGTTTGTTTGGAAAATTTCGAGGTCCGAATGGTATGACGCAGAACTGCAATTCAGCGCCGTAAAGGGTTAATCGTCTTTGGGTAGCTCAACATAATATTATGACACACTTTTCATTTTGTTCAATCGAAACAAATTTAATTGAAAGCCTAAAAGTGAAAGCCCAAAAGCTTTTGTTGAGGGTAATCAATAGAAGGCCCCCACGATATGACTCCAACATGCTATTCAAAGAAAGTAATGTGTTAGATATACGCCAGCTGTTTGTGAAACAGTCACTTATGTTCTTCCATCGAACCTCAGATAAACGACTACGAAGCCAGCAACACCGAACTACAAGAGCATCTGCAGGTCTGAATTATGCCGTTCCCCGAGTTAATTCTTCATTTGCCCAAAGACAATTCAACTATATAGCACCTAAAATATTCAACCGCCTTGATGACAAAATAAAGGAAATAGAAAATACCATTTTATTCAAAAAAAATATTAAAAAATGGCTTCTTGACGACATAGGTCGTTCAAGGACAGAGAAAGAACTGCTGCAAGTCATATCCTAAAAAATATATATATATATTTCTGCATAACTTTACTATTATACTTTATAATATGATATAAGATATTAAACAAAATGTACTATATTGTAATATAATGCAAAAGAATAATACTATAATATATTTAGATCGTTATATTTATATATTTGTGTATGTATGTATATGTATGTGTGTATGTGTATATGTATCTATATGAGTACCTACGTCAGTTAGGCTTCTCCACCTAAGTCAGAAAGTAAGTCGTATGCCCAGATACAGGCTATATTTGGCCTAGTTGGGTATACGCTGAGCATGGTCATGTGAATGTGGGCCGTTGTTTCTTCGCACCATTACTTGTTATGACCATTTTTATGCGTTTTATAATTATGTTTGATGCAAATAAATAAATAAATAAAAATAAATAAATTGCATCGCGAAAAATTAGCTTCTGGCTAATATTGTGAGATGTCTTAGTTTTTGAATTTAAAATAGGGAACAACGATAGTGGCGTTTTAGGTGGAACTGTCGTGTATTTCTTAAATACACATATTGTGAAGTTGGTATATTGATAACAATCACATAATTTTATTTTAACAACGTTAAACCAAGTATTTTAATCATCTTCAAGCTGTTTTACTTGCTAATGTGTCCGTACAAATAGCACATTGTGGCCGTGGCTCAAGATTTCTCTTCTTAAACTAAACCTGATATCCGCTAAGAATCATTGCAGAAGGCTATTCGACTATTTTATATAATACTACCTGACCCGTGCCCACTTCGTTGGGCGGTAAAACTTTTTAATTGTGATGAAATTATGTGTGTGGTTCGGTTAGTAGGTACTGAGTGCTATGATTTATTTCCTGACTGCCAAAAGAAGGGTTATATTTTTACTGCGTATGTAGGTATGTATGTATTTGCATGCCAATTTGACTATATTACCGTTATTTGTGAGTGTCTTCTTATGAGTGTCTTATTTGTGAGTGTGTTATCTCTTTAACCATTTATGCAGTAAAAGGGAAAAGTCTTTTATTTTTTAAACACTTGAGACGATAAATTCACTTATTTTTATATGAATTCATAATTGTTGATAATATGACCAATAAACATGACCTAACGATTACAATAATTTTTTTAATATAAAGAAATACTTTTTGTAACTTAAATATAAAAGTTAGACACACTTTTCTCTAAAACTTAATCATATATCTCTCATCGTTAAGGCAGCGTTAGTTAGAAACGTTTTCGTTCGACCGTTTTTTCTCCGACTTACTTTGCAAATCCGACTACCACGAAAAAGTCTTTTCATTTTTCGGAATAATATATAGCCTATGACAGTCACAAACAACGTGGCTTTCTATTAGTAAATAATTTTCAAAATCGGTTCAGTAGATCCAGAGATTACTTCCTACAACCTCACAAACTTTACCTCTTTATAATATTAGTATAGATTTCGGCGCCCGAGGTTGTGTTCCGCTGCTGTAGAAATTAGCACTTTAATAAAAATTCATTGCTATCAATAAACATTGCGATTTCTGGACAAAAACTTAAATTTTGATTGAACAAAGGCATCTATAGAAGGGCAATAGTACATCGGCGACTGGTAAAGATGATTATCAGCATCCTAATTATTTTGGCAGTTGCTGCTTTCGTCGCCTATTATAATCGTTGTTTAAATGAGGATTATTGGAGGAAACTCAGCAAAATCAGAGGTAAACCTACACTACCAATCATCGGGAATTGTCATCAATTTAATGGCAATCTGGTTGATACCTTTAATGGTTTTTATAGAATTTGGGAGGAATTTGATGGTGAAACATTTAAAGTGCATGCCGGTAATGATGTTTATGTGTTTCTTTCATCTCCGGAGTGCGTCGAAACGATCCTCAAGCATTCGACTCAAATTGAAAAGATGCACGATTTTAACGTCTTTGCCCCTCTTTTTGGAAACGGCGTTATCAGTTTGACTGGTGACGTTTGGAGGCAGCGGAGGAAATTGATCAGGCATAGCTTTCACCCTGAAATATTTAAAGAGTTTGTTCATAAATTCAATCAACATTCGCAAGTTTTCGTCAAACGACTAGAAGGAATTGACGAGACGTTCGATGTGTTTCCGATGGTGAAGGATTTTGCTCTGGACTCTCTTTGCGATACGGCTATGGGACGACCCGTAGGGGCGCAAAATAAACTACAAACCAAATATGGATCGGCCCTAGAGATGTTAGGCTCAGTTTCGTCAAGGCGGAGCATATCGCTGACTACGTTCAAGTTGTGGTTCGTGCTTTCCGGAGATAGCCGCCTTCAGAATGAGTGTGTTAAAATTGTTAACGAATTCACCGATGACGTCATTAATAGGCGCAGAAAAGAGATAACAACTGGAGACCTGACGTCAAGTAAAACATTCCTGGATGCGCTCCTGCTCAGCAAAATGCCTCTAACTCACAGCGATGTAAGAGACGAAGTGAAGACGTTTATATTTGCCGGCCACGATACCACATCTTCCGCGATCAGTTTCCTCGCGTACAGCCTATCGAAGAATCCGCAAGTCCAAGACAAAATATTCGCTGAACAACGAAGAATTTTTGGTGAGGATTTATATAGAAGTGCACACAGTTCCGACCTTGACGAGATGAGGTACCTGGAGTGCGCCATTAAAGAGACACTTCGCATGTATCCAAGCGTCCCCATCAACGCCAGGAGCTGGAACGAGAACACCACACTCCCTGATGGAACTGAGCTACCCGCAGGTGTCGCCGTTGCAATCTATATTTACGGGTTAGGAAGAAACCCTAAATACTACCCTGATCCAAATCAGTTTGACCCGAGCCGCTTCGAAGGCCTCGACGGTACCCGCAGTCCGTTCGCATTCGTCCCATTCAGCGCCGGACCCAGATCCTGCATAGGTCAAAAGTTTGCAATGCTGGAAATGAAGACTCTCATGTCGACGGTATGCAGGAGGTACAGATTTTCCCATCCAGGTCCCGGATATGAACCACAGCCATACGCCGCTCCAACCTTAAGATCTAATAATGGAATCCATCTGAGGGTCCAGCCACGTTAACCCGTCACTAGTGACATACATTTTATATAATTGGTGACACCGGTCTAACGGACTGTGATTTTCGACCTAAAATATATCCAATAATTTACTGTGACTTTTTCTGAATAATAATGAAGTGCGAGCCTGGGTAGGACTCTGGCCCTAGGGTTACTTTCCCTTAGGTATCAACCTTCTGGCGCTCCTGGGCGGTCTGCGCACCGTGCGACATAAGCCAATCGATTGCGCACTCTGACTAACAGTCGGGGGAGTCTGGAAGCAGTACTGTTTCCTATAGAGCGGGGGTGGTTGCGGACCTTACGGCGACTGCTCTTGAAACGACCATCGGCTACCCGATCCTGGGTGAACAGCCGGGCAAAGGATGCCGTGGTTCGCGATAGATTCGGTATGTCAATAAAAGTGCCGGACCAGACGGTATCCCACCTTTGTTTATATTTCGCTGCGGTCATACTTTGGCCTTGCCGCTTACCTTACTTTTCAAGAGGTCGGTTTGTTATGGCACCTTTCCCGACGAGTGGAAGCAAGCTTTTGTTACACCGGTATACAAATCAGGTTCGAAAATTGATGTTACTAACTATCGTCCTATTTCCAAACTCTCCATCATCAGTAAGCTATTTGAAAAAATAGTTTACGATCAATTATATGCGGCAACTACTCATTGTATTCTACCCCAACAGCATGGATTTAGATCTGGCAGGTCTACGGTATCTAATCTTACTTTGTTTACGAGTTTCCTGTCGCTTCAAATGAGTAAACGCAATCAAGTGGATGCTATTTATACTGACTTCAGCAAAGCTTTTGACAAGGTGGACCATACTAATCTTATCTCAAAATTAAGTGCCGTTGGAATTCACGGTGATTTACTACGTTGGTTTGCATCGTACATACAAAATCGTTGCCAGCGTGTGGTCATTGGAGGATTTAAGTCCGACTGGACAAGTATATCCTCGGGTGTGCCACAGGGTAGCATTTTAGGGCCCCTTCTATTTACACTTTATATCAATGACATTAATACCTGTTTTAAATTTTGTAAGTTTTTACTTTTTGCTGACGATATGAAAATGTACGCACCTGTTAATTCCCTTGACGACTGTCAATTGGTCCAGGATGATCTAGATAGACTATCTCTTTATTGCGCCTCGAATCGTTTATTCCTGAATGCTGCGAAATGTGCTACCGTTAGTTTCACGCGGAAAAACAATGTTCTACCATATATTTATACTGTCAATGGTTTCTCGATAACCAAGAAAAATGCAATCCGGGATCTAGGTGTTCTTTTAGATAGTAAGTTATTATATAACTCCCACATAGATAACATCACGAAAAAAGCATATAGTATGTTAGGTTTCGTACTTCGAACTTCAACACATTTCGCAGTTAAAAATTCCCTATTACTCTTGTACTACGCTTTCGTCCGCAGTCACCTCGAATATGCTTCTCAAATTATATGTCTAAGGTCTCCTAGTTATAATGTTCACATAAAGAGAATTGAACGTATTCAAAATATGTTGCTGAAACATTTGAATTATCGCTCCTTCTTGTCCTTTCCCAATCACAACGAAGCAGCTGCTTTTCATGGGCTTCAATCCTTACAATCAAGAAGAAAATGCGCAGACGTGGTGTTTTTCCATAAAATATTGGCAGGTTATATTGATTGTTCTGATCTTCTTGGAATGATATCTTTCCGTGTACCATCGCGACTCACTCGCCAAACGGAGTTATTCCACCTTCCGCAGGTTAGTACTAATTATGCACAAAACTGTTTCATGTATAGGGTATGTAAAATTTGTAATACGCAGCTCGGCGATATTGACGTATTCAATACGTCATCATTCGCTCTTAAGAAAGCAATTATTAATGATGGTATTGATTTATCATTGTAATCGCAATATATAATATATTATAAATAATATTTATTCAAGAATATCTTTAAATAATATGTATGTCTATATTATGGAACGTGTATTTACATAAAATTTTATTTACCTTTATGACTCCTTTCTTCCCAGTTCCCACCTGTCCCTATGAGTGTTAGTTAATTCTTCAAAAAAAATATATTGTTTTGTTTAAATTATGAATGTTTAAGTGGAAACATGTAATTAGCTTTATTTTTTTTAACTTAATAATTCTGTAACAAATTTATTGTAACAGCTGTATGTTTCCTTAAAAATAATAAAATAAAATAAAAAAAAAAAAAAAAAAAAAAAAAAAAATACACCTTTTCACCGCTTCGTAAGGGAGAGGACCGCGCAAGCGACCTCGAACTCGTAACCAATCGAGAGAACAGAGTAATCTGGTCGCAATTGGAAGTAAGGGCGTAAGTGTAAGCCCGCTGGGTAACACTCCTGGCTATCTCGCGGTTAAGGCGTTGTCCTCTTACGGGTTTGTGGCGGGGCTTGACGGTGGACTGTTCTGTCCAAGTCTTCTGTGCTCACTTGAGGGAGATAGAACGACTAATCGTTAAAACTTCCTGAGGTGACGGGCTCGCCCGTTGTAGTTGACAACTCTTTTTAAGCATATGTTTCAGTACCGTCTCCCAAGAGGCGTTTTGTATTCATACTAGTGTTTCTGCTCCTTTACTGATTCTACCACGTAACGTCGATGTTTGAATTATTGTGAGCTTGAAAGAAAAAGAAAAAAACGTTTGTAGTGCCTCCGGTTAATAATCATTAATTTTGAGTACGATTGAGACAGGTAGGTACCAACAATTTGTGGTTAAACTATACGAAATATCAAACAAAACGTAACCTCAAAATGTACCTAGAAGTACATTTTGAGGCTCTGAAAACGGCTTTTCTCGCTCCGCTTCGAAACGTGTTGTTTATTTTTAACCCAAAAGAATGTTACTATCGAGAATTAATGACAAAATGAACGCAATTTCATGAACTGAACCAAGAGGACAAAAATTCGTCTGATATAAGGGTAAGTGTTGCCAAATCAAAATATTTACCCCATGTCGAATTAATGTCTACTCTACTTCCCTAATTTACTGTAACTCCGGGAGCTCAATGTGGGTATAAGTAAGGGTGAAATAAATGTGCCAAGCGACATTAAATAAGGGGAATCGACTTTTCAAAAACATCTAACCACTTTCGACCTCAAGATCTAAAACAATAAAATTATAGGTCAACCAAACAAGGTACTCAGGAAGTATTGGGGAAAGTGAAGAATAAATACTATTTGAGAATAATCATAACGCGCTTTTATTGTTGTGCTTTGTTTTTTTTAGTTTCTGAATTAAAAATGTTCGTGTTGCCAGCGCAGTGCCGAAACACAAACGCAGTGCGCGTATCGCAAAAATGCGGTGTTTTCCCCTTTCGGCGTAAAAGTCGTACCGCATCGCAGTGCGCGTCTAGCCCAAGCATAGCAATAAGAGGAATGAAAAAAACCTGCTTCGACACGGTTTAGCCCTTCTCACTCGATGCCTTTTTCGCATCTAAAAAAATACTACATCACATTGGAAAAATACAATTTTAATACCACAAAATTACTTAAAACATTCTATGAAAATACTAGCAAAATACCAAAAAATACTACTAAAATACTATAAAAATCTTATAGCCGTAACAGACGCTAGGATTTGGTACGGGGGATCAAATCCGCGGGCCAAATCCGTTCTCGCAACAGACGACCGGACCGGACAGTTGCTCAAAGTATGTCGTCAAGTGTACACTGTCATCAAGCGGCTGTCGTCCAGGCACGCAAGCATTATATTGTTAGCGGCAATATTACAGACCCTACGAAGAAACCGGAAAAAGTAAAGAAGAGCAAAATTATATTTAAGCGAACTCAGACGAATTTTTTAGATGAAGTTAATCAGAATTTTAGATGACGATGAATATCGTATATACACGCGATTGAATCGCGAAACCTTCGAAGAATAATTAAACTTAGTTAAACCTCTCATCACAAAAAAATATACTATTATGATAAAAGTTGTTTCTGCTTAATAGCGACTTATTGCCACATTAAAGTATCTTGCACCAGGGAGAGAATTCAGAGAACGGATGTTCAAGCATTTCCTTGCATACTCTCTCAGATAATACCCTGAACCTGTGATACAAAGCGCCCAGGGATTACATTTATGTGTGTAATTCTTTTATTTTTATTACAGAAGGAAACCTTGTAGGATCATTTTGTATAAGGAACTGTATATGTACTTAAGGGCCCATTCTTCTGTCTTCATAGTCAATGATATATTATTTGAACTTGGTAATATAATAAAAACAAAAGTAACAGGTTGAAATTATCTATATTTCCCAAAATGTTTCCTAGCGCTTACATTTTTAAAAATAAATAATAATGTTTTGATAATGAAATAATAAAACTATTTTGGTTTCTAAAAAATCTGAAAATATTTTAAATCTTTGCATTGTCCTCTATTATCTTATCATCATATACTCTACCACACTATCATCTCTAGACTCGTCTAAAATGCCTAAATTTAATATAATGCTGAGATGATGGTGAATGTGACAATGTGGTGATTAAAATTTTGAATAACACTCTTTAAGTATATGAAATGCTTGGTTTCGAGCATCTGTTGCAATAAAGCTCATGGGATGAATCCTACAATGAAAAATCTATACGATTGAAAAAAACAATTATAATATCCCGTTCGGTGATTATTTCATTCATAATATTTTATCCAGCCTGGCCGTCATCCTAAGCGTTTCGAATGCGACTAGACAATGGGCGGCAAGCCCCGACGGTCCCGTCCACTGATTTGGTACGGAGCGGACCATATCCGCTGTGCAAACCATCTGTCCGCCGCGGACACAAATAATTATTATTATTGACGCCGGACTACTCTACAGACGAACAGATATGTTCGTCTGTAGAGTATAAATCCGTGGTTCAGTCGTACCAAATCCGAGCGTGTGTTACGGCTATTATAATGGGGATGACTCAACTGATTTTTTCTAAATATCATGTTCAAAAATACCATTTTTATACCACGGAAATAATACCAAAAATGTACAAAAACTACTACTAAAATACTACGAAAATACTAGTGGACGCAATAAACTTCCCGGCGCGGCTCGAGTGTAAAGGGTTAGTACGAGTATTGACACTACATTATGACGCCTGCAGAAAAGAGGCCACGTTATTTATCAAAATCCGATCGCCACAGCGCTTAGGCTAACAAGGGTCAATGATTACATACGTCACTATGATTACTATCTATCTGCTTCAATGTTTTCGTAACTATGTTGTGAATTTTATCATTAAGCGTGATGGCAATAATCATGGCTATAATTCTGAACGCGTTCGTCTTCACCGTGCAGATTTTTATTAGCAATCGTGGTTTCTTCCGTAATTTTAAGTGGTAAATCTCGGGATATTTCTAGTATTACACCAAGACTTTGTTCATTTACTTTTACAGCCTTAGGCTTTAGCATCAGATGGCATCAATACTTGTACCTATACTTGTACCTATCAGTACTTGTACCATCACCTAGTACCAAGTACTTGTACCATCAACTTGGGTTGTTGACTACAGTGGACAAGCCCGTCACCTCAGGAAGTTTTAACGATTAGCCGTTCTATCTCCCTGGAGTGAGCGCAGAAGACTTGAGGACAAAACAGTCCACCATCTAGCTACGCCACAAGCCCGTAAGAGGCCAACGCCTTAACCGCGAGATAGCCAGGAATGTTACCTGGCGGGCCGACACTCACGCCCTTACTTCCAATTGTGACCAGATTACTCCGGTCTCTCGATTGGTTCCGAGTTCGAGGTCGCTTGCGCGGTCCTCTCCCTTACGAAGCGGTGAAACGGTGTTTACCGAATCTGTCACGGACCCGGCTGTTCACCCAGGATCGGATGGCCGATGGTAATTTCAAGATCAGTCGCCGTAAGGTCCGCAACCACCTCCGCTCTATAGGAAACAGTACTGCTTCCAGACTCCCCCGACTGCTAGTCAGAGTGCACATTCGATTGGCTTACGCCGCACGGTGCGCAGACCGTCCAGGAGCGCCAGAAGGTTGATTCCTAGGGGAAACTGACCATAAGGCCAGAGTCCTACCCAGGCTCGCACTTCATGGGTGGAGTCCGTCGGATGGGTGTTGACCCGTGAGTGTGACCAACCCTGAACAGAATGGGTCTTCGTGGCCAACTCAGCAAGGGCCTATTAACTCCATAACTTGTACCATCACCTAGTACCTACTAGCATCTTACAAAAATATTAAATTAGTAATAAAATCGTAATATATATTTTTAATGGGACACAGAACAAGCCTCCCCGAAGATTATGCACATTTTCAACTGCCTGAATATCGGTCAACATGAACAATCGGGCGTCCCTGGAAACGGTGAGTCTCAAACTCACTACAATCCTTCTACCACCCGGGCCAAAGGACACTATGACAAGATGCCGAGCTAATCTCGTCAGCTGGAACTAGACAGCAAATCTAACATACGAGGCGATCAACGATTAGTTGAGGCGATCTAACCACTATGCCACCAGGCCCTGTCAGAGATATTTCCACACCAAAGCTCCATTCTGGCTGCTAGGAGTGCTGGCTTGTATCTCATTACCAAAACTTGCAGATGTTTGTGATAAGCGAAGGGTCCCCTATTGCTGTTTGTTGGAACTAAGTGTTTACGCTAAAATTACGAGGCTATCGAAATAGAACCTCGTTCATCTGTTTAACGATCTCGTGAAATATTTCCATCGTTACCTTCAATGGAGCACCATACATAGCTATCGGTGATTTCTTATACCATACCTTACAGAGCTTTTTAATTTAGGTATACCATTATTATTTAGAAGTCACAAAGTATGCCTACAAGCTGGGATTCATTTTATTCGTGAATATATAATACATTGTTATGGGTCAATTAAAATAAGAATAGAAGTTGTCTTTAAGGACTGCTTGTGCAACGATAAAAGGTTTATTTATTTGTAGAGGCGCCAGCTGCACATGCGAGAAATCGAAGTCAGACCACATAAACAAATGCAAAGGGCCTCCCTCCGCCTGGGAAGTTACCTTTGAGCATGGGAGTGGAGCGACGTCAAGGATACCGCGGCAGCTCAGTCGTGCTTCAGGGGTGGTCAAAATCCCGTGTTGACGTCGTCCAAATGTCGAGAGCATTCAAAGTGAATGGACGGTCAAATACCCTAATTATGCTTTATTATAAAGTGAGTTTCGATATAACTTGTGAGAGAACTAAAGGAAGAAGAAGAAGCGATATCAATTTGCGCAACGGCGGCGAGAGCGAAGAATTTATCATTTATTCACCGCGCCCTCTATCGGTGTACTGACGAGGTACTGCGCCGGCGCGCGCTGATCGCGCCGCTTGGAGCGCTCGCTAACCGCTCGCGGCCCTACTGTAAATTAATGGTTGAATTGTCTAATGAAGTTAATGGAAATGATTTATTTTATAAATTATATTTAAATTCTAGAAATACTATTTTGAATTAGGTACGCTTTAAACCAGCAGATGCTGCAATAATTATTAATGTACTGCGGTTCGTTTCTCCGCTAAATGATAAAATTAAAATATATATTTTTAAAGTTCCTTTATAATATTATTCTTTTATTTATTCCATGCCCTGAAACATTACCCTGTCCAGTGTTAGTCGGGTACCTACGAGACTGTAGCTCGCTCTGACTCGGCGGTATTCTTAGGTACCGCCTCGATCTCTTCAATTCGCTCAATAACGATTAATTAACCAAAATGAAAGGTTTATTTTGACAGAATAATATATTTTATTTAACTACAATAAAAGAAAGCTAGGCCATAGCATATGGCGACTCTGAGAAGTATAAATTAACAATATTCTAAGATTAAATTCGTGGAAATTGAACGTTACGGCCTTTCAATTTTCAGGGCTAAATTCGGCGAAGTGGGATTTTGGACAGGTACTTTGGGTCTTCGGGTTCTGGAATACAGGTGGAATACACTGCTACCCGCGGGAGTTATTGGGAGGTTGCTTCTAGATTTTTACCACCTGCCCCCGTATACGATTTAAATTTTAAGCTATTATTTCGGAATCAATCCTTAGATGATACTAGAGAAATTAATTGAGGCGAGAGGACGGAATGCGATGCTTAGACACCGGGAATTATGATTGACCCTACACACTACCTACCTCTATTTCGACGTACTCAAATTACTAAATTTGGATTTTATATGACTCTAATCTATTCGCCAACGAAGATATGGCAACGGTAATTTATAGGGGACTCGGCTTAAAAGCAATCTTATTAATTTAAATTTATTATTTTTGAAATGTGATTTTACGAGAGGAAGCTAATGGAGATTACAGATAGAAGACTTGCCTGTAGAAAGGTTCGGAATCCGATGCGGTCCTGCCCGAGATGCTGAACTGAGTTTAGTTATAGTTTCAATCCACTAATTTAATTTAATACTGTGCCGCTCGTGGCGACTGATATCAGAAAAATGAATGGTGATTTGGCGGTAGCCGGCCCCCCCCCGCCACTGCGGGGCGGGCCGGTCCTTATCGACCGTCTCGTTCGGTGGTCACCAGCCAAAAAAAAGGGAAGATTTCTCTTCTTCTATGTAAAAATATTCTACCTTACTGATTTAAATTAACTAGGGACGTGCGCAACTTGTCGCCTATATACGGTAAGACGTATCTGTTCGATGTATCGCGTCTATTGCGCGATGGACAAAGTTACTTGATTTAGTTATTTAAATGATTTAAATTAAAGTTTGTATACAATAAAACTAGGCCCTAACAACATAATAGGCCCGCCTGCGTTTCTTCGTGAACTAAAATACGAACTCAGTTCAACCGAACGAGACGGAGCAATACGGTAGAACGGAATATGATATGATTTTCCCGCACCTGTCGAACTTATAATGTCGACACCCTAATAGTGTTGTCTTAGAACTATAATGTCGACACCCACCTGTCGACACCCTAATAAGTTTGTACACATTTCGTGCGGTGTTAGATTCAACTGATTAACCTTCGGTGGGTAGTTTTAATCCGAAAAAGTGACAACCGTTCATTTCATGTTCCTCTCTGACGTACTGCTGTATCTCGTTTACATGAACTAATTTCCGATTTTAGTTCAAAAGAAACGCGATCGAGCTCAATGACCTTTTCTTTACCTTAAGATGCCTTTCTAACCTTAAAGGCCGTGCCGGCCGTGGCGGCCAACAGCTCCATGAAGCATATATTTGTGGCCTGGTTGTGAGAACACAAAATACAATTATGCCGGATTTTAAAAACCCGGTCCTTAAGCTATCATTTCGCCAAACCAAAATTGGTAAATTATTTCCATATTAATTGTAAATTATCTTTATTCTGTTACTGTTTTCAAAAAAAAAAAACGAGCGTGATTTGTCTTCAGTTTTTGAAAAACCTAGAGATGATTCTCAATATTAAAAAATACTATTTACACCAGCGTATGGTCTATTTGCATAGTACCAAGACAGTTTTTGGAACTACCATACAAAAAATATAAGAAAAAATGTTTGAAATTACGTAATTTCCAGAAATGTTATGGCCAAACATTATTTTTTTTCTATTTATTAAAGATACTTTTGAGTGATATAAAAAATTACACAGTAATCTAAGTTATTTTATTATTGTAATCTAATTTTTACTTTATAAAAATCTATTCACTTGATAATTTATTATATTATAATTGAAAAGCCAAATCGACTATATTAGACGACGCACGAAGGCGAAATCGTCATTCGTAATTGGCCACTGCCAACGATGAGACGTATTCCCTTGTCGCCGCGGTATGCCTATACATCTTTATGTATATATCGAAAGCGCGCGGGCGCGTGGCATTGCAAAAATATCTAAATTTTTAGACGCGTCAACTCGGTATGGAGCCTTAATACAGTCGCGGGCGGCTAATAACGATAGTATGGCTAATGAGAGTTCTTGCGCCTTGTAGTTTGGGGCGATTAATTAAAATCGACCAGTTAGATCGAACTCTCAGCTGATTTGAGCGACCAATCAGGGAGCGAAAATTCGACGGAATCGTAACTCGCCAGTAAAATTTTGCCGATACTTTTACCTACAAGTCAACCGATACCTACAGGTTGCATATTGAAACGGTAAAATGTCAAAAATTAACTATTGGTTCCACGAAACCTTTACTTGCGAGTAAAAGTACCATATAAAAATCGGCCCTTATTCTGCTGGTTTACTTACGTTGGTCGTACCATATCTAAAATTATAGGTCGTAAATATTATGGTTTAATTTTAAGGCCAGGCGCGCACTGCGGTGCGGTGCGTTGCGGTGCGTTTTTACGCCAGACGAAAAACCTCGAATTTCTGTGGTTTGCGCACTACGGTGGAATGTTTGGACTCCATAGTCATTCGTTGTGTATGCAAATCTCTGCTGGTGACCTGCGTGATAATTTTCGCAATGCGCAGGGTTCTACAGTGTGAGTTTTTAATTAATGACACACTTGAAATGGGTGATTCAGTACGAGCAAATAAGCAACTTTTGACGACCAATTGTTGAATTAAATAATATAATAAAATCTGTGGCCTTGCTGCCGGACTATTGTGTTATTGAACGCCATTCAATGCCGCCAAGTTTAACGACCTAGGCACATAAGCAAGGCCAAACAAAACAGCTAATTGATTCCCAAGCTGTTGTAAATCATTTGGTATAAAATGTAATTTTAAAATAATTTTATTATATTATTTGATTCAACAATTTGTTATCAAAAGTTGCTTATTTGCTCGTACTGATTCACCTATATCAAGGGTGTCTGTAATTAAGAATTGACGCTGTATATAACTCTATAGTGTAAAAAATCCTTCCAGTGGCGCATCGCAGCCAATCTGCAGCAATCCACAGAATTTAAATCCGGAACGTTTTTTTTCGTAGTGCGCGCGCTTTCATGTGATTCTATAGTTCACAGATTTTTCGAAAATAAAACACAAGGAATTTTACCGCAGTGCGCGGTTAGCCTTAGGATGCGATTTAGGGAGATCGAGCGAGCGACTCCTAACTCGTGCACTAAGGCACAGTATAAATATACAGCTAAAAACTGAATTATTAGCACTCTGAAACTCCTAGTAACATTTATTGTTGGTTGACTGAAAGATATTGTAATGTAGCAATAAGTCCACCATTGTACCTCATTTTTATTGTGCAATAGATTTTCATTCATTTCATTTCATTCATTTATCACTTTTTGCATTTAGACAAAATTTGAGGTATTAAAACCCAGATAAACTTTATAAATAGTTTATTTCATATGTTAAAAAATTCTCCCGACTTTCTTTATCGCCTTATACAATAAATTTCTACTTGTAATAATTTCATATCTTGAGGTGCAGTTTTTAAATTTAACACTGAAAGCTTCAAAATACGTAATTTCAGAAATAAAAATATTCAATACCGTCTTATAAAAGTACAAAAATGCTTAACATGATACAGTACAATACAAGCCTTTACACAGTTTTAACGAGCTAATGGACATGCGGTAAGCACACAAATGCTTCAGTACTTTGGTCTAATAAGGCGCCTCAAAAAAAGTGTTTTATATACATTTCGGAAGCGATAGATGTGTCTGTGTGTGAGTGAAAAGAAAACAGTTTAGTTACCCTGTTGTTGCAATAGAAAAAGTATGTAGTGTTGATGTGATTGTCTTTAATAGCGGTGATTTCGGAATGCTATGATTAATACTAAAAAGCACTGTTATTGGCTACGCATTTTGTATATTTTTCAATAACGTTTTATCAAACGGGTATAATAACGTATTTACAAGGAAGTCTTTCGTAATGCAAGCTCGTTAATCAGTACTTACAAGAAACAACGCATGGTACTAATTAAAAAACAATTGAGGCTGATTGGATGAAGAGGCATGTATTATGACTTATGAATTACTTAATAAAAGAAAATGACGAAATAAAAAACTAACACTTATGCTATACTTCGTCGGAGTCCGAGCGGATAGAATCGTAGTTGGAGTTTTTGCTCTTGAGCATTCTCAAGAAGGAGCCGACGGCAAAGATGGTTCTGCGGTGGCGGTGGAATATGCCCTGGTAGAGGGCGTCTCGTAGCGCTTTTCGGTCGTCTGTGATGGAGGGCTGTGTGACGACTGAGATTTCCGACTGCGTGCTGACGGCTTTCTGGTGGCGGAGGCCGCCGTGCCGCTTCTCGAGCGATTTCTGGTTGGGGAGACTCACGGTCGACTCGACCGAGGAGTTCTTCGTCTTGCGCAGGTCTACGCCGCGCTTCGTGGATTCGGTCGAGCGCTGCACGGACAGCTTCGATCGGTTAAGCGGGTTGGAGACGTCCGGCGCGAAGGAGATCTCGACGGATTTCTGGCTGACGGCGCTGGAGCGCGTTAGGCTCTTCTGCTGTTGCTGCTGCTGTAGCTCCGGTTGAACCGCCATTTTTTGCTGTTCGACCGGTTGAACCGCCAGCATTTTAGTTAGGATTCTGCGGGCGCGATTCCACGGAGCATTCGATCCTCGGCACTGTTAGGTTGATGGACGCGCAGGCGGAGCGCGGAGGCGTGTGATTAGGGTCGGTTCTGTCGCAGCAGTTGCTGAAGGTGATCAGCGGAAGCGGCGCGTCGTTCTGTAAATCGATTCGCGCGAGCGACTGCGTGATTCGGCTCAGATCGCGCGATTGTTCACTTCCTCGACTCTGCGATACGTTCATATCCGCGTCCGCATCAGCATCATCTTCGATCAGGTTCGATAAGTCGACGTTGAAATTGGCGTTCGTGTACGGCTGCAGCTGCGATTCGGTCAGCAGATCGTCGTCGTAGAACTCGGAGAGATTGTATAAGTTTTCGTGTAGGCGGCTCCCGAAGATGCCCTTTCCCAGGCTGGCGGCGCTGTTCGGTTTGTTCGCGCTGCCGATGAGCGTCCGCACGGAGTTCAAGTGGCGCTGGAACAAGTGGTTGTAGGTGTCATTTATGTTGACGAGCGAGTAGGCCGGGGGCGTAAAATCTCGGCGAAATCCCGAGTCGCGAGGGCGCTGTCGCCGCCGCCGCTGCACCGATGACAATATTGCATTAGAGTTGAGAATCCTTTCAAAGTCGGCCGCTTTGTTGGCTTCCGTAATTTGCACCAGGGTCTTGTTCTGTATGCCGGTGGCGGGCTGCGCGTGGCAGAGACGGCGCGGCTCGCTGCGCGGGCTGCACTCGTCGCAGTGCTCCCTGCACTGCGCGCACCACGACCCGTGCTCGCTCTTCGTGCAGTGTCGAGCCCTGCACGTCTCCTTCTTCGCTGCTACTTTCACCGGCACTGCTCCTGCAACAAAAGACACATATATTATTAACCTTTTGGTTACGGCTCTCTACTATAGACAGGGCCGCCCACTTGGGGAGAAGGGGGGGGGGGGGGGATCTGATTTGCCTCCCATCAATGATGATTAAGCATTGCCTTTTCCCGTACACTATAAACAGGTCAATTTTAAAAAGGTCAACCGAGGTGAGGGACCTGAAAAATACATTTATCCGTGCAAACATTATAAATATTTACAATCGCGCTAGCAAAATGGTCCGTTTTGTTATTCGTATATGCAAACAGTTATGTAATGTTTCGATTATATAAATGTTTACTTAGTAGTATACATGAATATAATGGTCATCTGGTGATAACAAATACATTTTAATGATCAAACTAATTAAAAGTATATTTTTAAGATATATTTATTAGAAAAATACCGTATTGATTTCCAGCCAATAAACGCTTTGATATATTTCCCTAATTTTATTTGAATATACATTAATTCAAGGAACTATTTATTTACGCGAAATACTATGTAAGTTTGAAATGTACGCACCGGTAAATTAAATAGCGAGATCGCCTATATTGTTTAATGTGCTGTACCATTGTACCTACACATTTTTTTGTAGATAAACCAGTGGGTAGGGTTACATCCCTCCTTAATTCCTTACCCATTGAGGAGTAGATATTTTTTAACGTCCCTTTGGCAGCTAAAAAGGCAACTACCAGCTATCTCCTTTTTATCGTATATAAGTTTTTTGTTTTACTTAGCTCCTATTTTTTATATTATTTTAATGTCAGCATTCATTTTTTACTCATAATTTTAATTTAATTTAACATAATTTTAACTCAAATATTCATTTGCATAATACGCGAAATAAAGAGGACTTGCGTCATACTGAGTAAGGTTCGGAATAGCTTTCTCTGCCTATCTTACTTATTCTTCAACAAACTTACAGGGTATTTTGATATAAACCCATTTATAGCATTGAGGATTTCGACAATATCAATTTTCTGCAGATCTATTAACTTGCTTGACTATTATTATTCCTTATTCTTTCTATTATTGACTATTTTACAATTGCGTTTTTTCTTCTTCTAAATATTGGCTATTGTCTATTATTATTATTACTGTTAATTTGTATTTGTGTTTTTTCTTTAAAATATCTTTCCGTATGATAATTTGTGAAATTATCCAATATTTGTTTGATTATTTAGTACAAATGTCCACATGAAAATTCTACGAAATTATGAAAGAATTTTGATTAAAAATATTGTAAAATGTTGTTTCCTCTATATAACCTAGAAAATCTGCGCTTGGATGTCCAACGTTCATACCATGCAATACCGACGTTCATACCTTATACCTTAATAGGTATATATTTAAATATTATACTTGTTATTTTTGTTAGTTTTTGACATAACCAAGTGTAGGGATTCCTATCAACTGGTTTGAAATAAAAAATAAAAAAATAAATAAATAAAAAATAGCTTACCTACTTACATAAGTCATTTATTATAGACTTGAACACTATATATTTAATTGCCCTACCTATACGAACGTACTTGATACGTCCGCTATATTATCATATAGGAAAAAAAATTATATATACATATACAAATTTATAAAAAACCGCCATATAAAAACCGCGTATATAAACCGCTATATATTTTGTCAGGTATTGTATTGTAATTGTTATTGGTCAAGTTTATTTCATCAAAGATTAAATAGGTATCTGGAATAATTAATATATTAATATTGAAGACCACCATAAAAGAGCATACCTGCATACCATGCAAGAGCATACCATGAAAGAGCATACCTAATAGTATGCCATGAAAGAGCATACCTATTTTTAACACGCTTTTATTAGGTCGACCTGTATGTAACTATGTAATGGAATCTAAGGTGACTAATTTAACCATCTTCCAAGGATCGTAGCGTCGTGAAAATTGGCAGCTGTATGTAGTTCTGATGACAATACAATAATATGGTACTGTCGAACTGATCTGATGATGGAGTCGGACGATATGAACTGGAACTTCATGATGGAATATCGTATCATAGCTGTGTTTGGACTTGTTAGAAAAGTCTTGGAATGAACTATGACCACGATTAGGTTTCAAGGTCTGATAATGGTGGTTTTTACGTGCATTTATAAAAGAGTGTTTTTAGTAATTTTTTTTAAACTACTAATTTATTCTATATAGTTTCCGCCGTCGTTGAAACGATAACCTAAGCGGTCACTAACAATCTCTTACAAAATAGTTCGTGAAATTTGCGGAAATTCGTTTGAAAGCGTTGTCATTGTGAAACGTCTGTTCTCATGGATTTTTTCATCAACTTTCTATACCAAATCATCGTTGACAACAGAAGGCTGATCACTCCGAGCCTCATCGACGATATTTATACGACCTTCATGTAAACATTCTAACCCTTTTTCTCACCATTCGCGTCTTCACCGTTCACATCTTTAACTTGACGATAAATTTCGGCCGATTTCGCATTCCTTGCATTCAAAAATCTAATTACAGCACGAATCTCATAGTCGGCGAAATCACTATTGTCTTAAACATTTAGATGGGCACAGCAAACTGAAAACGAAACGTAGAGTAATTAAAATAGTGCCAGTTGAGAGCCAGTGTATAAGGAAGACTAGCGTATATGCGCGAAACGCCGCCGCAACGCTGCGGTAGCGCTAGAATGAAACGGTTCTTACTTTACGAATACGTCTCGAATAATACAATGAAATTAAACAAAAATTAAAATAAATTCAATATAACCCTTTTCTTGTTGCGCAAATGAAACACCTGTGAGGGACCATCCCTCACTAGACTCCAAGTTGTTCGGTGTGAGGTTGTGGTATCAACTTACGAGTTAACTCCGTATTGAAAGGCGGTTTTGAGTGAAGCAGAAGGTATTTATTGAATCGATTGAAAGTTTGATATTGCCAGTTATAACGCTTCCCAAATAGGCTATGTTGTCGCGAGTGTATTGATGCGCGACTGCAGTTACGAGGGTATATGGATGAGGATTGTATTTGTGCTCCTAGTATCTTGTACTGGGCACGGCTCGAGTCTGTGGGATTACAAACTGATGCTTCGTGACTGGAAAAGATAAGGAAAGGAAACCAAGGAGCCGGACTCGTTGAGCGACTTCGTGAGAGGGGTACCGAGTGTGCCGTCGCAACCTTGGGGGAGGTGATCACTCGAGGAATGATACTTTGGTTGCTTTTTCGCCGGTTTATATACGCCGGGAAATGATGCAATCCGAATTATTCCGAGTAAAAGTATTGTTTCATCGTGCTGATTCATCGCTGACGAGTCAAAATAATAGTTGAATTGTGTTAGTGTATTTCACTGGAAATCGATGCATTTGTTGATCGCATGTAACGGTACTTAAGGGCCGTTACACACCTACCTATCTATGATCATCAAAATTTAAAGAAATACATTGCAATAACAAAAAGAATCATGCCGATATGTTTTGACCTAACATTTTTGGAGTGCCATTGTTTATATAGCGTATTAGATTGATCGATGTCGTACTACAATTTGGTAACCAGAATTCTTTTACGAACCGCAACGTGTAAATGGCAACCAAGGTTCAAAATTGATAGTTCTTCTATTATTATATTCAATATGGCGACTTTCGTGGTATAGCGTTGCTCTGTAAATAGCGCTCTAAACAAGTCTATAAGGTATAAAATAATAATATAATAATATATGACTTTTTTAAATAATTTCTCTTATTATTTAAATATTATTTACATAGAGATGTCAATTTTGAGTTTGGTACACAGGTTTCAATACGTAATAACTACGCATTTTACCGTTCAGATAGATTAATAAATGGTACTCTATCTCTCCGTATTATTTCTGTGACGTAATCAGCATATACTTATGTATAAAAAAACGCGATAGATGGCACCAATATTTAAGTGTTATTATCGTTAGCTTTGGTTAAATTATTAGGTTTTTATAATTAATCAGTGGTTTATAAAAAAACAGATATAATCAATGTTTTTAAAGATGGTTAAATAAATTACTATTAATTTGTCCGTCAATGCTATTAGCGCCACCTACGTTTCACCGTTTTAAAAGGGTTGCCAAATCGTACTATGAAGCTGAGCAATCTAATACCATATACGTTTTTTGTAATTATTGACATTCTTGTAGTGGGTGAATCAGTACGAGCACATAAGAAACTTTTAGAAAATTACAAAATATATATTTTCTAAATAAAGTATAAAAAGCGTTAAGTGCGCTGCGCCATCTAGCGGTAGGTAAAACCTCGCGAATAAACCATATTATCTATATTTGACATACCGTTAGATGGCGCAGCGCACTCAACGCTTCTCAAACTTTTATTTACCAGTCAAGTTTTTTAAACTAATAAAAAAAGTGTTTTTTTATATTTCTTGTTTTGTCTTCAGTCACTACGAGGATGTCACTAACAAAAAACTCACGGTGTATAATCAATGGAGTGTGTACCTAATCCCGCCGTCACCTTCCTCAAGAAGCTGCGCTTAGCCCTTTCGGATGCGAAGGACACTCCTCTGGTGATCGGCGCCGGGTAGGTGATAGTAGCCAGCTTGCACACTGGTTTGTCAAGCGGAGAAACCTTAGGAGGTTTCCTGGGCCTATACTTCAGGCGTTCGATCTTAAGATCGGTCTTCTCGGGAGAGGCTGGGGTCGACGGGACCACGCTGGACTGGAAGTAGTAATTTTCCCTGTTATAAGACAGGGTCGGCGCACGCGTATCTTTGACTGCCGACATTGCCGTTGAATTATTCCGAAATACTGATGAGTGCTGGTCGCGACCGCGATGTGCCCGCCGAATATCGAATAGAGATACCTACCCCCCGACCCCGAGTGGGGGAAATGAGTTCGACTCCGCTTTACTTCTCATGGTAGCTACGCCCTATGACCGGTTTATTCAAAAATACAGTAATACACTTGGAAATATAAGTCGATTAAAAGCCACGAGTCTGTGGCGATCCATCGCCCTGCCACTTTACATTTTTAGTGACAATAAGTTAATAATAATAATAATAATAATTCTTTATTGTGAACTGTAAGTAGGTCGTACAAAATGGATAGGTACTATTATATGTGCTATACAGTTTATTAATCAGGCGTACAATATGTATTTTTCTATAATTGAATATCGCATTTGAAGGAACACTTCGCATTTGAAGGAAAACAAATCCGAAAATATTACGTTTTAGACATAGGTATTAACAAATGAATGGCGATTAGCTCGGGTTTGCCTACGGCAAAATGTATATAAATTTATATTTACATTTACATTTACATTTACATTTACATAGAGCGGGGTTTACTATAGAGCTATAGCATTACTATATAGCTATAGCATTACTATAGAGCGGCGCACATTTACATTTATATTTACATTTAAATAAATTTATATACATTTTGTATACATTTTGCCATAGGCATCCATTATTGGACGTATGAGTATGTACAGTCGCGATCCTTAAAACTATCATAAAAACCCATACTATAACTTATATAAATAAAAATGAAATGTTGTTCGTTGCTAATGGCATATTAGGTTGAATGGTTGAACCAATTTGGCAGTTTTTTTTAATGTTCGTAATAGTCCAAATATGGTCCTAACGGAAAGGAAAATTGGAACTTTTCTGGAAAATTGAAAAATTCGGGAAAAACTGAAAGTGCTTTTTTCTACTCACGATTCGAACTATGGATATCCGTAATCCTTTTTGAATAGGAATGACATATCAAGTTGATACTTTATTAGCTCTGATCGCTATGCTCTCGGGATGGATATATTTCAAAGAAATGTATTTTATTGAAAAAAAATCTCCGGAAAAACGCATTGCAGCCTAAATTAAAATAAAAATTTTCTACTTTTCTGCTGTTTAGCGATCTGTCCAAAAAATGTAGTTTTTTTATTTATTTATCTTCCAATGTATTTATTTCAGAATAATGACTTCGTCCAGACTGCTATACTTCGAAATGCGAACATATCTTACTTGGAATCACATGTAAAAAAAATAACGGCGAAAGCAACGAAACTCGATATTAGGACAGAAGGAAGAGGTACCCAAGAAGCCGGACCCGTTGACCTGACTCGTGAGAGTGGTGCCGGGTGTAGCCGTCGCTCTCTTGGGGGACGTGATCACTCGAGGAATGCTTTGGTCGTATTTTCGCAGCTTTATATAGGCCGAAAAATTATGCAATCCAAAATATTCCGAGTAAAAGTGTTGTTCTATGTATCTGATTTGACACAGTAGTTAAAACCGTGCTGATTCATCGCTTCACGAGGTAGAAAAATAGCTGAATTGGTGTCAGTGCATTTCACTGGAATTCAATGCATTTGTTGACTGCATGTGCGATGCTTAAGGATCGTTACAGGGCCATTAGGCGGGTGGAGTTTGGAAGGGTGGGGGTTGGTGGAGGGGGTGAAGGAGGTAGAGTTAGGGGGAAGTGGAGATAGGGGGTTGGGAGGGGAATTAAAGGGTGAGGGGTGGAATTTGGAAGAGGGGGGGGGGGGGGGTTGTATGATTGCCGGGAAAGTCCTGGGGTGACAAAACTGACTTTTTTCTTTGTTTACATATTCCAATAGCTTTTTACAAATTGACAAACGACGCAAACAAATTTATTGAAATTGGGACAGGACAACGTCTCAGCTAGTAAAAATATAAATAATATGTAATCGATGTCTTTATAAATTTTAATTTAATTACCATTACCATTACCTAAATACATACCATTCAATAAACACCATTCAGACATTTATACTCAGTGCATTCGGACTCGCGTAACTTAAGTCGCCGAGTTACATAATTGACCGACTTTCAGGGAACTTCGAAATATTACGCCCATGCACTACGAAACCAATACATTAAACCATTAAACAAATATTTTTAGTTTTATTTATAATTTCTAGGGTATAGCTAGCACGGCCCCTTATCGATTATGCGCCTGTCACGAGTGTTGTGATATACCACCCTCAATATAACGGTAACAGTTCGAGTTGGGTATATTGAAAAAGTATCGCCATAGGCCACACACACGCAATCAGCGTGCTGGTTGTCGGTTTCAGGGTCGACTGTGGTCGTCGTTGAAGTAATAATGCCAAGGCAACGCGTAGTGACGACGTTGATAATTCGGCCTGTCTGATCGTCGTCAACCCTCCCCCCCCCGCAAACTTAAAGCCACTGAATAGGCATCCTAATGAGGAATGTCATTAAAGAATTCTTACTGTTTGGAATTTCGAGCGGATGGCGTTATGCCTGAAGTAAACTACCTCTCCCCCGCAGGGTGAAGAAGGTATAATTAAGGAATTAGATATGAAGGGGGTATAATTGGGGAATTGAAAGTCTCAGGTCACGAAAAAAATATTTCAGTACAATGAGTACTGGGTAAGGATGGACAACATGTCCTATTTATCGAAAACATCGATGGATAAAGATCGATATTCGTACGTTATGTTTCTTACTAAATTTCCCAAAAATACTTGACAGTGGTGACGTCGGTGCCATCAGAGCGTCTTTTTTTTAAAACAGGTCTGAAGTTAACTAAGACAAGAAATCATGTGGAAGGAATTCTTTTCTCTACGTTGATATTTCTTTGAAACTACTAATAGGAAATTATCTGACTATCTGTAACAACATTGATATTGAACGTTTTATTATAAAGGATTGATTGATTAAAAAATCTAATATTTTTAACCAATGATAACAATAACAACATTCAATTATTAGTGACATCTATCGCATTTTTATATAGGGTGATCACATAAAAGAAATAATACGAAAAGATTGGATACCATCTATTAGTCTGAAAATAAAAGAACGAAATAAATACGTACTGAAACCTATACACCAAATTATAAATTAACATCTTAACGTAAAAAAATATTAAAATAATAAGCTATTACTTAAAAATTCGTTTGTTATTTTTTTTATATATACCGTATAGGCGCGTTTAGAACGCTATCTATAGTTCGCCGGCATATTTTTATATTACGAAAGTCGTATAATCATTATTAAACTTTTACTAGTCGAAGATTATTAAACTTTTGCAACTTTGAGTGTCATCTAGGCTTTGTGCTTCGTAATAAAATTTTGGTAGCATGACAAATTGTAGTATGATGTTGAATAATCTAATACGCTAAACAGGGTGAGTTTTTAATTAGTGAGATTTGTAGTGGGTGAATCAATACGACAAAGTAAGCAACTTTTGATAATTTTTTTTGAAAAAGAAGAAAAAAAAAGTTTTTTAATATATTTTTTTTGTTTTTTTTTTTTCTCAAATTTGTAAATATTATCTATTGAAGAAAAGTTTGTGAAGCGTTGAGCAATAGGTGCTCTAGGTCTGAGCAATAGGTCTAGCAATAGGTCTAGCAATAGGTCTAGCAATAGGTAGGTCTAGCAATAGGAGCAATAGGTCTAGCAATGAAATATCGGTTATAACAATATTATCGACATTTTACCTACCGCTAGATAGCGCATCGAGCTCATAGCATTTTATACTATTAAAAAAAAAAAACAAAACACAATTATTTTTTTGTCAAATTTGTAAACCTTATCTATTGAAGAAACGTTTGTGAAGCGTTGAGCGCGCTACGCCATCTAGTCTAGCAATAGGTGAAATATCGATAATAACAATATTATCGACATTTTACCTACCGCTAGATAGCGCATCGAGCTCATAGCATTTTATACTATTAAAGAAAAAACAAAAAACAATTACATTAAAAAGATACTTCATAAAAGGCGCAGGCCTAGTTAGGCGACTTTGTCACAAATTATGTCTTGGCATATTGTTTGCTAACATCTGTCAATATAATTACGAAATTAAATATTACTTATACGCAAAACAACTAAATTAAAAAATATACATGTAGTACTTAAAATATGGGGGTTTCTGCAAGTAAAGTCCTTTGACCCATATTTTAAAACGCTGCCTTTCAGTAGGAACACCTCGGATCATGCTCAATTTTTCCTACTAAACATCCTCAATAACTTTGTGGGCGGGAAATACCGCATTTTAACATTCATTGATTAATGAACGATGACGATTGGCTACGATGAATATCTTTCCGTAAGTTTCAAATAATTTACTATCTTATTATTTATGTAATTCTTAGATACTATTTTTACACAATCTAATAGTTACTTTACATTCCTGACTACCAATGAATATTAAGTAAAGAGTATTAACGAGTCTTACATTCTAACACAAATATTTTAAAACGTCCAAGAACGATTTTTAGCCGTCAATCGTACGAGGGTAAATGTAATGATTACATTTAGTCTTGTAAAGATATTGAATGATTAATTTCAAATATTGGGGAATGGCACCAAACTCAAATAGAATTTTTCTCCTGCAGAAAAGAGCGGTACGCAGTTTATATAGAGTCTCTCCAAGAAGTTCTTGTAAGCCGCTGTTCGTAGAATCAGGAATCATGACTCTACTTTCTTCCTACATCTACCAAAATATTATGTACGCTCGTAGACACCTAGCAGAAGTTCCGGTGAATAGTGATTTCCATCATCACGATACGAGGAATAAATGCAATCTCCACATAAACCGACAGCGACTTAGCAAAGTGCGATACAGTTTTATTCATCAAAATTTGTCCTTCTATAATAAGATTCCAGAGCAAATGAAAAGCCTTGGAGAGGACCAATTTAAAAACGTTGACTATTCTACATAGAATTTGCATTTCTATTTTATTATATTATTCTCTCTTACTATTTAATGACATAAGTATATTTTGATTATTTGTAAGTGGGTAATATTGAATATAATATTACAGCCATGACAACTATCATGATAGTTATGTTTTTAATAATTAAATTTTAAGCATTTAATTTTGTGACGCATCCAAGTGTAGGAATGCCTATCTACTGGAGTAGTTGATTGTATTGTATAATATAATTGTTGTTTCGTCAACAAACAACAAGTCTGCTAAGTTGATAGATTGTGGTGGGACAGCTAAAGAAATAGATTTTAAGCAGACAGGACAATTTAAGAATATATCTTTTTTGCTAAAAAGTAAATGATTGAGCTCGAATAATATCACAAATTCTGTACTCCAGGTAAACTGTTAGAAAATCTTGAACGTTTAGCTATCTTTGGATTACCCAAATATTTTACAGTCCGTGACGACACAAGCAGTGATTTAAATAAATGATTGGCCAAAATTAAATTTATTCCATGCACATAAAACCATGTACATGACATACATTGTTCGGCACTCAACGGCCGAAGCACCCCTCTAGGCTTACTGTTTTGTGTCACGCGAATGGGTTAAAAATAACCATACTTTCACTCCGATGACGCAGCCGCGGATAGTGACCGACTAGGTAATCTATTATAAATTTATACCCTTCGTAAACATTTGTAGGTAAATAGATTGAAGCTGTGAAAAAAACATAGTGCTGATATCATTACTGTATTCTCTGTGTGTCCCTGTCTGTGTGTATATAGCTCTCTCAGTGTGTGTGTGTGTGTGAGTGTCGGTGTGTGTGCGTATGAGAGGGTGTGTGTGTGTGTTCCTCCACGATAGCGTCTGAACGCCTCATCCGATTGTGCTGAAATTGGCATGCAGTCCTAATTTGGTCATGGCGAGAGATGAAAATATCGTGGCTAAAATCTTTTATTTAACCAGAGGGCTCGCTAGTCATATTTCAATATTGGACTTAGAAACTTGAAATTCTGTACAAAGATGCGTCGTTGGGCTAAAACCACAATGTGAAACCATGTTTTGGTTGGAATATCTCTGATACAAGCGACCAAAATATAATTTTGGAATTCCGCCGTATTTAAGTAATACAAAATCATATTGAAAATTAGCCATCTTGATACCACGGAAATACTACAAAAATAAAAAAAGTACCCAAAAGCCTTGTTAGGCCGAAGAAACATTGTAAAATTTTGGTTGGAATATCTCATATACAAGCGACAACAATAATATTTAAAGTCCGCCATATTAAAGAAAATATTACATTATTTTTGGAAAACATTACAAATGTAATTGGCGCGCGGGGGAAGGTAGGGTTAAGAGAAGGCAGGCAGGCCGGGGAAAACTGGTTAGACTGCTTCATAATGGAACGCGTAGCGTCAGCATCTCCATACCATTGCGTTCATTATATTGCGCGGCACAACCGATGCGTCATAGACCGACATATGTTTCTTGTTCTTTATTGCATCCACTGTCTACTGATGAATTTCAGCTTTCCAAAAACACTTTGGGGGTACTCATTAAAATTACACCTTTCCTAGTACGCCAGCGCCAGGTGTCACGGAAAAACCTGCCGACTGTACCCTGGGATTCTATGTCCAATAAACTGTCTGATCTGTTCAGATTTTCCAAAACACTTGCACTTTTTTGTCAATGGCTCTTTGACTATAAGACTCGATTTATACAAATGCATTGATATAACGATTTTTTTAACATCCTCCTTCAAATTCGTTATGTCGAGGTTGCACTGTATGTTTTCAACAGGTTTTCAGTTCGGACGGCACTCTTTCATATTGCACGATAAATCGTATTGAATCCACAGAAATTAGTGTTGTCGCCGTTATTAGGTTATAAATATATTATACAAAATGTCGATCCCATGCAGTAATTACGCATAAATTATTCACGCATGCGCGTAATGGCGGAGCTTGCGGCGATTTCTTATTATTTATTTAGACGATTAAAGGGGCAATCATATTATCGGGCGCGTCCGTAAGCCGGTCCGGCTTACGGACGTAAGCCGGACCGGCTTACGGACGCGACTGAACAGCATGCACAGTCGTTTGGGACGCGGCTTGCAGATCTCTAACGGACGTTCAAAGCCTCAAGATCACTTCAGCGACTGACGTCCGATAATGTGCACGACTCAATAGATATTCATTACACAGATAACCTTTCAGTCGGGTCCATAAGCCGCGGCTTACGGACGTGTCTGATAAAATGTTTGCCCCTTCATGCCGACGAAATGATTGCCACGATATGGCATAATTCAGACATTTTTGAAACGTGCAAAGAGCTATCAGACTGTTTCTGAAGAGTTAGGTAGATATAAGGGAAGTGAGATAGAGCTGTATGGTGGTGAACGGTTTCGTGCAGCTTGGGCCACAAGATCCATTTTGTTATCGGATCGGCTCAACTCACGATTCAGCTCCTATTCAGAAGCCTCCTCGAGTGGAAGGCTACCCCGGGTAAGACTCCCGTGTCTCAGGCCTCAGAGCTGGTGGACCGGTTTCTCCCGGCGGGATTGCATCCCGGCGCCACTGGACGGTTTGCGCACCGGTCGGCGAAGCCAATCGCCTGTGCATTCTGACTATGGAAATATACTGTTTCCTAAGCAGCGGGGGTGGATGTTGACCGGTTGTCATGCCACTCTTGAAATGACCTTGGGCCACTCGACCCCGTGTGACACTAGGGGCAAAGAACGCCCAGGTCCGCGATAAATTCAAACTGAATTACCGCTGTAATACAACAGGTAGAGGTTACGCAAGTGACTTCGGACCCGAAACCAGTCGGGAGGACGGAGGTATCCTGAAGGTTAACTCCAGACAGAGATATCCTCCCAAAACTTGTAGTTAGGGGGTGAGGCTGCCCGCTGGGTACCTTTCCCGGTGCCTCGCCGTATTAGACTCTAACAAGTTGCTGGTGAACTAGACAGTAGATTGTCTTGTCCTAAAGTCTTCTACGCTCATCCCACGGCTGAAAGAAAGATCCATATTGTTATACCAGCCTGGGGTGACGGGTTCGCCCGTTGTGGTCGACACCGCCATCATGCACTTTTTTGTCGCTGGCTCTTTGACTATAAGACTCGATTTAGAGAACCTCGGTTTTACAAATGCATTTAATATAACGAATATTTTAACATCCTCCTTCAAATTCGTTATGTAGAGGTTCACTGTATGTTTTCAAGAGGTTTTTAGTACGGACGGCACTCTTTCATATTGCACGATAAATCGTATTGAATCCACGGAAATTAGTGTTGCCGCCGGTAATAGGTTATAACTAAATTATAAAAAATGTCGACCCCATGCAGTAATTACGCATAAATTATTCACACATTCGCGTAATGGCGGAGCTTGCGGTTATTTCTCATTATTTATTTAGACGAATAATGCCGACGAAATGATTGACACGATATGCCATAATGCAGACATTTTTGAAACGTGCAAAGAGCAATCAGACTGTTTCTGGAAAGGTAGGTAGATAAAAGGGGAGTGAGATAGAGATGTATAAAGTAGTCACATCCTTGTAAGTGAATCAGCACGACAAACTAAGCAAGTTTAAAAAAAAATCGAAATAAACAGAAAAAAAAGTTTTTTTAAATTTGTTTTTTTGTTTAATAGTATGAAAGCCATCTAGTGGTAGGTAAAATATCGCATATATTGTGTTTTACAAATATTTTACCTATCGCTAGATGCTTCTCAAACTTTTTATCAATAGGTAAGAATTATAAATCTGACAAAAAGAAAAAAACCTTTTTTATAAAAGTTTTTTTTTGGTTTTTCCCAAAAAAAATATCAAAAGTTGCTTACATCGTCGTAATAATTTACTCCCTATAAGGATGTCACTAATTAAAAACTCATCCTGTACATGTTGACTTTCCTTTAATTTTTTTTTCCAGATTTCAGGTTTAGTCCAAGCATAAGGGGTTTTTCTTAGGAAAAAAATCCGGAACTTTTTTCTCAACGTATTTTTGGTTCCTGAATCTGATTTTCAACTTTGCCACCACGCTATAGGTGAGCTGCATGCAATGCATTTGTTGACTGCATGTGCGATGCTTAAGGATCGTTACAGGGCCATTAGGCGGGTGGAGTTTGGAAGGGTGGGGGTTGGTGGAGGGGGGTGAAGGAGGTAGAGTTAGGGGGAAGTGGAGATAGGGGGTTGGGAGGGGAATTAAAGGGTGAGGGGTGGAATTTGGAAGAGGGGGGGGGGGGTTGTATGATTGCCGGGAAAGTCCTGGGGTGACAAAACTGACTTTTTTCTTTGTTTACATATTCCAATAGCTTTTTACAAATTGACAAACGACGCAAACAAATTTATTGAAATTGGGACAGGACAACGTCTCAGCTAGTAAAAATATAAATAATACTAGCTGACCCGGCAAACGTTGTTTTGCCATATAAATAATTTTTAAGTAATTTCTAGTGTAGACAAAAAATAGCTTACTTATTGTAAGTGTGTAAGAATGTGGTATATGCGTGAAATAGGCATCGAGCACTGTGAACGATGAGGGAATATAAAAATAACAAAAGGCAAACATTATTTTTAAGTTATTATAATTTATTCCTTAAAATTATATATCATTAATTAATCAATTACGACAGTAACACTAACAAACAATATCAATCTCTTAATGCTATAGCGTGAACAATATTTTTTGTTAGTCCATCTTTAGCTAACACAAACAAACTGGATGGTTTACCCACTCGAGAGCATACCACGTATAATTGCCCGTGTGAAAAACATGGTGTTCCCAAATCTAAGCCACAAATAGATATCGTTTGACCTTGGGATTTGTTGATTGTCATTGCAAATGCCAATCTAATCGGAAACTGAATACGTTTGAATTGAATTGGCACATCTGTAGGTATAATAGGAATCCGTGGTATTAATATATTTTCACCTCGGAACTTGCTATTTAAAATGCTGGCTTCGATCACGTTTTTCATTAATTTTTGTTTCTTAATGTTGCATACTGCATCAGGGTTATTCTGAATATTTAGTGGCAGCTTAAATACTGAATGAGCTGTTCTGCCTCCATCCAATAAAGTTGCTGCAATGCCCGATGATGCAACGGCCAATGCGATGCCATTATTTGATCGTATTTCAGTAAGAATTAGCGAAATAACGAATGTTTTGCCATTTCCACCCGGTGCATCCAAAAAGAAGAACCCACCTTGTCCAGCTGAAACTGCGAGCATAATGCGATCATAAATGGTTCTTTGTTCCTCATTCATTAGTGGGACATTGCGGGCAACAATCGCTGCCATTTCTACAGTGCTGTACCTACTGCAGTTCACGATTCATTTCAGTATTCATTAAATCAGATGCAGTTCGATTTGGCGAATTCATACCGAAATGACTGAGTGGTAAGTTGGCAATGACAATGCAAAGATCCTCAATAGCAATTAATGCTTCATTGTACATTGCGTCGCTGAATGTTATGGTTAGATCGTGGCACCGTGTACGATGTTGATGCAATATATCATCAGTCATTGAATCTTTGTGATTATCCCACAATATCTGTGCTCGGGCTGGGAAACATGTAGTCAACACTATAGCGAATAGTAGACGAATTTGTATTGCTGTACAGTTCAATGCAGCTTCAGCAAGCATACATTCCCACTGGTTGTCGTCTTCCAGCAAGCCGAGTGCAAGGCATGCATCTTTATACGTTGGATAGTGTTGCCCATTCACTT
The DNA here is from genome assembly GCA_944548615.1 of Micropterix aruncella. Lineage (NCBI taxonomy): Eukaryota > Metazoa > Arthropoda > Insecta > Lepidoptera > Micropterigidae > Micropterix > Micropterix aruncella. The sequence goes on along the minus strand of OX155969.1, from coordinate 20,522,551 downwards.
TACGTATATCTTGAAATGATAATGGGCCAGTAACATTAACCAACAACAGTCGAAGATAAAAGCACTCAGTGTGTCTTGGATCGACTGTAAATAATCGCCCCAAGGCGTTTGATTTAAATAAATTGAGACATGCAGCAACTGGTGAGCCTTGCTTGCGGGGCATCCATGTTTTTGTTTGAGTCCATGTGAAATAGCGTGGTACTTGTGAATAGAGTAATGTTCGTGCAAAGGCACCAAAATCATCCGCACGATTACACAATTCAAAAAATTCAGTGAGTGTAGTTTTAGGTGGATTTATTGCACGATCAATCGCTGTCTCGTTCGTGGAAAATACACGCTGACCGTTTTCAAGATGGACGGCTAACTGAACAACTGCTGGATCCCGTTCATGAATTGGAAAACCAAAGATACGCCAAGCAGCTTCATTGGAGCTGATGTACCGACCAATTTGGTAGAGCGTTATTTCATCGTTTTTATTCACTGGAGGAGCATTCACATTAGTATTTTCCGCTCTAAACACAGCCATATCACTGCCTTAATGGACATACTTGCAAATGTATTTGTTCTTCACAGAACTGCAGAACTCAACATTAATATGAGCATTGTATGTCTTGCTCAGCAGAGGCGAATATGGCACCACCCAACGATTGTCAATATCAATGTCTGTGTTGCTGATATTTTTGATAAATGATTGTCCGCCATTATCGGGATTTCTTCGACGATATATTGGGTATCCGTCGACATTTGTGATCGTATCATTAGTAAAATCTTTAGGGAAATTTTTAGTACATTTTCCATCTGCCATGCAAGGCGATGAACTATTAAGAGTACCACATGGACCATGGATCATGTTTGTTGTAACAATAACAAACAGCAGTTGGTCAGTGGACGGATCTGGAATTTCATAATTTTATTATTAATAATTATAAAATAGGAAAGATTAATAGTTAATATGAGAGTTACACTGAGATAGCAAAATAATAATTGTCAACGTTACTACTACACTTGATGCATAAACAATAATGATGGCCGACAACTGTGTAGGGAGTGAGAGAAGTCTTATTGTGCGAGAGAAACAGGAGACCGGCTTCGTTCTCATCCCTACTCCGTGCTGTTTACTGGGTCAGAAGTGACACCTGTAGACGGGGATAACTAATTAAATGACGATTGATCAGTTATCGACCGGGGATGAAAAATGATTAAATTACTAAAATGGCTATTAAAAAATAGGGGTTGGTGATAAAAGGGTAAAAATTTAGGGTTGTATGTATTTTTTAATGCGACATAATAAAAAAATAAAGAAATTAAAAAAATGACTAAAAAATAAAGAAAAATGTTAAGGGTGGACAACCCTTATCACTAAGGGGTATGAAAAATAGATGTTGGCCGATTCTCAGACCTACTCAATATGATCACAAAATTTCATGAGAATCGGTCAAGCCGTTTCGGAGGAGTACGGGAACGAACATTGTGACACGAGAATTTTATATATAAGATGTAATCGATGTCTTTATAAATTTTAATTTAATTACCATTACCATTACCTAAATACATACCATTCAATAAACACCATTCAGACATTTATACTCAGTGCATTCGGACTCGCGTAACTTAAGTCGCCGAGTTACATAATTGACCGACTTTCAGGGAACTTCGAAATATTACGCCCATGCACTACGAAACCAATACATTAAACCATTAAACAAATATTTTTAGTTTTATTTATAATTTCTAGGGTATAGCTAGCACGGCCCCTTATCGATTATGCGCCTGTCACGAGTGTTGTGATATACCACCCTCAATATAACGGTAACAGTTCGAGTTGGGTATATTGAAAAAGTATCGCCATAGGCCACACACACGCAATCAGCGTGCTGGTTGTCGGTTTCAGGGTCGACTGTGGTCGTCGTTGAAGTAATAATGCCAAGGCAACGCGTAGTGACGACGTTGATAATTCGGCCTGTCTGATCGTCGTCAACCCTCCCCCCCCCGCAAACTTAAAGCCACTGAATAGGCATCCTAATGAGGAATGTCATTAAAGAATTCTTACTGTTTGGAATTTCGAGCGGATGGCGTTATGCCTGAAGTAAACTACCTCTCCCCCGCAGGGTGAAGAAGGTATAATTAAGGAATTAGATATGAAGGGGGTATAATTGGGGAATTGAAAGTCTCAGGTCACGAAAAAAATATTTCAGTACAATGAGTACTGGGTAAGGATGGACAACATGTCCTATTTATCGAAAACATCGATGGATAAAGATCGATATTCGTACGTTATGTTTCTTACTAAATTTCCCAAAAATACTTGACAGTGGTGACGTCGGTGCCATCAGAGCGTCTTTTTTTTAAAACAGGTCTGAAGTTAACTAAGACAAGAAATCATGTGGAAGGAATTCTTTTCTCTACGTTGATATTTCTTTGAAACTACTAATAGGAAATTATCTGACTATCTGTAACAACATTGATATTGAACGTTTTATTATAAAGGATTGATTGATTAAAAAATCTAATATTTTTAACCAATGATAACAATAACAACATTCAATTATTAGTGACATCTATCGCATTTTTATATAGGGTGATCACATAAAAGAAATAATACGAAAAGATTGGATGCCATCTATTAGTCTGAAAATAAAAGAACGAAATAAATACGTACTGAAACCTATACACCAAATTATAAATTAACATCTTAACGTAAAAAAATATTAAAATAATAAGCTATTACTTAAAAATTCGTTTGTTATTTTTTTTATATATACCGTATAGGCGCGTTTAGAACGCTATCTATAGTTCGCCGGCATATTTTTATATTACGAAAGTCGTATAATCATTATTAAACTTTTACTAGTCGAAGATTATTAAACTTTTGCAACTTTGAGTGTCATCTAGGCTTTGTGCTTCGTAATAAAATTTTGGTAGCATGACAAATTGTAGTATGATGTTGAATAATCTAATACGCTAAACAGGGTGAGTTTTTAATTAGTGAGATTTGTAGTGGGTGAATCAATACGACAAAGTAAGCAACTTTTGATAATTTTTTTTGAAAAAGAAGAAAAAAAAAGTTTTTTAATATATTTTTTTTGTTTTTTTTTTTTCTCAAATTTGTAAATATTATCTATTGAAGAAAAGTTTGTGAAGCGTTGAGCAATAGGTGCTCTAGGTCTGAGCAATAGGTCTAGCAATAGGTCTAGCAATAGGTCTAGCAATAGGTAGGTCTAGCAATAGGAGCAATAGGTCTAGCAATGAAATATCGGTTATAACAATATTATCGACATTTTACCTACCGCTAGATAGCGCATCGAGCTCATAGCATTTTATACTATTAAAAAAAAAAAACAAAACACAATTATTTTTTTGTCAAATTTGTAAACCTTATCTATTGAAGAAACGTTTGTGAAGCGTTGAGCGCGCTACGCCATCTAGTCTAGCAATAGGTGAAATATCGATAATAACAATATTATCGACATTTTACCTACCGCTAGATAGCGCATCGAGCTCATAGCATTTTATACTATTAAAGAAAAAACAAAAAACAATTACATTAAAAAGATACTTCATAAAAGGCGCAGGCCTAGTTAGGCGACTTTGTCACAAATTATGTCTTGGCATATTGTTTGCTAACATCTGTCAATATAATTACGAAATTAAATATTACTTATACGCAAAACAACTAAATTAAAAAATATACATGTAGTACTTAAAATATGGGGGTTTCTGCAAGTAAAGTCCTTTGACCCATATTTTAAAACGCTGCCTTTCAGTAGGAACACCTCGGATCATGCTCAATTTTTCCTACTAAACATCCTCAATAACTTTGTGGGCGGGAAATACCGCATTTTAACATTCATTGATTAATGAACGATGACGATTGGCTACGATGAATATCTTTCCGTAAGTTTCAAATAATTTACTATCTTATTATTTATGTAATTCTTAGATACTATTTTTACACAATCTAATAGTTACTTTACATTCCTGACTACCAATGAATATTAAGTAAAGAGTATTAACGAGTCTTACATTCTAACACAAATATTTTAAAACGTCCAAGAACGATTTTTAGCCGTCAATCGTACGAGGGTAAATGTAATGATTACATTTAGTCTTGTAAAGATATTGAATGATTAATTTCAAATATTGGGGAATGGCACCAAACTCAAATAGAATTTTTCTCCTGCAGAAAAGAGCGGTACGCAGTTTATATAGAGTCTCTCCAAGAAGTTCTTGTAAGCCGCTGTTCGTAGAATCAGGAATCATGACTCTACTTTCTTCCTACATCTACCAAAATATTATGTACGCTCGTAGACACCTAGCAGAAGTTCCGGTGAATAGTGATTTCCATCATCACGATACGAGGAATAAATGCAATCTCCACATAAACCGACAGCGACTTAGCAAAGTGCGATACAGTTTTATTCATCAAAATTTGTCCTTCTATAGAAATAGAAATAGAAATAGAAATATTTTTATTGTCCGAAATTGTGGTGGTACATTTATGGTGATAATGCGTAAAACTATGTATCTCACAATTACCTGTTATTAAAACAGATTGACAAATTTACTTATCTGCTAAATTGACTTATCTGCTAATTATAATATCTTATTAAAAATGCAATTATTTCACTGGTTTAACATGAAAAAAAATTTAAACAGACCGGATAAGTAGAGCTAACAATAGAAGACAATTAGAAAAAATAATTCACCAATAATATAAAAAATAAAGAAAAAATCAAAAATCAAGGAATAATCAAAATTCCGCCTATAAATACGAAATGTATATAATTTAAAATGTAACAGTAGAAAACAATTAATAAAAAATAATTCATCAATAATATAAAAAATAATGAAAAAAATCAAAATCAAGGAATAATCAAAAATCCGCCTATAAATACGAAATGTATATAATTGAAAATTTGTAATCTTTCTAATTGAATTAATTTAAAAACAAAATGAAAATGCATGCCTACAATATAATATTATGAGAAATATTCGTTTAATGTGTAAAAGCTTTTATCGATAAGCCATTTTTTCAACGCTGCGGTAAACCCTTTTCCTTTTATTTCTTTGATATTTGCAGGTAGGTGGTTATAGATTTTTATTGCATTGTATAACATTCCTTTTTTAAATAGAGTTAAATTTGGCTTGGGTGCTTGTAGCTCATGTTTATTTCGTGTGTTATAGCCGTGTTCAACATTGTTTGTTTTGAAATACTGATCGTGGTCCCTTATAAATTTGCAGGTTTCCAAGATGTATATCGATATAAACGTTAGCACAAACTCCTTTTTAAATAGTGGTTTGCAGCTGTCAGTCTTTGGAATTCCACATATTATTCGTAAGCATCGTTTTTGTACTATGAATATTTCCTCTGCGTTTACCGAATTGCCCCAAAGCGTAATTCCATATTTTATGCAGGCGTAAATATATGCATAATATGCCATAAAGGCTGTTTTTTTATCTGTAGTTCGTTTTAAAATCCTTAGAGCGTAGCAAAATTTCGAAATTTTTATTTTTACATCTTCGACATGGGCTTTCCAGTTCAAATTACAGTCGATTGTTATCCCTAGTAATTTGAATTTTTGCACCATATCAATAATCTGAGCGTTATGTTTAATTTCAAATTTGTATTTTTGTGCTTGATAGGAATGAAATTGCATACATTTTGTTTTTTCCGCATTTACACTTAAATTAAATTATTTAATTATAATAAGATTCCAGAGCAAATGAAAAGCCTTGGAGAGGACCAATTTAAAAACGTTGAATATTCTACATAGAATTTGCATTTCTATTTTATTATATTATTCTCTCTTACTATTTAATGACATAAGTATATTTTGATTATTTGTAAGTGGGTAATATTGAATATAATATTACAGCCATGACAACTATCATGATAGTTATGTTTTTAATAATTAAATTTTAAGCATTTAATTTTGTGACGCATCCAAGTGTAGGAATGCCTATCTACTGGAGTAGTTGATTGTATTGTATAATATAATTGTTGTTTCGTCAACAAACAACAAGTCTGCTAAGTTGATAGATTGTGGTGGGACAGCTAAAGAAATAGATTTTAAGCAGACAGGACAATTTAAGAATATATCTTTTTTGCTAAAAAGTAAATGATTGAGCTCGAATAATATCACAAATTCTGTACTCCAGGTAAACTGTTAGAAAATCTTGAACGTTTAGCTATCTTTGGATTACCCAAATATTTTACAGTCCGTGACGACACAAGCAGTGATTTAATTTAAATGATTGGCCAAAATTAAATTTATTCCATGCACATAAAACCATGTACATGACATACATTGTTCGGCACTCAACGGCCGAAGCACCCCTCTAGGCTTACTGTTTTGTGTCACGCGAATGGGTTAAAAATAACCATACTTTCACTCCGATGACGCAGCCGCGGATAGTGACCGACTAGGTAATCTATTATAAATTTATACTCTTCGTAAACATTTGTAGGTAAATAGATTGAAGCTGTGAAAAAAACATAGTGCTGATATCATTACTGTATTCTCTGTGTGTCCCTGTCTGTGTGTATATAGCTCTCTCAGTGTGTGTGTGTGTGTGAGTGTCGGTGTGTGTGCGTATGAGAGGGTGTGTGTGTGTGTTCCTCCACGATAGCGTCTGAACGCCTCATCCGATTGTGCTGAAATTGGCATGCAGTCCTAATTTGGTCATGGCGAGAGATGAAAATATCGTGGCTAAAATCTTTTATTTAACCAGAGGGCTCGCTAGTCATATTTCAATATTGGACTTAGAAACTTGAAATTCTGTACAAAGATGCGTCGTTGGGCTAAAACCACAATGTGAAACCATGTTTTGGTTGGAATATCTCTGATACAAGCGACCAAAATATAATTTTGGAATTCCGCCGTATTTAAGTAATACAAAATCATATTGAAAATTAGCCATCTTGATACCACGGAAATACTACAAAAATAAAAAAAGTACCCAAAAGCCTTGTTAGGCCGAAGAAACATTGTAAAATTTTGGTTGGAATATCTCATATACAAGCGACAACAATAATATTTAAAGTCCGCCATATTAAAGAAAATATTACATTATTTTTGGAAAACATTACAAATGTAATTGGCGCGCGGGGGAAGGTAGGGTTAAGAGAAGGCAGGCAGGCCGGGGAAAACTGGTTAGACTGCTTCATAATGGAACGCGTAGCGTCAGCATCTCCATACCATTGCGTTCATTATATTGCGCGGCACAACCGATGCGTCATAGACCGACATATGTTTCTTGTTCTTTATTGCATCCACTGTCTACTGATGAATTTCAGCTTTCCAAAAACACTTTGGGGGTACTCATTAAAATTACACCTTTCCTAGTACGCCAGCGCCAGGTGTCACGGAAAAACCTGCCGACTGTACCCTGGGATTCTATGTCCAATAAACTGTCTGATCTGTTCAGATTTTCCAAAACACTTGCACTTTTTTGTCAATGGCTCCTTGACTATAAGACTCGATTTATACAAATGCATTGATATAACGATTTTTTTAACATCCTCCTTCAAATTCGTTATGTCGAGGTTGCACTGTATGTTTTCAACAGGTTTTCAGTTCGGACGGCACTCTTTCATATTGCACGATAAATCGTATTGAATCCACAGAAATTAGTGTTGTCGCCGTTATTAGGTTATAAATATATTATACAAAATGTCGATCCCATGCAGTAATTACGCATAAATTATTCACGCATGCGCGTAATGGCGGAGCTTGCGGCGATTTCTTATTATTTATTTAGACGATTAAAGGGGCAATCATATTATCGGGCGCGTCCGTAAGCCGGTCCGGCTTACGGACGTAAGCCGGACCGGCTTACGGACGCGACTGAACAGCATGCACAGTCGTTTGGGACGCGGCTTGCAGATCTCTAACGGACGTTCAAAGCCTCAAGATCACTTCAGCGACTGACGTCCGATAATGTGCACGACTCAATAGATATTCATTACACAGATAACCTTTCAGTCGGGTCCATAAGCCGCGGCTTACGGACGTGTCTGATAAAATGTTTGCCCCTTCATGCCGACGAAATGATTGCCACGATATGGCATAATTCAGACATTTTTGAAACGTGCAAAGAGCTATCAGACTGTTTCTGAAGAGTTAGGTAGATATAAGGGAAGTGAGATAGAGCTGTATGGTGGTGAACGGTTTCGTGCAGCTTGGGCCACAAGATCCATTTTGTTATCGGATCGGCTCAACTCACGATTCAGCTCCTATTCAGAAGCCTCCTCGAGTGGAAGGCTACCCCGGGTAAGACTCCCGTGTCTCAGGCCTCAGAGCTGGTGGACCGGTTTCTCCCGGCGGGATTGCATCCCGGCGCCACTGGACGGTTTGCGCACCGGTCGGCGAAGCCAATCGCCTGTGCATTCTGACTATGGAAATATACTGTTTCCTAAGCAGCGGGGGTGGATGTTGACCGGTTGTCATGCCACTCTTGAAATGACCTTGGGCCACTCGACCCCGTGTGACACTAGGGGCAAAGAACGCCCAGGTCCGCGATAAATTCAAACTGAATTACCGCTGTAATACAACAGGTAGAGGTTGCGCAAGTGACTTCGGACCCGAAACCAGTCGGGAGGACGGAGGTATCCTGAAGGTTAACTCCAGACAGAGATATCCTCCCAAAACTTGTAGTTAGGGGGTGAGGCTGTCCGCTGGTTACCTTTCCCGGTGCCTCGCCGTAAGGCGTTAGACTCTAACAAGTTGCTGGTGAACTAGACAGTAGATTGTCTTGTCCTAAAGTCTTCTACGCTCATCCCACGGCTGAAAGAAAGATCCATATTGTTATACCAGCCTGGGGTGACGGGTTCGCCCGTTGTGGTCGACACCGCCATCATGCACTTTTTTGTCGCTGGCTCTTTGACTATAAGACTCGATTTAGAGAACCTCGGTTTTACAAATGCATTTAATATAACGAATATTTTAACATCCTCCTTCAAATTCGTTATGTCGAGGTTCACTGTATGTTTTCAAGAGGTTTTTAGTACGGACGGTTCTCTTTCATATTGCACGATAAATCGTATTGAATCCACGGAAATTAGTGTTGCCGCCGGTAATAGGTTATAACTAAATTATAAAAAATGTCGACCCCATGCAGTAATTACGCATAAATTATTCACACATTCGCGTAATGGCGGAGCTTGCGGTTATTTCTCATTATTTATTTAGACGAATAATGCCGACGAAATGATTGACACGATATGCCATAATGCAGACATTTTTGAAACGTGCAAAGAGCAATCAGCCTGTTTCTGGAAAGGTAGGTAGATAAAAGGGGAGTGAGATAGAGATGTATAAAGTAGTCACATCCTTGTAAGTGAATCAGCACAACGAACTAAGCAAGTTTAAAAAAAATGGAAATAAACAGAAAAAAAAGTTTTTTTAAATTTGTTTTTTTGTTTAATAGTATGAAAGCCATCTAGTGGTAGGTAAAATATCGCATATATTGTGTTTTACAAATATTTTACCTATCGCTAGATGCTTCTCAAACTTTTTATCAATATGTAAGAATTATAAATCTGACAAAAAGAAAAAAACCTTTTTTATAAAAGTTTTTTTTTGGTTTTTCCCAAAAAAAATATCAAAAGTTGCTTAGCTCGTCGTAATAATTTACCCCCTATAAGGATGTCACTAATTAAAAACTCATCCTGTACATGTTGACTTTCCTTTATTTTTTTTTTCCAGATTTCAGGTTTAGTCCAAGCATTAGGGGTTTTTCTTAGGAAAAAAATCCGGAACTTTTTTCTCAACGTATTTTTGGTTCCTGAATCTGATTTTCAACTTTGCCACCACGCTATAGGTGAGCTGACTTTAGAAATCGCGAATATCCGCAAAAAATGACAACTATTTTAGTTTTTCTCTTATAGCTGACGAAAACGATGCATTTTTTGATAACAAACAATATTTTAAAAAAATGGTGAATAAAATTTCCTACAGTTTTCGTACATTGACTTAATTCCTACGATGTTCCAAACCGCCGCTAGAGCACGCTCAAAAATTGTGCGTTCATACAAGTCAATGTGTGGAAATTGTAGGAAATGTTGTCTACTTAATTTTGTACATAATAGGGTAATGTATCAAGGGAATGAACAAACCCCAATGAATGGATAAAACGTCGTTTATGCCGAAAAATAAGAAAACAATTAGTCTGAATAATATTAGGTATTTTTCTTTCAGTAGCAACATTTTTGTTTTATAATATGGCAACACGCATTTTACATGTCACCGTTCACTTTTGACGTGACATTCACCTAAAGTTGACGTATTCATCGTGTGATCCGTATCTATGGGCTGGCATTTACGACAAGAAGTGAGACATTGTACTGGAGTCATGACTTTTATTCGCATTTAAAGTTTCAGTAAGAAACAGTTTTGTTCTTTTAAGGGCTCTCTAGACGATCAAGCATGCTTGTCAAGCATCGCGTCGCGAGCTGGAAGGGGATCATAAACCGCAGGAAATATGTTTTTTTTTTACATTTACCAAAAATGCCTTTTTTGTAGTTTTATACCGGGGAGTCACGTTAATTAGACGTAATTGATTGATAAATGACGTGACTTCCTGGTATTTTAAAAAATTAGGCATTTTTGGTAGTATTAGTAATTAAAAAAATATTTGCATATCTCCTGCGGTTTACGATCCCCTCCCAGCCCGCGACGCGAAGCTTGACAAGCGTGTTTGATCGTCTAGAGAGCCCTTTAATAATCCATAAATCAGTAGTTTAGTTTAAACTCATTTCACTTTGATTTTTGTCCGTTATGTGTAGAAAGATTGAGCGTTTCATTACTAGTTCACAAAAATGCAGAAAAGCTAATGAATGAACGTTCATTCACTTGCCATTAAGTCCGAAATTTTAAAATATTTTTAGTAGGTACCCGTCAATATAACTTAAAAAGGTTTTTGTAAAAATTGTTCTGAAATACACACCGTAAGAAATGTTTCTGGTTAATTTTTAAAAACTATGCAATTGAAAAATCTTAACTGTTTATTTATTGGGTTGTATTATGTTTATTTACAGGAAATTGCTGTTCACGAGGAACTGATATTTTGAGGTCTTTTTTGATAAATTGTTGAATATTTCGAAAACTAAACCAAACATTTAAGAAAACGAAGTAACTGAATAATGTTTAATTATTAACAATGACTTTAAAGGCCGTATGTCAATAGGTTGGCACTGACAGCGCTTAGGTAGATTTTTAAGTTAAGGAATCCCTTAATGGTTCATTCACTGGAGACACTACGTCTATCAGAAATGCATTATTCGTTAGTTATAAGAAAAAAACTAAAATAAGTGAAGTTAATGCGGTTCTTCACGATTTTTTTAAGTAAACTCACCTCTGGCGAGGTGATGAAGTCGAAAATCGTATTCAGCGGCCAAAAAAGCTAGGAAAATTTTCCGTTTTTTTTCTAGGAGACGTTAAGGCTCCCTTTCGAGTTGACGCGACTAAAAATTTAGATATTTTTGCATTGCCACGCGCCCGCACGCTTTCGATATATACATAAAGATGTATAGGTATACCGCGGCGACAAGGGAATACGTCCCACCGTTGGCAGTGGCCAATTACGAATGACGATTTCGGCTTCGCGCGTCGTCTAATATAGTCGATTTGGCTTTACAATTATAATATAATCAATTATCAAATGAATAGTTTTTTATAAAGTAAAAATTAGATTACAATAATAACATAACTTAAGATCACTGTGTTATTTTTTATATCACTCAAAAGTATCTTTAATAAATAGAAAAAAAATAATGTTTGGCCATAACATTTCTGGAAATTACGTAATTTCAAACATTTTTTCCTTATATTTTTTGTATGGACGTTCCAAAAACTGTCTTGGTACTATGCAAATAGACCATACGATGGTGTAAATAGTATTTTTTTAATATTGAGAATCATCTCTAGGTTTTTCAAAACCTGAAGACAAATCTCGCTCGGTTTTATTTTATTGGAAAACAGTAACAGAATAAAGATAATTTACTATTAATATGGAAATAATTTACCAATTTCGCTTTAGCGAAATGATAGCTTAAGGATCGGGTTTTTAAAATGCGGCATAATTGTATTAACATTCTTTTTCGTGTTCTCACAACCAGGCCACAAAATTACGCTTCATATAGCTTTCGGCCGCTACAGCCGGCACGGCCTCTTAGGTTTGGATCTGATATGCTTCGACTAGTAGTGAAGCTATTATTTTTATTCACAGGAAACGTAGTGTTTTCAATTATTATTACTATACAGGCGTAACTGCGCGGCGATTTATAGCGAAGTCTGCGCCATTCTGGATTGAGATATTTCATTCGCAAATTTAAAAATAGCATGTAAATACTTCGCGGGCGCCGCGGGATTCTGGGAGTCAGCTGTTTTGAATTCAAAGCAAGGCGACGTACCGTTTAATGCCATTCATATAAAATGCCATTTAATGCCGTTAATACCGTTATAAAATGTACCCTTTGCACTCGAGCGGCTACGCTACGGCACCCGGGCAGTTTCTTGCGTCCAGTGATATTTTAGTAGTGTTTTTGTACTATATGTGTATTATTTTCCTAGGTATAAAATTATATTTTTCCAACGTTCAGAAAAAAACAGTTAGTCACCCCTTTCTAAGATTTTTAGACTCGTGTTACACGTTCAATCTGGCATCAGTTCAGTCCGCGACCTTGATCATGAACTGGCTGATGGACTAATAGAAATTATCAAAATTTTAGTCCATCAGTCAACGCAATAAACGATCAGTTTCCCGCCAGTTTGACCAACGTCACGGACAGAACTGATGCCAGATTGTAGCATCCGTCTCATAGTAATTTAGTAGTATTTCAGTAGTATTTTCGTAGTATTTTCGTATTATTTTCGTAACATTTTAGTAGTTTTTCGTATTATATTTGTAGTGTTTTTCGCGGTATTAAAATGGTATTTCTACAATATGATGTAGCATTTTCTTAAATGCAAACAAGGCATTGAGTGCCAAGCATTAATATTCAAAAACCACAAACTATAAAGCGTGTCCCATTTTATTTGAAAATAAAAATGTTTGAAACTGAAAAAACACTTTCTCTCAGAAATTACCAAAGTAAAATCATTGATTACATAGGGAATTAGATTGCTCAATGCCATATAACTAGAACCGTCAACTACAACAGGCGAACCCGTCACCTCAGTTCTGTCTCCCGCGAGGTGAGTGCAGAAGACTTGGAACGATAAACAATCCACTGTCTAGTTACGCCACCTGCCCGTCAGAGGCCAACGCCTTACGGCGAGGCACAGGGAAAGGTACCCAGCGGGCAGCCTCGCCCCCTGACTACGAATTTTAGAAGGATATCTCCGTTTGGAATTACCCATCAGGAGAAACCGGTCCACCAGCCGTGAGTCCTAAAAAGCGAAAGTCTTAAGGTGGGTATCCATTAGGTTCGCGCATCAACTGCTCAAATGGAGACCGCTCGCGCATCAACTCAAAAACAACGAGGGCTTCGCAGTTTTCATTCGAACATTGAGCGAACATGTCGTCGCCAGAATTTATTTTTAAATGTATCACCCTTCGGTTCCCTCAGCACTGTATAACTTCGGTACTCCCCGATTAGAGCTAGACATTTATCTTCGGCCCACTTCATAGCGATGGATTCGCGTTTATCAATCAAATCAAATCGCATTTATTGTCTTAAAAAACTTTTACATAGTTGTTTAGACACTTTATATAGCCGCTTAATGTTAAAATAACTTTAAAATGTATACTAAGTATTTCATTAGAAACTCATCACACAATTGAGTTATATTAGATATTTATAACTACAGTTAGTCATGAAATTATAATATTAAAATTAAATGGTCCCATAAATAAGAAATATAATTGATTATGGAAGACAATTAGAAATAATAGTAATAATATAATAATCAATAAAATGGTACAAATGTCAAGTTAAATAAATAAAATCGAGATGGAAATTGTCAGTCATCTAATTATAATTCGTTTATAGGTTTATATTAGATAATTCTCTCGCAATAAGGTAGCCTTTTAATTTCGATTTAAATTGGGCTATTTTTCCGTTTCTATATATAATTTTAATATTCCCAGGCAGTTTATTGTAACACGCGATTCCAACGTAATTTGGATCCCTTTTGAATAATTCCAGAGATGGACGGGGTAATGTTAAATTGTGCCTACATCTAGTGAAATGAGAGTGAATTTCTTTTTGGGTCTTCATCTTTCCTATGTGTTTTAATATTAACTTTATGCATTCAAATATGTATAGTGATGGTAGCGTTAGAATACTGAGATTTTTGAAGTGATCACGACATGATTCATTATGGTTAAGGTTTATCAATATTCTTATGGCTCGTTTTTGGAGAGAGAAAATATGTTGCCTTAAAACTACTGTACACTGTAACCAGAAGGGAACCCCGTAACGAAGAATTGACTCGAAATAGGCAAAGTATATTATTTTGGTGTGTTAAACGCTCATCAGTTTCCGTATTTGTCTTTACTCAACGTCGAACGTGATGCGCGAGACGTATCCACCAACGTCTCACTTTGCTCGCGTCCACGAACGCACTGCGCAGCACTTTGTGTTCGCGCATTTACCGCCACCGCTCGGAGCGCTCCCAACGTATCCACTACTGGAGCAGTTGCAGGTACGCGGAGCAGAGTTAGTGCGCGAACCTAATGGATACCCACCTTTAGCAGGGGTAGCCTTCCGCATGAGGAGGCTTCTGAATCGTGAGTTAAGCCGATCCAAGAACAAAACGGATCTTACGGCCCAAGTAGCTCGCCAGCAGCCAGTTAGAGACTAACGCCTTACGGCTAGGCACCGTGAAATGTAGGCAGAGGGCAGCATCGCTCCCTTACTACCAGTTTTAGTAGGACATCTCCGACTGGAGTCAACCTTCAGAATACCTCCATCCTCCCGACTGTTTACGGGTCCGAAGTCGCTTACGCGGCCTCTACCTGTTGTATTACAGCGGTAATTCAATTTGAATATATCGCGGACCTGGGAGTTCTTTGCCCGTAGTGCCACACTGGCAAAGATCGAGTAGCCCAATGCCAACAAGGGAGGGAAGTCCCCTAACGCCGGACGGCACCTAGCGTCAAACACTAATAGTATCTCGACAAGTCGCGGCGCGATCGATACAAAGACAGGTGAAAAGGGTGCGGGGAAGCATACTCTTTTTCTTTTTTCTACGTCTAGGTATCGATCTCACCGCGACTTGTCGAGATACTACGTGTGAGATACGATAATTAGTGTCCGACGCTAGGTGCCGTCCGGCGTTATGGGACTTCCCCCTACGTTCTGGCAACCCTTTTATGCCGGCGACATGCAGGTGGCGCTGACATTATTGTCTGACGAAAGTAATAGCAATTTATTTGGCCATCTATAATAACATTCATAATAAATATTTTTGCATAAAGGAATGATTGATTATAAAAACCTAACAATTTAATCGGCTATAATAATAATAATATTCAATTATTAGTGCCATCTATTGCATTTTTTACAGGGTTATTACATATATCACTGAAATAATACGAAGAGATAAAATGCTATCTACGATTATTGGTCTATCTTAACTTAAAGTGCGTAATTATTACATATTAACCTTTCGAGTAGCGGCATAATTTCATGGCAGACCGCGGCAATTTATTGGAATTTCTTGCAATATCGCTGCGCTCGACAAAAAGTACTATAACTATGGAACTACTATAGTAATCATAAAAAAAATAACTGTGCAACGATCGCATTGAAATTTCGTATATATAATAAAGATATCTCATTTTGTAAAACAATTAGATAATTATGAATAAATATGAGAAAGTCGAAAAAGTGAAAAAAACTCGGCATTTCTAATTTGTAATTGTCTTACAGAAAAATACGGAACCCTATTTAGAAAATGTAAATACTATCGTGATCTATATTAGATACTCTATCAAAGGTAATATTTCGTTTTGCTTATTAACATAAAAAAATATTTAGATCTTATCTCATAAAAACCAATAAAAAATTTGTTAACTTCTCGAAGAAAATATTTATGATGTTTAACAATTGAATTTTACCAGAAATATCCGCGAAATGACGCGCGAAATTATTCTAGCGGCCGTCCAATGTATCTATCTATGGTAATAATGAGATATTTCGTATGAATTTTAGAATTCGTATGAATTTCGTATGAATATTAAGAGCTTTGATTAAAAATTCGTTTGTTATTATATTATTATTTTATTTCGAGATAGAATACCGTAAAGACGTGTGTAGAGCGCCAACTATAGTGGACCCCCAAACTGTCATACCAAACGCCGCCATATTGAACGTAAGAGAATATTAATCAATATTTGGAGTTTTGAGTGCCATCTACACGTTGCGTTTCGTATTAAAATCCTAGCTGCCAAAACGTAGTACTGTATTAAGCAATCGAATACCGTATATGAAAAATCAATAATAAATCACACGCACAAAACAGATTAGACAAATAGTAGAGAAAACGACAACTCAATTAGTTTAGTACTTAGGTACTTACATAAAGGCGGTTTTATAGAGACCATTATTTATTTTGCCCAGTGACAGAAGGTAATTCCCGTGTGGGTGGCGATATTAATATTCTTTCAAATTGTTCTACTATAAATTTTACATGGACAAGTAGACAAAGGTATGACGTAAGCAACTACTTATAGCACAAATTACTTTGTAAAAATTTGGTAAAAATACTCAAAATGGCTTTTCCTGTGAGGGTCATTTTCCTTTCCTGCGCGAGCGCCTTCCCGATTCTCGCGCGCTCACTTAACTTTTTACGTACAAAGGTACAACACTAACTATGGTTCCAATTCGTTATTGCCGCGCGGTATGCATGCATACAATGTAGGCTTGAACGATATTGACATATTTAACCCCTTGAGCGGCAAATGGGACAATTGTCCCACAATTGAAATTACCGTAAAGCGGAAAAGGGGACATCTGTCCCAGCCGAGATCGGCGCCGATGTTTTTCAATTATTTACGAGTGGTATGTATGTTACTGTGGTATGTGCGAAAAGAGGATAAAATTCTCTGTCGTTAACTAGTTGGTTCATTATTTTTCATACAGTCGCCATTTTTTAGTCTATGATTGAACCAAACCAAACCAAAAACTTCAATATTCATGTTGATTTTCAACACCGAAATTTTTTTAAATTTTTGTATGGGTATAAGTAAAACGAAGTCATAGGTTGAATGAAGCATATTATAATTATTATAAAAGTATTCATAATTTCTTGCATAGGGTGATTTATTTCCAGAAAAAACATAGAAATGTTGGACAAGGCAGTTTTTTTCTGTACCACAACTTTGACAGATAATTCTGAATAATGCTTATTGCTTTACAAAACGACGTTACACGTATCTAATAGCAAATTTCAAAAGGAACATAAAACAGGTCTTCTTCATACGATCCGTATAGTAGTTTCGGAGTAATTGTCGTTTTCCTGAAACGCTATATTTTTGTTGTGATGTAATCTTCTTCTTCGCGTTCTCTAAGAGAAACTACAATTCAAACGTCAGCGCTCGAGGTATTAATTAACCACCAAAATAGTCGATCCTTTGTCAAGGAGGTACGTGAAAAGCTGACTATCAGATCGAATTGAATTAGCATCCCGCATTTCCATATGCACCTACAAGCACTCACAAGCACATACCCACTACAGATACACACATACCCGCAACACACATGCACACATACACGCTCTCCATCACACAAACACACACCATCACCTATACACTCGCACATAGCTAGTTTAACTGTTAGCTTTAAATTATTTGTGGTTTTCTATGTATTGTATTGTTTAACATATTTTGTAATCCTTAAGGTGCGATTCCACCAAAATAGTGTGCAGCACATTTGCTTGCACACATTTTGTGCAAAACTCCAACAGTGCAGGTACTAAGCTGGTGTCGCATTTGGCTTCCGTCTCCACTGGTAAGGCTGTGCGTAACTTTTGTAAGCGCACAGTTCAGCACACTTGTGCGCGAACATGTTCAGTAGTTAATATGAACGGGCAGGAAAACGTAGTGCTTTGTGCTGCAGCATGTGTTTTACTATGTAGTCTCCTTAAAAAGAAACGAAGGAAGAAACCGCGATGTTGGGTGAGGCCGTTACTACAGCGACGGAATGAAGAAACGAATAAATTTCTAGAAGAAATAAAAATAGATCCATTGAGTCGATTTAAAAACTTCACACGTATATCTTGCGAAGATTTTGAGTTGCTGGTTAATGTAACTAGTCCTTTTATTGCTAAGCAAGATACCAACTACAGAAAATGTGTCCCTGTTTCAATAAGGCTTGCAATCACCTTAAGATATCTTGCTACTGGAGATTCTTTTGCAAGTTTAATGTTCTTATTTAAAGTTTCAAAAGAGCTTATTGCTCGGATTGTACCTGAGACTTGTAAGGCGTTGATAAGCGTGTTGAAAGAAAATATTAAGGTAAGAAAATAAAAATAATATACCATTTTATTTTAGTCACTTTTATTGCATTACATTTCATGCCAAGATATTGTTTCGCCATCATTCTGACGTAAAAGATCTGAATAATCATTATCGCGGACCTGAAAACTTGAAGCCGGTCCTTGACTCTGACAATTTGACGAATCTGAATACGGTGAAGGCATTGGAGTTGTAACATATTTTCCAGTACCAATAATAGCGTCATACAATAAATTATCTATATCCCTTTGTACTAAAATCTTGGTTCGCTCATCTCTAATTTTCCTTAATTTCGTTGCGACGGCTGCAGCAAAAATGTCTTCGTCATCAGGTTTTTTTGCTTCCATCTGCTTGTTTACGTTATTCATAATGGACAAAGCTTGGGCGATTCTCGGGTCTTCATCGACAATACGGCGTTTAAGCGAGTTCTTCGGAGCCTTAAACTTTTCGACTGGCCTTTCATGAAGAGACTCTTGATCTTCATTTACTGTGTCATTCTGGATAATAATATCTTGTGATACCTGAAATAGTAATAAAATTTCCTTTTTCAGATGCCTAACACTTTAGAAGAATGGATGATCTTAGAGCGCCAATTTGACCATCTTTGGAATTTCCCTCATTGCATTGGGGCTATGGATGGCAAACACGTTGTTATCTATGCTAATCTTCAGCAAGGAAAATTAAATTTGCCTGAACCTTACCCGTTACCCGGAAGGAACAAACCAATTCCACATGTCATTGTGGCAGATGATGCTTTTGCGTTAGATATAAATTTAATGAAACCATATCCCGGTCAACATGACAAAAGATCAAAAGAGAGAATATTTAATTATCGGTTGAGCAGAGCGAGACGTATTGTGGAAAACGTATTCGGCATTATGTCGTAAATAGTATAGGTATCTGGCGTAAATAGTATAGGTATCTAAGTAATAATATTAGAGGTAAGAAAATAAACATTTAAAACGTACCTACCTGTTCATTTATTTCGTCGTGTGAGTTCAAGCTGACGTTCGGCTCATCCCTTCCATGAAAGAAATTCAAATATGCATAAGCAAACCATTTCGGCTTATATATATCTAAAATCCCAGAACCTGAAGATTTTGAGTCCGCGATTTTCTTCTTTTCTCTTCGGTATTGAGCCAAAATAATCTTCCATTTTCTCATTACCTCAGTCGAGTCACAATTGAAACTTTGCGCCAACTCTTGAGTGGCGTCGTGTTTTTTGGTTTTATTTTTATAATCACTGTGACTAGAATCCCATAATACAGGATAAGTTTCAATAGCTTGAATAAAATTAATAATTTTATCATTCGTCCAATCCATATTTAGCTTGGTTAATTAACAATGTACGCGCACAAATCAATGTTTTCACTCCGGTAGCGGAAGCAAGACTGAGTTCGCGCACAACAGGTTTGTCGACGCGACGCGAGTCCACTGCCTGCATGTGTGCGCGCACAAAAGTATACAGATGTGCGTGAACATTTCTAGAATGTTCGCGCACAATTTGTTATTGTTTGCTTTAGTGAGTCGACCAGAATAAACATTTGTGTCGCACACTGTGCATTGCAGTGCCGCACAGTTCTGCACACTGGTGGAATCCCATCTTTATATCGCAAATAATTTAAAACATCATTGGCTTTACAACCGTTATATATTAGGCTAATATGTTATTTTTTATGCCGTATGTTTTTATTAAAACTAAAGTAATAAAAAAAACTTCAAACAGCAAAACGCTAAAAAACACTGTTCATTGATTTAGAATTAGACAGATTTATTAGGTGTTGCTAACATTTCTACCGATTATATTCACCACGTTGATTCTGAAAGTGCAATAATGTTTTGTCGTACTCAATAAATAAGAGAGATATAGAGCATTTAAAAAAAAGTTAAAGACGTCAATTTCGGTAGGTTGTTAGTTTAAAAAAAAACAATTCATAAACACCTAATGGCCGTGGGTTAGGCTAGATTTTGTTAAAAACCATCATAAAAATTATTTTAAAATTAAACAAATAAATAAAAAATAAAAAAATAAGTAACCGAAGCGAATTTTTAGCATTAACATGACCGAATTAAGTATATTTCTTTAAATAGTTTGCTAAACTCTATAAATACCGCGATTTTCATACAGAAAGTCGCTTGCAACATCTTGGCTTCATGGGAACGATTTAGTGTCTTACATGGATAGGACAATTAATTTTATTATGACAAAACTTAAACAGCAAAATGCTAAAAAACACTGTTAATTGATTCAGCATTCGACAGACATTAGAAAAAATAAAGTTTAGTACAAAAGTACTCAATTATTTGGCTGGTGAGTGTTAAATCAACATGTTCTGTAAAAAGTATTTTTTTTATACATACCTTCCAATTCAAAATTGAACGGTGCTAAAATCCAAAGCTTGTAGCACTAAATATGCACTGTACCTACATCCCGCACTAAATCCACAGTTAGTATTTTTAAGTGATAGAGAATATCCCCACAATGTAGTTCAACCGGCTGATGTATGAAAATCAATAACGTTACACTCCCCGTGGGTAGGCGGCCGAATCCAAGCGGTCAACACTGCGCAAAACACGCGACTCCACTAATAAAAAGCGAAAACAAAACGTCGTTCGACGCTCTGAACACGAGAAAATCTGATGTTTTCAGTCGTGAACGAAATACGCGGCGCCCCAGAAAATGTCAAAATTAGTTGCCGGGAAGGGCGCCTCGATCGCTCTATGGAAAGAAAATGACTACGTAGTCGACAACGGCGCTGCCAACTGACAAAGTATTTGCAAATGCGACAAATGAGGATTCGGCGAACAAAACGATTTAAAAGGGTTAACTCAATTTTACAGGAGAGGCAATTAACTAAATAGCATTGTTTACATTTGTTCCACACTTCCATTTGTTTTATTGTATATTTTGTTTTTTTAGTTGATACCTTGGCTTATTTGTATAAGACCTAGCATTCGCAAGTAATTTTTCATTGCAAGAATGGGACATAATAAAAAAAAACCGTTTAGACAGTTTTGATTGAAACCGGGATATTTAGATCGTTTTGATCGCATCTGTATTCATAAATTATAACGTTTTGATTGCTCCTGGGGTTATAAAAACAGGAAATTAAAACATTTTGGTATTTTTTTTTCTTTTTTATATTTCTACATAGTTAATCTTAATCTGTTAAATTCCTAATTAATGAATATGTGAAAATTTCTTAAAATAATGAATACCTTTTAAGAAATATATGAATATGTCTTCTTAGAACCGGCGTTGAGTGTCGTAACCGTAGGTACCAGATGACATTTTTTTCACAATTTACACTGTTTGGTGTAAAATTTACACCAAACCACTTTACCGAAACTATGCTCAAATGTGAATGTTGCCATATGTAAATTAGGGATACCACAACAAAAACAAGAAAAGGTACGAAAAACATACATATATATTTAGACCGTTTTGAAAGAAAACATTTTTACGGGCTATGATTTAGTATGAGGTTTAGATCATTTTGAAAGAAATTAATTTTAATTCCAAATAATCAACCATTTTAACTAGCGATAGATCGTTTTAAATGAAATTGGTGTTCTTCATTTTTCTAAGGTTTCTAGGTCATTTTGGAAGTAAATAGTTTTATTAATCGATAGAACTGCCCAAGGTAACCCGATTTAAAAAAAACATATTTGGGTCCGAAAAAGATTTGGAACGTTTTGATCGCCGACTGCTCAAATATCGACTATAATAAACAGTTCTTCAGGCACATACTGATTAGATCTTAGGTGTTAACATTGGGCTTGATGCGTTTCTTTGTGAACTAAAACTGAAATTAGTTCAAGCGAACGAGATAGAGCAATACGTTAGAGCGGAATATGAAACGAACGATTGTCGATAAAAACTACCTGTCGAACTTATACTCGTCCGAATAAATTTGAACACATTTCGTACGGAGTTAGATTCAGATGCTTTATCTTTGGTGGGTTGTTTTAATGTGAAAAAGTGACAACCGTTCATTTCACATTCCGCTCTAGCGTATTGCCCTGTCTCCTTCACACGAACTTGTTTCCGATTTTAGTTCACAAAGAAACGCAATCGAGCCCAATGAATGTTACATAATATGTAGGTCAATTCGCTGTGATAAGAGTGTGTACATGTGATATGAGTGTGGATAAATAAGTATGGACATTTGTTTAGCGCTATTTTGGCAATAGGAAAGTTATGTTGTCCTTGTGTCTTTTTTGCATTAAAATTTAAAATTACCTCTTTGCTATTTTATTTATTAATAGGACATTATTCAAATAGAGACCCTGTCGCCGAAAAAACTATACCTAGAATTATAATTAGGCTTTCAATGAATGCGTCCGTCAGATGTCACCGTACCAATTATCAATTATACACAAAAATGTGCTGGTTCTGCCCAGGGCTAGAGGAAACTCCCCTGCACATCATGTGCGAGTGTGGCCCGCTGATGCGTAAAAGATACATCCACTTGGGTGGTCATTACCTCCAACCTGATGAGGTAAAACAATCTGGCGCCAAAAGCCTGGTGCGGTTCTTAAATGACACAAGGCTTAGCGCAGAACTATAGTAGGTGGCGAACACAATAGATCAGCAATGGTCGCAGTGTTACAAGGCTCATAAAGACCTTAAAAAGCCCCACACAACAAAATAAAAAAAAAAAACATTACGTGTGGCACTCGGGGACTGCCGCGGTAAAGCTATTGCATAGCATTTTTAATAACTTATGCAATTATAAATATTTATTTATTTTATTTGTTTTATTTTTTCTGATATCAGATAACTGCGCTCTATCGGAAAACGTTGAAATTATTCCGAATCATTTGCGGCTGCGGAAGCAAATGATTCGGAATAATTTAAACGTCTTCCGATAGAGCGCCGCGCACGAATTTTTTATTCGATAAAGCAAAAAAACCGGATTATTCGAAAAAAATCGTAGATAAAAAGATAGAAATTTAAATTATGTTTCAAATGGTGCAGGTTTCATAATAATACGCCAGATAGTATTTGCGTAGTAGTCGTTTTTGTGTTCGATTAGACCTAATTTCACCAATTAATTACACTATGTAATATAAACAAAATCTAAAATATTCAAAGCTAAGAATAATAGGAAAATGTTCTTGTTTAACATATTTTTTTTTTCGAATCGTAAGCAGTACTCGTTTAGACGTAATTATCAGTTTAAAATGATTAATTTTCGTTAAGAAATTTCTTCATTTGGTCGCCGCGCTGGCCTAGCCCGCGATAAAAGCTATGCAATAGCTTAAAAGAAAATAGATTACTAAATAATTACAATTACGTCTCATTAAAATATTTTTTAAAAAGACTACGGCAGTACCTACTATCTAATATTTCAGTGATTAGCCCGTTATTATATTGGAATCATGGAAACTCGTAGATGACGTTCAACTTAATATTCCATATACTTTTCTTTCGATATAAAAAAATCTCCTAATACCCAAAAAAATATTTTGAAGCGCAAATAAAAAAACCCTATTTTTCTGTTCAGTTTATGTACAGAGCTACTCCTTGAGATTTATCGCGCTGTTTCGAACAAAATTTTCCGACGTAAAATTATGCGTAAGTATCGAAACGTAATTTCCATAAGTGTAAACATCCCACCAAATATCAGACAATCTGGCAGCGCTGTTCCTGAGCGCCTGTCATCTATGGCGCTCCTGTGCGAGAAGGATGGCTACTCTATTTGACGTGGCTTTGGAAAGAGATGAACACAGTCGCTGTTGTTCCCGCATCAATGTTTTAAAATGGCGAATGAAAATATTTACCTACAAAATTTAAACTACGACGCAGAAATGTATGAAATGTTTCCAGAAAACACGGAAATCGACGACTTCTGACTGCGGAGAATGCGGGAATGGGATTGTACTGGCCATTTATTATTTTATAATCGACAGTTTCTTATCGATCGCTTTATAATAACATTTGTAGGTGTATTGATCAACGGAAACCCCTAGGGACTTATTTGCTTTATTTTTGAAAATGGTGCGCTCTAAAAAGATGAGACAAGAAAAAGTTAAGTTTTCGGAGAGGGCATTTATCAGAATTGATTGCATTCGTTCAATACTTGTCTCTATCAATTGAGAAAAAATAGTTTTTTTTAGTCTTTATATTCAATTAATTAATAAAGAAAATAATTTGTTGTCTGAACCCTAGATAGCTAACGTTCCTGAACTTCTATGATAGGTAAGCTATGATGCAACGAATACGAATACGAATATCGTATTCGCCGAATTGCAGACAATTACCGAATATTCATATTCGCCGAATAACCAATCACGAATACGAATATTAAATATATATTATATATTTTTGTACCATCTTGTACGGAAATGGAAGAGCCAGTTATTCTGGTCAGGTAATTAACTTTTATGTACCTACCTAATTTTTCATGATGTAATGCAAGTAAAACGTTATTTAATAATACTCACTTTTTTACAATAAATTCACATATTAAAAACGAGATTGATTCTTATTTAAAGCTTCCAAAATTTATCGCAGCTGCTGATCCATTGGCCTTCTGGTGAGACGATATACATTTTCCAAGGATGAAAAAAGTCGCACAAAAACCTTTTTATTGAAACCGTGTACAGTCGCCTCGGGAAGGCTTTTTCCGACGGTTGGGAATATCCAGACTGAAAAAAGAAATCGCTTGTCACCACCAATCTACAGATGTGGTGTTTTCTCAACCAAAAAAATCCAGCTGTGAATTATAATTACTAGAACAATAATAGAAAAGAATAAATAAATGAGTCTCTTATAAATAAATAAATACAAACGGAGCTGCCATGGAATTCACCGACCGGAGTCGGGCCCATCATGATACTATTTTTTACACTTCTGGGGGGTGAGCAGTGGATTCCGGACTTACGAACCGGCTGTGATAGGTTTAGGACAGCTGTCTTGCCACATGTGAGCGTTCACCTTGCCACCCATTCACTCCCCCTTCGAAGCCATAGAACTTGAGATGCGCAAATCGCAGTTTTAGATAATTTTTTTAAGAAAGAGTTGATTATTTTTCTGGAAAGGCCAAGATCTTTAAAGAGGTGAAATAGAGATTTAGCTGGCAGGCCACGAGAGCCAACTTCCACCGCGTGAAGGTGAACAGTGAAGCCGTTCCGGGTTACGGCATTTGCAAGATCATGGTATTTATTTAATTTGTACTCGTGGTCTTTTGGGATATTTGATTCCCATGGAACAGTTAATTCTACAATAAGAGCCACCTTCCGAGATAGAGAGTAAAGAGTTATATCTGGACGGAGGGCTGTGCATCCGAGACTTTCAGGGAATTTATACTGCTTAGAGACCGAATCAACCTCCAGAATACAATCTGTAGCTTTCTCGAGCCACTGAGAGACTAATTACCTCGCGAATAACAGCGAGAACTTTGTCATGGCGGTAAGTGTACCGTCTTTGATCTCTAAGGCCACCTTGCCATATGCCAGTTATTCGTATTCGTATTTGTATTGGCCGAAATAGTAGGTTTGATATTCGTGTTCGTATTTGTATTCGTTGCATCACTAACTTAACCATTCGACTTTTTAACGATCGTTTTTTAACCCATTTGATACAGCACATATTTTTGAAGACCATCCAAAGAATCTATTTTGTTTTTTGGTTTATATTGACCATTTTTGATTAAAAAAAACATTTTGCAATAGAAATCATTCGCTTTGCAACTCCCTTCGTACACATAAGATGATTGCACGCCTGTGTGCAGAGGTAGCTCCTCTGAATGTGTTTATTACGAGGAACGGATTAAACACCAGGTGTGCATTGTAAAATAAAATAAAAACACATTATTAAATTGAATATCATTTGTTCCAAAAATAGGCAGGTAACAACATGAAATTCTTATTTTAGGTTCAGTAGTGAAGAAAAGAATATACCTAATCCATATACCTACTTACCTAAATAAAAATATTTTTTTTAAGAAGCATTAAATGTTACCATTCAGTATTTTCAAAAATATCATCTAACTGTTCTATATTCATATTCATGTCTTTCTCATATTCCGGATCACTGTCACTAGGTATATATAATAACAATATTTCTGTTCTTTATTCTCTTTTATGAAAACAATAAATCATCACTTTTACTATCACTGCTCATTTGCTGCAATCCTGATAGTCCTGGCGTTAGGTCACTCATTTTAGGGGCTAAAATTGTAACCCACATCAAATTTTAATTTTACCCACTTCAAATATACTTTTTGGTTTTAACTCTACGTTGGTCGACGGGTGAGCGCTGCGCTCACTTTTAATTAAATTTTGCTTTAATATTTCAGTAAGTTTTATGAAGTGTTTATTCGTTTATGAATTCTTTAATCAATAAATAATAAATCCTGAATGGCATATGTTTCTTTGAGATCAATAAGGCACTTATACTTACTAGGACTAAATCAGGAGCGATTGCTTAGAAAGTTAGTTTTTTCTTTGGTAATAAGTATATAGGGAAATAGGGCCTGAAGCGGGCATAGGGATTAAAGCGGGCACCCTCGTGTATACGCGTGATTCTCAAATGGTTCAAAAGAAAGTGTGACAGGTGATTTTAGGCCATAACTTAAAAAAAAATACTTGTTTAATTTTTGGTTTGGTTTATTTTTTTAAAGAGTTCAAATTATGAGTAGATTCAATATACAAAAGCCTAACCTAACTAGGCTGCCGCCTGTTCCAAGGTAAACACAAGTGACATACCTCGAATATTTGTTTAAAAATCCTATTAAAATAATTCTTTTGCACAGATTCTAAATGCGTGCTCGCAGGCGAACAGGCGAACTATGAAACATCATTTGAAAAATCGAAATGTTATATAAACCAACAAAAAAATAAACAAATAAAAACAACTTCATAATGTCACAGCCATGGTGTGTGAAAATCAACATAAAATATATTTGACACTAAAGATAGTATAAAATTGTATTAGTCAGGATTTTTTATTATTAATTTCTACACTCACTTGTCTTACTTCATTCCAAAAATAAATGTTCTCAATTAATTTATCTGTTTGCCTAACATTTCTGCTCTGTTGAGTGTGAGAGATTTATTTGTCACAACCATGGCACGAAATTTTTTAAAGTAAATATCCGACTGTGAACGGATACTTATCAGACTGTGAACGGATCTTATCAGACTGTGAACGATACTCTTTTTAGACCATAGACAATCTTTTTATCGCCATTTTCACTGATCCGGTTGTTTTCTGCTATAGATGTGGACGGTTAATAAAGGTAAGATAACCCAATATTTTTTTGGTATTTGCTGTATGATAAGCGTGAAGAAGCTTATCATACAGCAAATACCAAAAGAAGCACAATCGAATCATGAAGAATGTAGCACATTGTTAGGTTAAGTTATGTCTGCCATTGTGTAAAAATGTTACAACCATGAAATAAACAAATATTTCATTGTTTTTTTTTTTTTTTTAGTTCGCGATTTGTAAGTTTAAAATGCGTTTTGTTTAAATAATTCAGGTAGGTAGTTAAATTAGTATATAGAAAAAGAATATGAGAATATACTTATACATATAAGAATATTTTCTAATTTTATTTTTTTTTATCTTAAAAAAAAGATATTATAGAATGAATTAATGGTTAAACTACAAGTCTATCGACTTATATTAGCTTGCACGCGAGCCTCGCATCATTTTATTCTTACGCACTTATTACAAATTCGCTTTTAAAAAGTGCGAATAATATAAAACTAATAATAAACATGTAATATACAAAATACAATGCAAATAATAAAAAAAATGCCGTACTCTCGTACCGCGTGGGTAAAGCCTGCGCCCCTGCCACCTTGCTGCAGTCATCCTGTTCGCCTGCGAGCTATAGAATATAGAAGAAGAATATAGAATATAGAAGCGAGATATAGAATCTGTCAAAAGAAATATTTTAATAGGATTTTTTAACAAACATTTGAGGTTCTCACTTGTGTTAACTCAATTTATGTCTTATTTATGTTATTATTACAACTCATTCGTTATTGAGTGTTTATCTGGTCTTGATTTGGTTGTACTTACTTTTAATTGTCTCAAACTTTTGAGGTTAGTTTTTAATGGCAATTAATTAGTGTCGAAAAAAATACGTGCCCGCTTTAGGCCTCCCTGCTGGCAAAGCGGGCATTCGTGGGAGTCAAATCAAACTTCTTAAGATAAAAATAAGTTTCTGTATGTCATCCTATGCAAAATAGTATTACCTTTTTCTTAAGGGGGCCGATTTGGGCCCCCTTCCCCTAATTAAACTACGAAATCTACAAAAGAACGTTATACAAAATCGAAGAGTATCGCGGTTGTCTGACATCATAAATAGGACAGAAACGAATTTACCGCGTGAAATTTGTAGCACCCGACGTTTCGGTGACGTTGCAGTCGCCGTTGTCCAGGTCCAGTCTACCCTGGACAACGGCGGCTGCAACGTCACCAAAACGTCGGGTGCTACAAATTTCACGTGGTAAATTCGTTTCTATCCTATTTATAAAAGAACGTTAATTATCAAATTACCTTTTTTGTTTTGGCGCCGTACAGGAGCAAATACCGGTGTAAAATTTACAACTATTCATAAAACTGACGAGTATGCAGTAGGTATCTCAAAAACAAAATTACTTACCGGCTAACTGCGACCACCAAGCGACTAGTTGTCACAAAACCGCAAGTGTGTAAGGTAAAACATTTAGAAAAAGGAGAACGCAGATATCAATTAGACGCTCGTCGTTTCGACGTACGTTAGCTTTCTAGGGTTAACACTGATAAGATACAAATACACGTGTTGTTTATATGCCCATCCTATCAAGTGTATCTAATGAACAGGACAAATTAAAAGGCATATGACGAATTACCAAATCAAGTCAAATGTGACGTCACAGATCACGAGCCGGACTGCGAGTTCAATGATAACATAAATGCATGTAAATACAGTCGTTGATTATATAGCGTATAATATTGATTAACGTCGTACTACAATTCGACCACCAGAATTTTACTACGAAACGCAAGGTGTAGATGGCACTCGTAGTCAAAACTATAGGGGAAAGTCCCCTAACGCCGGACACCTAACGTCGGACACTAATAGCATCTCGACAAGTCGCGGCGCGATCGATACAAAGACGAGTGAAAAGGGTGCAGGAAAGCGTACGGTTTGCCTTTTCTTACGCCAAAAAACCATTTAATATTTACAGTTTTATTAAATGTACGAATTACACGGCCCGGTGGCATAGTGGTTAGGTCGCCTGATTTGGCATTGTATGGTACCGGGTTCAATCCCCAGCTGGGTCACCATCTTCCGTTGGGATACAATTAACGGAATTGCATTTTTAATACTGTCGATCGAATGCAATAACAAGACACTGACACATATGTTACATGCACACAACACGTCTTAGGAGGATTGGTTGTAAGAGTTATAAATAGGATAGAAAACGAATTTACCGCGTGAAATTTGTAGGACCCGACGTTTCGGTGACGTTGCAGCCGCCGTTGTCTAGGGTAGACAGAGATCTTGTCTAGGGTAGACAGTAGTGGTTGTAAGAGATTGTTATATAACAATAAACCTGCCCATTGTGAACTTTCACAATAAAGAGTAAAAACAACCAAACAAACAATCAAACAAATATATAAGACATAATAATTACAAACTATCAATGTTATCAGAGAGACAGAATATTTTGTTCTTTTAACAATCACCAATTCACGACTCTTCTAATATCAAAAAGAATTAGCAATAAGACAAACACGGATTTTGCTGCTTGAGTTTAGTAGCACACAACCTTTTGGTTATAGACATTCTTCTGCTTCATTCCAAAAACATTCATTTTTGGGAATATTCCCAAAAATACAGAGATTATACAGTGCTGTGGGATCGGAAGGATGAGAAATTCAGCAATACATCCTGGTGATGTCATGTTCGCTCAACGTTCGCATGAAAACTGCGGAGCACTCGTTGGTCTTGGGTTGATGCCCGCACTGTCTCCATTTGAGCAGTTGCAGATGTGCAGAGCAGAGTTGATGCGCAAACCTAATGGATACCCACCTTAAAGGTAAGCATCCAATAAGTTTTTGTTAAAACAATAGCGGAAACTACATTAATTTTAACTGTTTTTCACTTTTGAAAATGTTATGGTTACATCTTAGATCATCATAAAGTTTTGTAAAAGCAATAGCAAAACACATAATAAATATGTTTCTCTTACGAAGCTGTAAATGTTTGCATCATATATAACTGAAGATTTTGTAATATTTTCGATTTTTACAAGCTTTTATTTACCTTGCAATGTTTCTTAGTATGTTTCTTTAGGTCAAACCTTGCAAGCAGAATTAGAAACACTTCCTCATACCCTATGAAGTTGAAATTTTACATTTTGGTTCAGTTCCGATGACAATGCATTTTAAGCATGACCTGATTCTGCACCCAGGATTGGCTCCCGACGAGAGGACTCCTCAACGGTCAACAGTACAACACGAAATTTTGTATACGCATTCAATTGTGAAAGCCCGTTCTAATTTTTATCTTGACTTGGCTGCTGCGCCCACGGTTCGCTCCCGACGAGAGGACTCCTCAACGTTCAACAGCACAGACACGAAATTTTGTATACGCATGCAAATTATAGGCCGTTCTAAGTTTCACCATGACATGACTGCTGCGACCAGGGTTGGCTCCCGACAAGGGGACTTTTCAACGGTCAACAGCACAGAAACAAAATTTTGTATACACATTCAATTAAGATAACCCGTTCTAAGTTTCACCGCGACAGGGCTACTGCACCTATGGTTGGCTTCTAACCAGGGGACTCCTCAACGGTCAACAGCAAAAACACGAAATTCTGTATAGCATTCAATTATGATAGCCCATTCTAAGTTCCACTATGATATGGCTGCTGCACCCAGGGTTGGCTCGGGATAGAGCATTTTAACCCTTCGAGTAGCGGCATAATTTCATGGCAGACCACGGCAATTTATTGGAATTTCTTGCAATATCGCCGCGCTCGACATAAAGTACTATAACTATGGAACTACTATAACAATCATAAAAAAGAATAACTGTGTCGCGTTGTAAATGGTCGCATTGAAATTTCGTATGTAGAATATTGAAATCTCATTTTGTAAAACAATTAGATAATTATGAATAATGATGAGAAATTCGAAAAAGGGAAAAAAACTCGGCATTTCTAACTTGTCTTACGGAAAAATACGGAACTCTGTTTAGAAATTGTGAATACTATCGTGATTTTTATTAGATTCTCTATCAAAGGTCATATTTCGTTTTGCTTATTTACTTACAAAAATAATTATATATGAGCTCATAAAAAAAACAATAAAATTCTTGATGATTTATCTATAAAAAATGATGATGATTGACAATGGAATTTTTACCAGAAATATCCGCGAAATGACGCGCGAAATTATTCTAGCGGCCATCTATGTATCTGTGGTAATAATGAGATATTTGTTATGGATTTTAGGATGCGTTCGAATTAGAAAATAATATTACTGTGCGCTCCGGGAGCAAGCTGCCAATATTGGTCGTTACGTAGTAAACGGTGTTCTGATGTGCAACCAAATTTGGTCGTTACGTAGCCGAAGGGACCTTTCGGCTACGTAACGACCAAATTTGTTTGGTCGAACGAACAAAAGCTTGTTTTTAAAAATGTGTCTTTACTATTAACCTAATTTTTATGTAACCCAACAGAAGGGCGTGACCCACTGTTTGAAATAACTATTCTAGAGTAATTTGTATTGGCAGTTTATATGAAGAAATATCCCATTTATCGAAGTCTTAATGTTGATCATCAGATCTACGTTGTGCTTTAAATAACACACGACTCAAATGATTAAGAGGCTATCGCTCTCAATTCAGCCAATTATACTCCAATTTGAAATCATTCCAGACTGACACTCACAAATCGCGGAGAATGAATGTTGATGTTGGACGTGCGCCAAGAAATATTCAAAAGACCACAATGTGCCCTCGCCGGCCGATGCCTTTTGTCTGATTCACGCGTGGTGTTATGGTTTTTTGTTCATGTCTAAAATAGCTATTTTGCCTTAGTCGGTGCCCCATGAGGCGAGAACTGTCTTTTGTTGTTTCTGTGACACCCGGCTCTCGTTTTATTTATTTATTTATTTATTTATTTATTAGTTTCAAATATTATTCAAGAGCATTATAGACGAATCCAATTCACCCTTGAATATTAAATCTAGAGTGTAAATCTAAAAATAAATGACTTACATAACTAAATTTATACTAATATTGAATTGCCTTTGAGTTGCCTTTTTAGATGCCAAAGGGATATACAAAAGATATCTATTTCTGTGGGTAAGGAATTAAGAAGAGCTATAACCCTTCCCACTGGCCTGTCTACAAAAATATTTGTATGATGGTAAGGCACATTAAACAATGGATGCGATCTCCTCGCTGTGTACTACCGGTACGTACAATTCAAACTTACATATTAGGTATCCCTGGCAAATAAATAGTTCCTTGAATTAATTTATATGCAAAAATATAATTACGGAAATATATCGAGAGTTTCAAGAGTATTGTATCCTACAATTCCAAGCACAAGATCGGACGGAAATAAGAATGGATAAATATTGTATTTTCTGTAATAAATATATCTAAATTTTTCGATTTTGAATACGCTCTACCATCTGAATGTATTTGTTTTCACTTGTACTCTAGATGCCCGAATTATATTCAAGTATGCTACGGACTAAACAATTATATAGTAGAAACATCACATGAATATTAGTTAACTGTTTGCATATGCCAACAACAAAACCGACCATTTTGCTAGCACGATTGCAAATATTTGTAATATGTGCACGGTAATTCAACTGCGTATCAAATGTAATTCCCATGTCCCTCACTTCGGTTGACCTTTATAAATTGACCCGTTTAACGTTTTAGCATTGATTATATATGATATTAGATTGGTCAAGTCAATAGTACAATTTGGCCACCCTTTCGCGCTGGCGAAATGCAGGTGGCGCTGATAAACCAATCGCAATTTATTTGGCCCTCTATAATACCTTTGATAATGATTGGTGTTTTATAAAGGACTGATTTTTATTAAAGAGCATGGGCCCTGATGCAGTTTGGCCACTAAGACCCAGTTGTATAGGTCTGTCAAACGCACGGGTCAACACCCATCCGGCGGCCTCCAAGCAGAAGGGAGATCCAGGTAGGAAGATGGCCTGCGGGCCAGTCTCCCCTAGAAGTCAACCTTCGAGCGCTCCTGGGCGGTATGCGCACCGTGTGGCATCAGCCAATCGAATGTGCATTCCGACTAACATCCACGGGAGTCTAGAAACAGTATAGAGTTTCCTATAGAGCGCGGGTAGTTGTTAACCTTATGGCAACTGCTATTTAAACGACCATTCGGCCACCCGATCCCGGGTGAATAAGCCGGGCAAAGGATGCCGTGGTCCGCGATAGATTCGGTAGACACCGTATCACCGATTCATAAGGGAGAGGACCGACCTCGATCCTTCACTAATTAAAAATTCAGCCTGTGTATCGTAGAATTATTTTTGCCCCACCTAACCTAACCCCATATATACCATGCAAAATACCGAAAGACTCTCCACAATGAAACAAAAGGCTCACTGAACCGCACAGAGGCGTGGAGGCGTACTTAAATGAATGGCCCATACCAAACGTTAGGCACGCCGATCTGCATTTTTCTTTGTCACTGCCTCGAACTCATTCATGAATGGATTGGCCAAAAATAGTCTACATATGCGCGTCATAGAATGTCGTGCTGAAATAGTATTTTTTTACAATATTCACGTGTTATCGCTATTAGTCAGTGCATATCAAGATACCGCAACCTAAAATTCATGCAATATGTAATTTAAATAGAAACACGGTTTTTTTCAAAAAATAGTATAAAGAGCGTTGAGCACGATGCGCCATCTAGCGGTAGATAAAACATCGCTTATAAACAATATTAGCGATATTTTTACCTATCGCTAGATGGCGCTGCGCGCTCAACGCTTCTCATTTTCTTTTCAAACGATGAGATTTAAATATTTTACAAAATAAATAACAATTTAAATAAATAAAAGTGATTTTTCTCTTTTTTTTAAATCCCTTAAATTTGCTTAGCTGCTCGTTTTGATTCACTCTCTTCAAGGATGCCGGTAACTAAAAACTCACGGTGTATGTCGTCACTGATTATTGAGAGTGTAGCGTTTGATGATAGTTATATAGATTTTGTAAAATGTAGTACCACAAATATAAAGTAATTCAAAGTAGATCACTCAAATTGTCTGAATTTTAAGATACCTAGTTGTAATATTGAGGTGACGATATATTCCTAGGTATCTTGTACGATATATTTCGTGCATACACTAAGCAAGTCAACGGCATTCTTATTAATTTCATTCGTGATATCATTAGTGTCTGCAGCACGTGAAGTTATAGTTGACCATTTCGCCACTTTTCGCCACGAATAAACTGTTGACATGATAATGTTGCAAGTAGGCCAGTTAGAAATCATCATACAAGACAGTCTCCACCGATAAACAAACATTTCTATTATTAGTCTATTATTATCATTTTATATTATTATTATTCTATTCATAAGAACTTTACACAATACGTGTATGTCGGACATTCTAGATACCCAACCCTCTCACTAACGCTTACGCTCACACCTTCACACACATACACCACATGCTCACATACACACCCTAAACAAAAATCTTTTATATCCTAGTTTTTTTTTTTGGTATTTTGGTTATATTCATTTTTTGTCAAATTATATATATATATATATATATATATATATATATATATATATATATATATATATATATATATATATATATATATATATATATATATATATATATATATATATATATATATATATATATATATATATATATATATATATATATATATATATATATATATATATATATATATATATATATATATATATATATATATATATATATATATATATATATATATATATATATATATATATATATATATATATATATATATATATATATATGTATGTATGTATATATATATATATATATATATATATATATATATATATATATATATATATATATATATATATATATATATATATATATATATATATATATATATATATATATATATATATATATATATATATATATATATATACCTATATAATTGATCAATAAGATGATTATAAAGTAAATAATTATAAAAGCCACTTACATCGTGACTTACACTTACTTACACTTAAAACTATCAAATATTTCAAAATATATATATATTATATATATATATATATATATATATATATATATATATATATATATATATATATATATATATATATATATATATATATATATATATATATATATATATATAGATCAATAGTTTAATTTTTTATTTTTTCGCTTAATTCGTCTCAATTGAAGGCATTTTGTGTTGCATAAGGATAAGCCCTATTTATGAGATATATGGATGAATAGTGATCGTTAGTCGACTGCAAAAGGACCTTTAAACTTACATTGCACCGTCGAAAGTCGTGCACATACGTAAGTATATCTCATTCAAACATAAGCATTTCCCAATACAAGCTGGGATTTCCTTCGCTACTTTTTAAGTAGCTTTTACTAATTTTATTTTAAATAAAAACATCATCCTATAAACGGATTTCTTTACAAAACTTATCAAATATAACAATATTATACTGTTTTCTACAATATTTCTTTCCAATTTTTTAATATTATACAATTTTATATAGGTTTACCCTATTTTGATAACATTATACAATCTTTATTATAAACTCCTCTGCCGGAAATTAAGATTGAAGTTTCTTCTTTCATTTCATTGAGCATATGGAGGTTTTTTTATTTTTATTTCGATTTAATTGCTCGTTGATAACAAACTCAGCCAATTGTATCATATTTTAAATGTTGGTAGCATTCGAAATTTGAATTATTTCGTAATGTCACTTTCATTTGGAAAACGGCTTTGCCGAAGTGATCAATAGTTTAATTTTTTATTTTTTCGCTTAATTCGTCTCAATTGAAGGCATTTTGTGTTGCATAAGGATAAGCCCTATTTATGAGATATATGGATGAATAGTGATCGTTAGTCGACTGCAAAAGGACCTTTAAACTTACATTGCACCGTCGAAAGTCGTGCACATCCGTAAGTATATCTCATTCAAACATAAGCATTTCCCAATACAAGCTGGGATTTCCTTCGCTACTTTTTAAGTAGCTTTTACTAATTTTATTTTAAATAAAAACATCATCCTATAAACGGATTTCTTTACAAACCTTATCAAATATAACAATATTATACTGTTTTCTACAATATTTCTTTCCAATTTTTTAATATTATACAATTTTATATAGGTTTACCCTATTTTGATAACATTATACAATCTTTATTATAAACTCCTCTGCCGGAAATTAAGATTGAAGTTTCTTCTTTCATTTCATTGAGCATATGGAGGTTTTTTATTTTTATTTCGATTTAATGGCTCGTTGATAACAAACTCAGCCAATTGTATCATATTTTAAATGTTGGTAGCATTCGAAATTTGAATTATTTCGTAATGTCACTTTCATTTGGAAAACGGCTTTGGCGAAGTGATCAATATTTTAATTTTTTATTTTTTCGCTTAATTCGTCTCAATTGAAGGCATTTTGTGTTGCATAAGGAAAAGCCCTATTTATGAGATATATGGATGAATAGTGATCGTTAGTCGACTGCAAAAGGACCTTTAAACTTACATTGCACCGTCGAAAGTCGTGCACATCCGTAAGTATATCTCATTCAAACATAAGCATTTCCCAATACAAGCTGGGATTTCCTTGCTACTTTTTAAGTAGCTTTTACTAATTTTATTTTAAATAAAAACATCATCCTATAAACGGATTTCTTTACAAACCTTATCAAAATATAACAATATTATACTGTTTTCTACAATATTTCTTTACAATTTTTTAATATTATACAATTTTATATAGGTTTACCCTATTTTGATAACATTATACAATCTTTATTATAAACTCCTCTGCCGGAAATTAAGATTGAAGTTTCTTCTTTCATTTCATTGAGCATATGGAGGTTTTTTTATTTTTATTTCGATTTAATGGCTCGTTGATAACAAACTCAGCCAATTGTATCATATTTTAAATGTTGGTAGCTCTCGAAATTTGAATTATTTCGTAATGTCACTTTCATTTTGAAAACGGCTTTGCCGAAGTGATCAATAGTTTATTTTTTTATTTTTTCGCTTAATTCGTCTCAATTGAAGGCATTTTGTGTTGCATAAGGATAAGCCCTATTTATGAGATATATGGATGAATAGTGATCGTTAGTCGACTGCAAAAGGACCTTTAAACTTACATTGCACCGTCGAAAGTCGTGCACATCCGTAAGTATATCTCATTCAAACATAAGCATTTCCCAATACAAGCTGGGATTTCCTTCGCTACTTCTTAAGTAGCTTTTACTAATTTTATTTTAAATAAAAATATCATCCTATAAACGTATTTCTTTACAAACCTTATCATATATATATATATATATATATATATATATATATATATATATATATATATATGTATATATATATATATATATATATATATATATATATATATATATATATATATATATATATATATATATATATATATATATATATATATATATATATATATATATATATATATATATATATATATATATATATATATATACTAGCTGACCCGGCAAAAGTTGTTTTGCCATATAAATAATTTTTAAGTAATTTCTAGTGTAGACAAAAAATAGCTTACTTATTGTAAGTGTGTAAGAATGTGGTATATGCGTGAAATAGGCATGGAGCACTGTGAACGATGAGGGAATATAAAAATAACAAAAGGCAAACATTATTTTTAAGTTATTATAATTTATTCCTTAAAATTATATATCATTAATTAATCAATTACGACAGTAACACTAACAAACAATATCAATCTCTTAATGCTATAGCGTGAACAATATTTTTTGTTAGTCCATCTTTAGCTAACACAAACAAACTGGATGGTTTACCCACTCGAGAGCATGCCACGTATAATTGTCCGTGTGAAAAACATGCTGTTCTCAAATCTAAGCCACAAATAGACATCGTTTGACCATGGTATTTGTTGATTGTCATTGCAAATGCCAATCTAATCGGAAACTGAATACGTTTGAATTGAATTGGCACATCTGTAGGTATAATAGGAATCCGTGGTATTAATATATTTTCACCTCGGAACTTGCCATTTAAAATGCTGGCTTCGATCACGTTTTTCATTAATTTTTGAATGACTAATCGCGTACCGTTGCACAGCCGGGGCGGGTTCAAATTACGAAGCAAGATAATCGCAGATCCAACCTTTAATTGTAAATTATGCGGTGGGATGCCTGACAAATCCAGTGAGTTCAAAAACTCTGTGGGAAAATTTACTGCTTCGTTGTCGTCGCAAACTGTATCAATAGATTTATATGATACCAAGTTCCCTGGCAACAACATTTGTATCTTCAGATTTAAATTGTCAACGTCTACATTTTTTGCCGCTAAAATTGCTCTTTCTGCAAGCCACTCATGATTTATGTACTGTGTGTGTACATCGGGAAATATTTGTTCAATGAGAGTATCTTGCGAATCAGCGATTGTGCAGAAATCGTTCGGTAATTTTACGTATCCAGTTTCATCTATAGCAACTTTTCCATCACCGATATCTAAGAGTTGTTTTGAAAATGTTACAGTGGATGGATCTTGAAGCATTTGAACGCGCATATTTACTTTCAGCTGTACTTTTTCAACATTACGCCACAATGGAGATGATTTTAAGCAAGCGTTGATCTCATCAGCGTATGTTGAACGTGGAATGACTGGAAGTGTTTGCCTGAAATCACCTGAAAGGACCAACAGAGTTCCGCCAAATAGTTTGTCGTTGTTTTTAATATCTTTCAATGTCCTGTTCAACGCCTCAAGCGAATGTTTGTGTGCCATAGTACATTCATCCCAGATGATAATTTTACACTGTTTCAGCACGGTGGCCATGGACGATTGTTTCTTAATGCTGCATACTGCGTCAGGGTTATTCTGAATATTTAGTGGCAGCATACTGAATGAGCTGTTCTGCCTCCATCCAATTAAGTTGCTGCAATGCCCGATGATGCAACGGCCAATGCGATGCCATTATTTGATCGTATTTCAGCAAGAATTAGCGAAATAACGAATGTTTTGCCAGGTCCACCCGGTGCATCCAAAAAGAAGAACCCACCTTGTCCAGCTGAAACTGCGAGCATAATGCGATCATAAATGGTTCTTTGTTCCTCATTCATTAGTGGGACATTGCGGGCAACAATCGCTGCCATTTCTACAGTGCTGTACTGCAGTTCACGATTCATTTCAGTATTCATTAAATCAGATGCAGTTCGATTTGGCGTACTTCATTGCGTTCAGCTCGTGTATCTTCTGACTCTTCTTGACGCAATTGCGCCATTCTGACACGTGCATCAGTATTTTGTTGCTGGATTTGTTCTTCGGTTCTTTCGGATCTTCTATTTCCCAAGCTTCGAGATTTACTTGTATTACGGCTCAAATCAGTCCCTTTGCGTTTTCTTGGCATTGCTCACTGTACAAAACACACATAAATAGAATTAATGAAATTACTTAATGATGAAAAATGTTAAAGGTATAATTAGGGCCAGGATTTTTGCCGCAGTTTTGAAATGATTAGTTTGAATTTATGAAATTATACCAAAAATATAAATTTTATGAAAAAAATTTTCAGACAAAAGTTGTAAAAAATTAAATTTCACGAAAAAAATTGTCTCTTATAATTTTCTCATACAACCAATATTTCCATCGATATTTCAAAATAAAGATTCATAATGATTGATTCAAATTTTTGGAAACTATGAAAATCTTAATTGTTAAATTACATTTTTTTAATAAAATAAAATTAAAATTACATTTTTATAAGATCAAATATATTTGCCGTAATGTCAAAAACTTAAGAGCATTAATTGTAAAATGTTAAAATGAAATCACGGCAAAAATCTTGGCCCTAGTTATAATGTATTTAATATTTGGTTGTACACACATTCATTTACATATTCATGTAAACATTAGACTGTTTTACAAAAGCGAAAATTTTTATTTTTCATAATCATATCGAAAATATATGGTTAGAAATGGTAAAAAAAAATTAATACAAAAAAAAGTTTGCCCAATTTTAATAAAAATTAAATTCCACCGAATCTTTTTTGACCGTTTCCAACAACATTTTCGATATAAATAAAAAAAAGTATACTTACAACACAAAAGCCGTTGTTGGTGGAAGCTCGTGCCACGTGTTGAGTATTTTGAGGTTATGAAAATCACTTGATTAACTAATCGTGCAAAATACACTCTAAATTGATAATTTTATTATTATTAATAAAATAGGAATGATTAATAGTTAATATGAGAGTTACACTGAGATAGCAAAATAATAATTGTCAACGTTACTACTACACTTGATGCATAAACAATAATGATGGCCGACAACTGTGTACTGTTTACTGGGTCAGAAGTGACACCTGTAGACAACTGGCGGGGATAACTAATTAAATGACGATTGATCAGTTATCGACCGGGGATGAAAAATGATTAAATTACTAAAATGGCTATTAAAAAATAGGGGTTGGTGATAAAAGGGTAAAAATTTAGGGTTGTATGTATTTTTTAATGCGACATAATAAAAAAAATAAAGAAATTTAAAAAATGTCTAAAAATTAAAGAAAAATGTTAAGGGTGGACAACCCTTATCACTAAGGGGTATAAAAAATAGATGTTGGCCGATTCTCAGACCTACTCAATATGCTCACAAAATTTCATGAGAATCGGTCAAGCCGTTTCGGAGGAGTACGGGAACGAACATTGTGAATTTCATGAGAATTTTATATATAAGACTAGCTGACCCGGCAAACGTTGTTTTGCCATATAAATAATTTTTAAGTAATTTCTAGTGTAGACAAAAAATAGCTTACTTATTGTAAGTGTGTAAGAATGTGGTATATGCGTGAAATAGGCATGGAGCACTGTGAACGATGAGGGAATATAAAAATAACAAAAGGCAAACATTATTTTTAAGTTATTATAATTTATTCTTTAAAATTATATATCATTAATTAATCAATTACGACAGTAACACTAACAAACAATATCAATCTCTTAATGCTATAGCGTGAACAATATTTTTTGTTAGTCCATCTTTAGCTAACACAAACAAACTGGATGGTTTACCCACTCGAGAGCATGCCACGTATAATTGTCCGTGTGAAAAACATGCTGTTCTCAAATCTAAGCCACAAATAGACATCGTTTGACCTTGGGATTTGTTGATTGTCATTGCAAATGCCAATCTAATCGGAAACTGAATACGTTTGAATTGAATTGGCACATCTGTAGGTATAATAGGAATCCGTGGTATTAATATATTTTCACCTCGGAACTTGCCATTTAAAATGCTGGCTTCGATCACGTTTTTCATTAATTTTTGAATGACTAATCGCGTACCGTTGCACAGCCGGGGCGGGTTCAAATTACAAAGCAAGATAATCGCAGATCCAACCTTTCATTGTAAATTATGCGGTGGGATGCCTGACAAATCCAGTGAGTTCAAAAACTCTGTGGGAATATTTACTGCTTCGTTGTCGTCGCAAACTGTATCAATAGATTTATATGATACCAAGTTCCCTGGCAACAACATTTGTATCTTCAGATTTAAATTGTCAACGTCTACATTTTTTGCCGCTAAAATTGCTCTTTCTGCAAGCCACTCATGATTTATGTACTGTGTGTGTACATCGGGAAATATTTGTTCAATGAGAGTATCTTGCGAATCAGCGATTGTGCAGAAATCGGTCGGTAATTTTACGTATCCAGTTTCATCTATAGCAACTTTTCCATCACCGATATCTAAGAGTTGTTTTGAAAATGTTACAGTGGATGGATCTTGAAGCATTTGAACGCGCATATTTACTTTCAGCTGTACTTTTTCAACATTACGCCACAATGGAGATGATTTTAAGCAAGCGTTGATCTCATCAGCGTATGTTAAACGTGGAATGACTGGAAGTGTTTGCCTGAAATCACCTGAAAGGACCAACAGAGTTCCGCCAAATAGTTTGTCGTTGTTTTTAATATCTTTCAATGTCCTGTTCAACGCCTCAACCCGCTGAGCACGTAACATCCATTTGGGGACATGTATGGCGGCCGCCTACAATCCGTAACATCCGATTTTGGATATCGCGCTCGCCGCTGCGAAAAATGCAATTTACGATTCGAATCGTCGTACTTTAATGCTTTCTGACCGCGGGACGACATGGCCAAATAATCTTTCATTCGCCGGCCAACGACGATAAAACCGATCGCCGATTTAAAAAGTCAGCATTAGACGTCAAAACAGCAGTGTCGATCGGCCACCCCGCGGCGGCGTATAGTTCCGCGAAATGTTTGTTTTGTGAAGTGTTTTGTGGATATAAGTGCAGTGTATACCGGATAAAAGTGAGTAATTTCCATTTTTAAGTAGTTTAGGCATTAGGATTATTCAATTTAGACAATCCATTTGCTGTTTTTCACGAATTTTCGAAGAAAACACTTTGGCAACAACAAACAGCTCGCGAAAAAATGGCCGTTTTTATTTTGTAATGTTTGTGAAATATCCCTATATATCGCGAACCATGACGTAATGTCGCTTTAATTTACTAATAAAATAGGTATTGCTTCATTTACATCCTAAGTTATCACATAATTAGGCGTATTTTGAACATTATATGTTGTTTTTCTAATATAGCTCGCGAAAATGAAACTTGTTTTGATAATTACTATGAGAGAAAAAAGTGCGATTTTCCATAGTTTTTCGATGAAATGTGACTCTTTGGAGTATAGTAATTAGTTATTAGACATATAATAAGTCTATGATAAGACAATATAATTGAAAAAATCTAACGAATTTTATATTATGGGCATTCAAAGTTTATTATTAGGTTCGGACGCGGAAACTCTCAAAACTTTAGATTTTTCTATAATATCAGACAAAGGTCAAAGTTCTCGTGTGATTTCTAAGAAGAAGTGATGTAGTAATAAAGTTATTTTGAAAGAATTTCATATAAAAAAAAACCATAAGTAGTCACAAATTAAAAATTAAAAAAATTTTTTTTTACGAGAATACATAAAATTTTTCTTGGCTGAATAAATAAATATTTTTTCCGTATTTTTGTATGCAAATAAGTAAAAAAAAAATATCGTTTTGGTAAAGCATTTAATAAAGAACATAACTGTATTTATAATTTTTGATATTTACAAAAACTGTATTTACAAAAAAATCGAAATGATTTTATAGGCGAGTTTTTTTCAGTTTGCCAATTTTGTAATATTTATTCATTATTATCTTAATTGTTTTACGAGATAAGGTTATAATGTTTTATATGTCAAATTTCAATGCGATCATTTTTCTCTTTATCTTTTTTTATTCCGTTTAGTGGTTTATAAGTTATGATCGTTTTTCTCAAGGCCGTTGACTCGCGTCGATTTTTTGCGCGAATATGTCGCGTGAGTTGTATGTAGGTGAGTTTTTACCTCGCAACGTGAGGGGTCAAGCGAATGTTTGTGTGCCATAGTACATTCATCCCAGATGATAATTTTACACTGTTTCAGCACGGTGGCCATGGACGATTGTTTCTTAATGTTGCATACTGCGTCAGGGTTATTCTGAATATTTAGTGGCAGCTTAAATACTGAATGAGCTGTTCTGCCTCCATCCAATTAAGTTGCTGCAATGGCCGATGATGCAACGGCCAATGCGATGCCATTATTTGATCGTATTTCAGCAAGAATTAGCGAAATAACGAATGTTTTGCCAGTTCCACCCGGTGCATCCAAAAAGAAGAACCCACCTTGTCCAGCTGAAACTGCGAGCATAATGCGATCATAAATGGTTCTTTGTTCCTCATTCATTAGTGGGACATTGCGGGCAACAATCGCTGCCATTTCTACAGTGCTGTACTGCAGTTCACGATTCATTTCAGTATTCATTAAATCAGATGCAGTTCGATTTGGCGTACTTCATTGCGTTCAGCTCGTGTATCTTCTGACTCTTCTTGACGCAATTGCGCCATTCTGACACGTGCATCAGTATTTTGTTGCTGGATTTGTTCTTCGGTTCTTTCGGATCTTCTATTTCCCAAGCTTCGAGATTTAATTTCCCAAGCTTCGAGATTTACTTGTATTACGGCTCAAATCAGTCCCTTTGCGTTTTCTTGGCA
This sequence comes from Micropterix aruncella, assembly GCA_944548615.1. Lineage (NCBI taxonomy): Eukaryota > Metazoa > Arthropoda > Insecta > Lepidoptera > Micropterigidae > Micropterix > Micropterix aruncella. The sequence continues at coordinate 20,477,747 of OX155969.1, read as the reverse complement.
TTGCTGACTGTACAAAACACACATAAATAGAATTAATGAAATTACTTAATGATGAAAAATGTTAAAGGTATAATTAGGGCCAGGATTTTTGCCGCAGTTTTGAAATGATTAGTTTGAATTTATGAAATTATAGCAAAAATATAAATTTTATGAAAAAAAAATTCAGACAAAAGTTGTAAAAAATTAAATTTCACGAAAAAAAATGTCTCTTATAATTTTCTTATACAACCAATATTTCCATCGATATTTCAAAATAAAGATTCATAATGATTGATTCAAATTTTTGGAAACTATGAAAATCTTAATTGTTAAATTACATTTTTTTAATAAAATAAAATTAAAATTACATTTTTATAAGATCAAATATATTTGCCGTAATGTCAAAAACTTAAGAGCATTAATTGTAAAATTTTAAAATGAAATCACGGCAAAAATCTTGGCCCTAGTTATAATGTATTTAATATTTGGTTGTACACACATTCATTTATATATTCATGTAAACATTAGACTGTTTTACAAAAGCGAAAATTTTTATTTTTCATAATCATATCGAAAATATATGGTTAGAAATGGTAAAAAAAAATGAATACAAAAAAAAGTTTGCCCAATTTTAATAAAAATTAAATTCAACCGAATCTTTTTTGACCGTTTCCAACAACATTTTCGATATAAATAAAAAAAAGTATACTTACAACACAAAAGCCGTTGTTGGTGGAAGCTCGTGCCACGTGTTGAGTACTTTTGAGGTTATGAAAATCACTTGATTAACTAATCGTGCAAAATACACTCTAAATTGATAATTTTATTATTATTAATAAAATAGGAATGATTAATAGTAAATATGAGAGTTACACTGAGATAGCAAAATAATAATTGTCAACGTTACTACTACACTTGATGCATAAACAATAATGATGGCCGACAACTGTGTACTGTTTACTGGGTCAGAAGTGACACCTGTAGACAACTGGCGGGGATAACTAATTAAATGACGATTGATCAGTTATCGACCGGGGATGAAAAATGATTAAATTACTAAAATGGCTATTAAAAAATAGGGGTTGGTGATAAAAGGGTAAAAATTTAGGGTTGTATGTATTTTTTAATGCGACATAATAAAAAAAATAAAGAAATTTAAAAAATGTCTAAAATTTAAAGAAAAATGTTAAGGGTGGACAACCCTTATCACTAAGGGGTATAAAAAATAGATGTTGGCCGATTCTCAGACCTACTCAATATGCTCACAAAATTTCATGAGAATCGGTCAAGCCGTTTCGGAGGAGTACGGGAACGAACATTGTGACACGAGAATTTTATATATAAGATATATATACAGGGTTATTGGTTATTAGAAGTATTCCTTTAAACAGTTCATAGAAGAGGTCAATTGCAGTCGATTTAACCATATAATGCCTAATGCAAAAATGAAGCATTCCTGAGATATTTGAAATTTAAGTTTTTTTTTTAAACAACTGACATCTTTCGTTAAAAAAAATAATTAAAAAAAAACTACGCATTATTTTAATATTCCTTTATTGCTTTTGGGTTGGTGACATCCCAAAAAATAAATATTAGCTATGGAATGTACATTATTAAAGTTAATTTTGTCACTATGCTCGAAAGCATTTGAAAACTAATAAAAAAATGCGACATATTTACACAAAAATGCATGTTTAAAACTAAAAATCACAACACTATTTTTTGAATATTAGCTTAAAAACATCTGCATCTTATTAGCTTTCGAATGAAGTATTGCAACCCCAAATCGACAATGGAATGACAAAAATATGACCAAAACAATAGGTGTAGGTACAACCAAATGTTTAAAGGTTAAATATTGGAAGCACATCTTCTACAAACAAATTTTAAGTTTTAATGGTAAAATCATTATTTAAACAATTTCAAAACCTAATTTCTATTAAAACCCTTAAGTTTAACAATTACTATGAATAGAATATGTTACACAATAAATTATTTTTGGCTTAAAGTTGGATAAATCTTACTATTTTTAGCATAAAGTTACAGTTTTAGCATAAAGTTAGAGAAATCTTACGATTTTAACTTGTGGTGGGAGAAAAATAATGTTTTCTTTTCATTTATTTACTACAGTTCATTTTCAAAACGACCACCTCTATTTCGCAAACATACACGCATTATTTTACGCAGCTCACTTTTGACTACCTTAGTAGTCAAAGTGTTTCTTATTTGTTGAGCTGCATTTATTATGCGTTTTCTTAGCTCATTCACGGTGGGGACAGGAAACCCATCACGGTAGACCAACGACTTCATGTGAACCCAGACAAGTCCATGGGTGTTAAGTCAGGAATCCGCGTTGGCCAGGGTATCGGGCCGCCCCTGCCAACCCATCGATTGGGGAACTGAAAAAAGATAATGGTAACTAACAAGAAACTAATAACCGAGTATTTTTTTGTAACTCTAATGTAAAAAACACCTAATTATCTTGTCGTCTACGGACGGTGCCAGTCTCCCGAAGCCGACGATAAACACTATCGAAAACACGACATCGGGTATTCGGCGATTTCGAAATTAAGCCGCGTATTCACCACGGGCAACTGCAGAGTTGCCTCTGGCTAATCCGTAGTGATACAGGATATCTGCATATTCTTCATTTGTGAAGGAACGTCTTCTTTCTCTTTGAGCCATAACCAGTCCTTATAACAGATCACAATTCGAATCGCCAGGAGGGCAATCAATCACAGAAATCAGTTCACAAGTCGTCCCGCACCTCTCCTTCCCTTCGTCGTCCCGCACCTCTTCCTACTATTATTTTGATCATATTTTTGTTATTCCTTTGTGGATTTGGGGTTGTAATACTTCATTCGAAAGCTAATAAGATGCAGATGTTTTTAAGCTAATATGCATAAAAAATAGTGTTGTGATTTTTAGTTTTAAACATGCATTTTTGCGTAAATATGTCGCATTTTTTTATTAGTTTTCAAATGCTTTCGAGCATAGTGACAAAATTAACTTTAATAATGTACATTCCATAGCTAATATTTATTTTTTGGGATGTCACCAACCCAAAAGCAATAAAGGAATATTAAAATAATGCGGAGTTTTTTTTAAATTATTTTTTTTAACGAAAGATGTCAGTTGTTTAAAAAAAAAACAAAAATTTTAAATATCTCAGGAATGCTTCATTTTTGCATTAGGCATTATATGGTTAAATCGACTGCAATTGACCTCTTCTATAAGCTGTTTAAAGGAATACTTCTAATAACCAATAACCCTGTATATATATATATATATATATATATATATACATATATATATATATATATATATATATATATATATATATATATATATATATATATATATATATATATATATATATATATATATATATATATATATATATATATATATATATATATATATATATATATATATATATATATATATATATATATATATATATATATATATATATATATATATATATATATATATATATATATATATATATATATATATATATATATATATATAATTAATTTTTAAATGAAAACTTTTAAAACATTTTTATTTAATTGTAAGGTTAGTGAAGGTTGTACCTTTGCCGGACGTTTCGGAGCCCGTGGCTCCTTCTTCAGCGGCAAGAGGAATACTGCAGTGGAAGCTGTCACCTGCAACTACCCGCATTCCTCTGTGGTGCTGGGAGAGGGGTGTAATGGGCGGGAAAATGCATTTTTAAATAAAATATTGGATTTAGAATTTGGTAATGTGGAAATAAATAAGGATATGTAGAGTGTATGAGAATATGTAGTGTATAAGAATATATAGGTGGAAGAATTAATATATAGTGTAATTTGTATCTACACTGTGTGTGTGTGTGTGTGTGTGTGTGTTTGTGTGTGTGTGTGTGTGTGTGTGTGTGTGAGGGTGAGTGAGGGTGTGTTTATTTGTGTGAGTGTGTATGTTTGTGAGGGTGTGTTTGTGAGAGTATAAAAACAGAATACATTATTTATATATATATATATATATATATATATATATATATATATATATATATATATATATATATATATATATATATATATATATATATATATATATATATATATATATATATATATATATATATATATATATATATATATATAATTGTAAGGTTAGTGAAGGTACAACCTTCACTAACCTTACAATTAAATAAAAATGTTTTAAAAGTTTTCATTTAAAAATTATATATATATATATATATATATATATATATATATATATATATATATACATGTATATATATATATATATATATATATATATATATATATATATATATATATATATATATATATATATATATATATATATATATATATATATATATATATATATATATATATATATATATATATATATATATATATATATATTCAAATTGAAATTATGTTTATCACTAAATAAATGAAATGATAAAATAATGAAAGGGCACTTATCTGGTCTGTGGTGACCAGGAGTGACTCCACGCCTTCTTCTTCTCCTCCCTCAGTGTTTGCTGGTGCTTCCTGCTGTGGCACTAGAGTCTCCCACAGCGGCAACACAACAATGCGAGACGAGAATGAATGCTGGAAAATTATTTTTAAAATTATTATTTTTAAAATTATTTTTAAAATTCGCCTATTATTTTCCAGCATTCATTCTCGTCTCGCATTGTTGTGTTGCCGCTGTGGGAGACTCTAGTGCCACAGCAGGAAGCACCAGCAAACACTGAGGGAGGAGAAGAAGAAGGCGTGGAGTCACTCCTGGTCACCACAGACCAGATAAGTGCCCTTTCATTATTTTATCATTTCATTTATTTAGTGATAAACATAATTTCAATTTGAAAAAATAATAATTTACACATTTACAATCAAATATTATATATATATATATATATATATATGTATGTATATATATATATATATATATATATATATATATATATATATATATATATATATATATATATATATATATATATATATATATATATATATAACGATAACTGTCAAGTAAGTAGGAAAAAAATCTAAGAAATTGACATTCGAAATTTAAATTCTATCCTACTATTCTACTAATATTATAAACGCGAAAGTTTGTATGTATGTATGAATGTTTGTTACTCTTTCACGCAAAAACTACTGAATGGATTTTGATGAAACTTTACTATAATATAGCTTACACATCAGAATAACACATCCTACTAATATTATAAACGCGAAAGTTTGTATGTATGTATGGATGTTTGTTACTCTTTCACGCAAAAACTACTGAATGGATTTTGATAAAACTTTACAATAATATAGCTTACACATTAGAATGACACATAGGCTATAATTTATAAAGATATAGTGTGAATTATCTAAAAATATAACGATAACTGTCAAGTAAGTAGGAAAAAATTCTAAGAAATTGACATTAGAAATTTAAATTCTATCCTACTTTCTATATTAAATTCTGTCCTTCTATCCTATTTCAGGCCAAAACTACGGAATGGATTTTGATGAAACTTTACAATAATATAGCTTACACATCAGAATAACACATAGGCTATAATTTATAAAGACATATGGTTTTCTATCATCATTATCACAATTTTCCATCACCACGCGGGTGAAACCGCTGAGCGCAGCTAGTATATATATAAATATATATATATATATATATATATATATATATATATATATATATATATATATATATATATATATATATATATATATAATTGATCAATAAGATGATTATAAAGTAAATAATTATAAAAGCCACTTACATCGTGACGAAGGATTCCCTTGATCGGATTCGGGAATGCTTTAGGTGTTAACGAGAATGATGAATGCCTCTCACTTGCGGAAAGAGGAGTAGGTTTAAGTTGGGCCCATTTTTCAACTAGTAAACGCTCACCCTTCATCCAATTATCTCAAAAATTAAGCTACAATCCTTCTTTATACGTAAACTCACTCAATTTCCTATTATTTCAGGGGAAATAACAAGACAAGACGAGCTACTTGACAGATGGAAGAATTTAAAATTTCGAATTTCGTTTTTTTATTTTCTAAAGGTGCGATATAAAGAAGCTGCGATCAATATTCAGCTGAAAACTTAATAACCGATCAAGGGAATCCTTCGTCACGATGTAAGTGGCTTTTATAATTATTTACTTTATAATCATCTTATTGATCAATTCTAAAAAGAATATATACACAAAACTATCAAATATTTCAAAATATTGAATTTTTACATATTTTATGTTTCGTTCATTGTAAATAATCCATTTAGGTTAAAGGTAATCTTTCCAACTAATAGGAAAGAGCTGACTGCTTCCTTTCATTGATATGAGGGCATGTCACGCTTTTAGTTTTAAGTTTTCAGCTGAATATTGATCGCAGCTTCTTTATATCGCACCTTTAGAAAATAAAAAAACGAAATTCGAAATTTTAAATTCTTCCATCTGTCAAGTAGCTCGTCTTGTCTTGTTATTTCCCCTGAAATAATAGGAAATTGAGTGAGTTTACGTATAAAGAAGGATTGTAGCTTAATTTTTGAGATAATTGGATGAAGGGTGAGCGTTTACTAGTTGAAAAATGGGCCCAACTTAAACCTACTCCTCTTTCCGCAAGTGAGAGGCATTCATCATTCTCGTTAACACCTAAAGCATTCCCGAATCCGATCAAGGGAATCCTTCGTCACGATGTAAGTGGCTTTTATAATTATTTACTTTATAATCATCTTATTGATCAATTCTAAAAAGAATATATACACAAAACTATCAAATATTTCAAAATATTGAATTTTTACATATTTTATGTTTCGTTCATTGTAAATAATCCATTTAGGTTAAAGGTAATCTTTCCAACTAATAGGAAAGAGCTGACTGCTTCCTTTCATTGATATGAGGGCATGTCACGCTTTTAGTTTTAAGTTTTCAGCTGAATATTGATCGCAGCTTCTTTATATCGCACCTTTAGAAAATAAAAAAACGAAATTCGAAATTTTAAATTCTTCCATCTGTCAAGTAGCTCGTCTTGTCTTGTTATTTCCCCTGAAATAATAGGAAATTGAGTGAGTTTACGTATAAAGAAGGATTGTAGCTTAATTTTTGAGATAATTGGATGAAGGGTGAGCGTTTACTAGTTGAAAAATGGGCCCAACTTAAACCTACTCCTCTTTCCGCAAGTGAGAGGCATTCATCATTCTCGTTAACACCTAAAGCATTCCCGAATCCGATCAAGGGAATCCTTCGTCACGATGTAAGTGGCTTTTATAATTATTTACTTTATAATCATCTTATTGATCAATTCTAAAAAGAATATATACACAAAACTATCAAATATATATATATATATATATATATATATATATATATATATATATATATATATATATATATATATATATATATATATATATATATATATATATATATATATATATATATATATATATATATATATATATATATATATATATATATATATATATATATATATATATATATATATATATATATATATATATATATATATATATATATATATATATATATATATATATATATATATATCCGGTAAACGTTGCCTTATAACCCATTATTTGGCAAGTCGCTCACAACTGCCTTGGCAATAGAGAAGTTACGAATAATGAATGAAATCGATAGACACGTGGGAAATCCCTTGATAATTCATATATGAACGCAGAGGAAGCGACAGGTGTTTTCAAACTGATTTTGCTGTGTATGGCAGAATATTGACTATGTTATCGCCTGTTGCTTAGTAACTGATGTTATTACAGTGGTCATGTTAAAGTCTGTCTATGAATTATTCTATTTTGGAAATATGTGTCTTGCTTGCGCGGTCCTCTCCCTTACGAAGCGGTGAAACGACGTTTACCGAATCTATCGCGGACCACAGCGTCCTTTGCCCGGCTGTTCACCCAGGATCGGATGCCGATGGTCATTTCAAGAGCAGTCGCCGTAAGGTCCGCAACCACCCCCGCTCCATAGGAAACAGTACTGCTTCCAGACTTCCCCGACTGCTTCCAGACTCCCCCTTGTGTTAATGGGCCCATGCTGGTTTGGCCACGAAGACCCATTCTGTTCAGGGTCGGTCACACTCACGGGTCAACATCCATCTGACGGCCTCCACGCATGAGGTGCGACCCTGGGTAGGACTCTGGCCTTGGTCAGTTTCCCCTGGGAATCAAACCTCTGGCGCTTCTGGACGGTCTGAGCACCGTGCGGCGCAAGCCAATCGATTGTGCACTCTGACTAACAGTCGGGGGAGTCTGGAAGCTGTACTGTATCCTATAGAGCTAACGGGCCCATGATGAGGTGGCCACGATGACCCATGTGTTCAGGGTCGGTCACACTCACGGGTCAACACCCATCCGATGGCCTCCACGCATGGGGTGCGAACCTGGGTAGGACACTGGGTCAACCAGTCTCCCCTGGGAATCAAACCTCTGGCGCTCCTGGACGGTCTGCGCACCGAGCGGCGCAAGCCAATCGATTGTGCTATCCGACTAACAGTCGGGGGAGTCTGGCAACTGTATTGTTTCCTATAGAGCGGGGGTGGTTGCCTACCTTACGGCGACTGCTCTTGAAATGACCATTGGCCATCCGATCCCGGTTCAGAGTCGGGCAAAGGACGCCTTGGTCCGCGATAGATTCGGTGTACACCGTTTCACCGCTTCGTAAGGGAGAGGAACGCGCAAGCGACCTCGAACTCGGAACCAATCGAGAGACCGGAGAAATCTGGTCACAATTGGAAGCAAGGGCGCGAGTGTCGGCCCGCCAGGTAACATCACTGGCTATCTCGCGGTAAAGGCGTTGGTCTCTTGCGGGTTGTGGCGTAGCTAGACGTCGGATTTGTAATGTCCAAAGTCTTCTACGCTCACTGCACGGTCGATAGAACGATGAATCGTTAAAACGTCCTGCAGTGACGGGTTCGCCCGTTGTGGTTGACATCTCAATATGTTTCCTATAGAGCGGGGGTGGTTGCGGACCTTACGGCGACTGCTCTTGAAATGACCATCGGCCATCCGATCCTGGGTGAATAGCCGGGCAAAGGACGCCGTGGTCCGCGATAGTTCGGTATACACCGTTTCACCGCTTCGTAAGGGAGAGGACCGCGCAAGCAACCTCGAACTCGGAACCTATCGAGAGATCGGAGAAATCTGGTTACAATTGGAAGTAAGGGCGCGAGTGTCGGCCCAAAGTGAACTAATATATTTAAAATTATTTTTATTATGGGGTTTTTATGAAACATTTGTAATTTATGTATTTATCCATAATGTTACATGTATATTTCTGGAATGTACGCAATCAGACCTTTCATTTGACACTACAAACGACATATTTATGTTACTTTATTGGCATTAGGACATTTAGACAACTATTTACTTAATACTATGGTACTCGTGATGACATAACGATTCTAACAATATTACACACTTCTAAATCGGTTGAAGCGTTTAGATGTTTTGCCGGAATAAATAACGGGAAAACATACATAGATGAACCCTGAACACACAATACTTCTTTTTTATTGGGCAGTCTTGTAAAAATTATATACTCATTGTAAATTTGTATTGACTTAAACGACATTTACATATTTAATGTTAAGATTGATAAGAGACATATCTCAAAAACATTTTACCGTCAGGTTCAATACCTGACCATTATCTTATTTGGACTGGTGCTTCACTACTTTTTCTGAATAAACATGTTTATTAGGTCATTCTTATTTACATAAAATTTATAATTATCTGTTATAAAAGTGATAATCAAAATTGGCCCAGTTTAAATATGATATGGTAGTAGTCGGTCTCCTTATTATCCATAATATTATATATACGATGCTGGCGGTATTAAAAAGAAGAAGATGAAGAAGTTTAAAAATTGCTGTTATAAGTGAAAAGCCAAAAAATAATAGGCATAAAATGGCCCGTATTCCGTTTCTCAGAGGTGTTTAACTCGGGGTCTAAAAACGCGCTTCCGTGGGTCCTGACTGGAGAGTGTTTATGTAGAGGCTATTAGGCTCTTAAATTGATGGTAAGCACCGTCTAGACACTTTTTCGTATTCCGTTTCTACAAGTGTCAAGGTGGATAGATCTTATTTGGGGTCCTAACTAAGAGCGATCTGAATCGAGCAGTCTGCGTCAGACAGCCGTTTAGCTCTAGTTTCTTTCTTGATATCGAAGAGTTTTCGTAAAAATTTCAAAGGGGTTTGCTCAGCATTATATTCTAATTTAAAGAAGGGACGATAAGCGCCGATTATCGTAAGTAATCGTTGATTAATATCTATATTTTGATATGAAAATCCTGTGTCATTATTTTTTGTACATAATTAGCTTTGTATATATTTAAAGCCTTGTATATCGCATGATAAAAAGCCTTGTACATTGTATTACATTTATATTTGTATACTCGTACTTTAAAACAAATGAAAACGTGGCGACAATTAGCTTCGGTGACGAGACGACGGCGGACAGGCGAGGAAGTGACCGAGCTGTCAAAATTAAGACTCAGCGTTGGAATACCCATAGACAAAACGGAAAATTTTAAGATTTAAGACCAGTTCTTAATTTTGATGAAACAGAAAACCATTAAAATATCGAAGTTCTTAAGTTCCTAGTTTTTAGCACCAGCTTAATTTAAACCTGCGAGAAACGGAATACTATTATTACGGAATACCACCAGACACCAGTGTGAGCTCAGTTGAAAGTTTTATTATTAAATTGCTAACCTCGGCCACGCTTTGCTGTGGCTCAGTCTGATATAAAATGAATGGGAAACGCACCGATGTCGATGCGCACCGAAGACCACCGGGGCGGGAAAACTTTTGTCGCGCGTATTCAAATGCAACGTTTTCTTAAAAATTCTTTTACAATAAAAACACTGGCGTATTCGAATGCAACGTTGTGTCATAATTTTAAGTTCATCAAACCAACTAATTTCCAAATGTTGCGAGCACAAACATACGCAGCCTGAATTATATATAAAGATTGGACTTTTATCTCGCCCTTTTTATTGACATCAATCAATTATGTAGGCTTTCTTAATATCTTGTCGCACTTTTCTATTTTAATTATTATCCTTTTTTTTATTATTACTATTACCATAATTTGATACCTTTGATGTTCACGGCATTTAATTAAGGAAATGATTATGAGATTAGTGTTTTTACACTAATTTCTAAAGTTTTGACTTAGGCGTCACTATTTCCGAAATCAAAAGAGTAATAAATTAATAAAAAACACCAAGCATAAAAAAAATATCCAGATTGTTGAGACATGGAATAATTCTTTAAATTATTTTGCTTAAAGTCACTGATCCTTTCCATCATAGATATGTAAGCGTGAAATGAATGGACGAAATTCGTTGAAAAACTCAAAATAGCTTACCTGTGTTAATCATATTAATCGTGATAGATTAAAATGAAGAATCTTCTTCTCAGGGTCCTAAGAGATGAAGGATACTCTAAACAAATTGGAAAACTGAGGCTTTCTAGTTTACTACTAACTACTAAAATTCGTCAAAATATCACTTGGTAAAATTTTTGAGATGGTCCTATTTTTTGCTGAAATTTTTCGATAAATTTTACTAAAAAATCTTTGGATTTTGACAGATTTCCAAGCCCGTTATTAGATTCATCAACATATCATCTTATACATTGACTCAGGAGTATGTTATTTAAAAAACCGTAATTTGAAAATTATTAAAGCCACACAAAACATAGAACTATATCTAAACTCTTCGTATAATTATTCTCGTTAAAACAGTTTTTAAAAATCGTTTATTTTGATTACGTATTGATGATTGACGTGGTGGAATCCATTTCCCTGCCAAATTTATTTAAACATTTGTAATTATTTAATAAAAAATAACTGAAATATTATTAAAAAGTGCTAATGTATTTTACGTTAAATTTTAACAACTATTGAGACAGTCATTAACTATTCAAATATCATCAAAAGGAATGTAATTGTTATAATTTAGTCTTATAAATTTGTTTACATTATGAGTTGTATGAAAGAATGAAGGAGCAGTGTTTTTCGTAACATTTCTTTTAATAACAACAATAAAATTGTGTGAGAATTTATAATTCATCGTGGTTCTCCAACCACTGTTCCTTAATGAAATCACTTGCTTTCTCCCCGATCATTATAGTGGGTGCATTAGTGTTTCCTCTTACAATAACAGGCATAATGCTAGCGTCGGCAGCTCTTAGTCCTTTGATTCCGTGTACTCTAAGTTTATCATCGACTACTGAGGTAGGGTCTGATTCTGGGCCCATTTTCGCTGTTCCCACAGGATGGTAAAGAGTGAACCCGTAATGCTCAGCAATGCACTTGCGGTAAGGGTCAGTTCTGATTTCAAACCTAGCACAAGGCTTGTAATCCAACTTTATCAGTTTAATTCTTTCTTCTTTGAAGACTGTAGTGTCTTCTAGTTTCTCCACCGTTTCCATTCCTCTTATCATCGTATTTAAATCTTCTTCTTCGGCGTAGTAATTAGGATAGATTTTCGGGTGTATTTTTCCATCTTTGGATTTTAATACAATTCTTCCGCGGGATTTTGGTTCAAGTAAAGTAGTATATACCATAAGAATGAAGCTTTCTTTGTTGAGTTTACGTAGGCTTTCAGTTGCATCTTCGTTGTAGGCGTGACCACTGAAAAACTTGTCGAATAATATAGTATCATTCGGCAGAAATGGGATGAAGTGATATTGTATGTTAGGAATTTTGCTCATTTCATCTTTGACGTTAATAAATTGCGTGACTTTAGCTGTCAACAATGCTCCAAATGGCGAAAGCCCTTTCGTTAAATAATGAGCGTACGATGTTCCTATTTCGAGCTGTGGCAACTCCTGTAATATACCTTTCTTCACCTCGAAGAAAACTGGAGAAACTATGTGATCTTGTAAATTTTCCCCTACTGGTAGATTATGCACGACATCAATGCCCATCTCTTTTAAGTGTTCTTTGGGGCCAACTCCTGATAACAATAGAAGTTGCGGTGTATTTATAGACCCTCCAGATATCACCACTTCTTTCTTTACATTTATATTTACTTTTTCGCCGTTATTTAAAATCACTTCTACTCCTTTTGCTGCTTTATTTTCTATGTTAATTTTCGTCACCAACGCATTCTTAATTATGTATAAATTTTTTCGATCCTTTACCCGATCTATAAAAGCTCTAGAAACGCTCATTCTCCTACCGTCTGTAACAGTGCCAAAGCCTTCAAAAACGCCGATTTGCTTAGCTCCATTCGGATCATATCCTTCTTCAATTCCGATCTCTTTATTCGCTTTGATTATCAAATCAGCTATATCGTCTCCGAATTTGTACTTTTCAATGTTCAAATAACCAAACTTCGCGTGGTACTTCTTATTCTTTTCGTAATATTCCTCGTCGCCGTTGAAATTTTCGCTTTTCTTGAAATATTCGAGCACTTTTTCATATCGCCAATTTTTGTTTCCTAAACGTTCCCATTCATCGTAATCGGCCATGTTTCCTCTAATGTAAAACATTGCGTTGATTGCACTGGAACCCCCTAGTACTTTTCCTCTGGGCCACCTGCATCCTCCGTCAATTGTCCCCTTGCATGCTCCATTCGGCTCTGTGACGTATTTCCAATCGTTTTTTGTGTCCATATTGTTGTAAAATAGCAGGGGTATCTGAAATGCAAGAAATATTTTTAATATTCAAGAATTTTACATCAACCAAATGTTTTGTAACTTTTCTAAACATGGAATTAAATATGAATTACAACCAAACAAAATATATTTATTTGAGCAATATAAAAATTCCAGTCAAGGACTTGATCCTATAAGGTATTAACTAATTAGGTACCAGATAGACAATTACGTACAAATTAAAGTTTACGTGTATTACTTTTGATTTTGACATGTTTTTAATTACTATAGTAGATAGATATTCCAACACTTATGTAGATGCGTCACCAAATTAAATGCAAAAAAAATAATTATTTAAAACATAACTATCCTGATAGTTATAATAGCTGTTATATTATATTCAATATTACCTACATACTAATAAAATATACTAAGATGATTGAATAGGCAGGAAGAATGATAGATTTAAACGCATATGCACTATATGTAGAATTATCAAGGTAAAATAAAATAACTGTCAAATCTACCAATATGACTTCGTATTTTTTGAAATGTATAAATGTAAAATATATTATCCGTAAATAAGAATGTTAGCTATCATAATACTATTACATTTAATAAATTACAATTATTATTATCCGATTGACTGAGATATATTCATCGAGTTTGATTACGGTTCATCGTATGTCACGAATAGTCCTTCGAGATAAATACTTCTGCATTTGCTGTAGATTACATTGTTTTAAATCCAAAGCCTACTGGTTTGATATCCAGTAGGTTTTGGATTTAAATAGACATACACATATAGTTAAGGGGGTTATTCCCTTTGGTAAACGTGCAAAAAGCAAGTAGAGCTGTCACTTTAGCAAAAATAAGGGGTCAACCACGGAATAAGAGATAATAAGCTGAAAACTCGTATACACCTTTTTTTGGGCGTTGTAAAAGTCTTCTCAAAAGTCTCATAAAATCTCGTATTTGAGTCGTAAGTTATTCAAAAGATCACAAAAATCGTTTTTTTTTGCGATTATCTAGGTTTCTATAGCAGCAATGATATTAACATCTGTGACAAAAAATGTAGACAATAAAATTTGCAACCAATTTTGTTCCAAGTAATTTTTCATGCGCTCAACCGTTTTTGAGATAGAGGGTACATTATGATAAATATAAAAGATACTAGCTGACCCGTGCCCACTTCGTTAGGCGGTAATTATGAGTGTGGTTCGGTTATTACTGAGTGCTATGATTTATTTCCCGACTGCCAAAAGGAGGGTTATATTTTTACTGCATATGTATTTATGTATTTGCATGCCAATTTGGCTATATTACCGGGTTTCAAATGAGTGAATGAAATGATTATGATTGAATAAATTATGTTTATTTTAATTGTTCAAAACTTCTCTGTATACTATATTAGATGTAATGTTATTATTTGATACCAAAATATATTGTCTTTCAGGAGTTCCAACCCGAGATACGCCAACATGCAACTGCCCATGGGAAAAAAACTGTTTTCTCAGGTCAATGCCCACCAGAGAGAATGTTTGACCCTGGGACTTATTAATAGTGAGGGCAAAAGAGATCTTGACGGGATACTGTAGCCTTTTAAATGGTATGGTATCCGTCGGAATCGTGGGTATCCGCGAAAAAATAAGCCAGTTGTCCCACTGCTGGCCGTGTGAGAATGGTCGCCACGATTATATTTTCCCGCAACTCTTTTATAAGCAGCCTTGTGCCATTGCACATGTTAGGGGGGGGGGGGGGCTTAAGTTTCTTAATAGCATGATAGGAATGCCAACTTTTAAAATATGGTCGTAAGGAGGTAAGCCAGAAGGGCTCAAAGAATTTAAAAATTCTTGAGGATAGTGCACTGTATCCTCAATATTACACACCTTGTCAATGGACTTATAGTGTTTGAATTGACCGGGAATTTTCTCTAAAATTAGTTTATTTATCTCATTCACTGTATCGTTTCTGGGTGACACTATTGCCTTAGAACAAAGCCATTGATAATCTCTTTCCAATAAATTTTCAAGAACGGGATATATTGCGTCTATCAGATGTTCTAACCTATGTAATATGTGACCTAATCTATCGTCAAATTTAATGTCATCGCTAGTACTGTTGGTGTTAGGACAGCTAATTTTTCCTTCTCCAAGATTCAGTAGTTGATGCAGAAAGTCGTTATCGTAGTTGTCGCTCAAATGGGCTCTTATGTTTGTTTTTAAATTGCGAGTTTCAACGGAACTCCATAAGTAAGATGGTTTTAAGCATGCCCTGATGACATCCGCGCGTGTTCCTTTTGTTATTACAGCAGTGTTTGCCGAAAACCGCCCGCAAAAACAAAGGTAACACAATTCATAACAGCATGAGTTTCTGAGGTCTTTGAGCGTTCGGTTTACTGCTTCAAATGAGCTCCATGGCTCATGGTACATTCGTGCCATATAACGACACCATCGCGAGCCGTCGCGTTGGCCGAACATTAATATAGTTGTCTCGCGTATTTGATATTTTAAATTATCTCTTAAATTATGCAACCAAAACACATAGTGTAAAAACAAATTTTATCTAAATAAAGTTTCCTTGGTGATAAAGCATTTTATTTTTTATTAGATTCACGTGCTGTATATATAAAAAAAAACCAGTGTAATAAAAATATCGCTCAATAGATTACGACACGGTCGCGGTTCTTCTTTAATATTTTTTATTTTTTTGTAGTTCTAGGACGTAAAATCGGCAACTTCCTTTTCAAACAGTTGTATCGTATGATCGCAGACCTTTTCCAAGTCTTCTAAGCCGCGTTTCAAAACTTCGATTGCGCCGTCCTTACGCGACTGTATCCTAAAGTGCATCTTCGTTTCGGCCGGATGCGGAACGGTGTATCCGCAGAATTCAACGTCCGGATATCTAGTGATTATGCATTTGAGTGCGTTGCCTAGAGTGTGTCCCTCATTTTGAAATATAAACGTTTTGCTTTTGTCGTCTTGGGAGGCATCACCTGGAAGCTCTGTTATTAATGCTGAATTCATATTGAATTTATTATTACTCCATAACTCGCCTACGGCTTCGCCTAGCTCTTATAACCAAAAAACGAAATGATTTACAGGAAGCCAGCAAGCATACGATAATGGTTAAAGAGATAATACGACATAGGTTCCATACCTATGTCGTATTATCTCTTTAACCATTTATGCAGTAAAAGGGAAATTATATGCAGTAAAAGGGAAAAGTCTTTTGTTTTAAACACTTGAGACGATAAATTTACTTATTTTGATATTAATTCATAATTGTTGATAATATGACGAATAAACATGACCTAACGATTTAAATTCTTTCGTTAAAATATAAAAAAACTACTTTTTGTGACTTAAATATAAAATTTAGACATATGCTGACACTGACTTTTTTGTAGGCATTATCAAGCTCTACAACTTTTCTCTAGAACTTAATCATAGATCTCTCATCGTTAAGGCAGCGTTCGTAAGAAACGTTTTCGTTCGATCGTTTTTTCTCCGACTTACTTTGCAAATCCGACTACCATGAAAAATACTTTTCATTTTTCGGATTAATATATAGCCTATGACACTCACAAGTAACGTGGATTTCTATTGCTAAAAGAATTTTCAAAATCGATTCAGTAGATCCAGAGATTACTCCCTACAACCTCACAAACTTTACCTCTTTATAATATTAGTATAGAAGTATAGATAATGAATATATAAGATATATGTAAAATATTATTAAATATAATGTATTAATAATTAAATAATACAAATTATTAAGTTTTAATGGTATTTTAACGATTTGATAACTTTATATGCCGGCTCCACACATTGGCCAGCGTTGACCGCATCGCCTATGTCCCTCTCGCATTTTCCCATACATTTTCTGACGTCACCTTAGCCATATTTGACATCATTTTCCAATGTGTAAATCCGGCAATACAGGGTATTATTCACCGAGATTCACAGTTGACCTTGCATTAAAGTTCAAATATGTATGGCTGAGTGCTGCGCGCTCTACGCCCTTTATCTTAAAAACGGTTGAGGGCATAAGAAAATGTTTGAAACAAAATGTATCGCAAATGTTATGCTCTACAATTTGTGTCGTAGAAATTAACATCATTGGAGCTATAGAAACCTAGATAAAGGCAAAAAACAGATTTTTGTGACTTTTGACCTTGAATAACTTACGACGCAGACACGAGATTTTATGAGACGTTTAAGACAACTTTTACAACGCCAAAATGAAAGTGTATACGAGTTTCCAGCTTATTATCTCTCATTCCGAGGTGAAACCCCAATATGACTGGACTAAAGCGTTTTGTGATATTTTAATTTGTTATTCCGAGTAAAAGAGTCGGCAAGCAAGAACACAGATACGATAGATAAAAAGTTATATGAAGGAAAGTATCTATATATAATCTTTTATACAGGTTGAGTTTTTAATTAGTGACATCATTGTAGTAGCTGAATTAGTACGACCAACTAAGCAACTTATGAAAGAAATAAAATTAAAAAAACATGTTTTTTGTATTATTGTATAAAAAGCTATGAGCACGATGCTCTTTCTAGAGTAGGTAAAATATTGCTTATATTGTTTATTAGCGATATTTTACCTACCGCTAGATGGTGCAGCGAGCTCAATGCTTCTCAAACTTTTCTTCAATAAATACAATTTACAAATATGACAAAAAAAAATAATAAAAAAAAACAAAAAAGATTTTTACTTTATAAAGTATTTTGGTTTTTCCTATTTAAAAAAAAAATAAAAGTTCCTTAAATACCTCGTCGTACTGATTCACCCACTACAAGGTTGTCACTAATTAAAAACTCACCTGTATGTCGTAGATGTGCACCAGTTTACGCATAATTAAGGATTGAAAATCACACAAGCAAACAAGATAGCAAGCGAATACTGCCAAATACCTATTTAAGCATTTCAATTTGACCGAACTACCCAGTAGCTCTATTAAAACCATGTGGTTATATGGCTGTAAGTGATTTTTATTAGTGCGATCAGTCCGCTTTTGTAAATATTATTTTGTTCATAAAAGAGTTATTACCTCATTTAGAAGAGTAGGATCTCCTCCAGCTTCGATGAGTAAGACATCCCAGTTTCCCACTTCTGAAAGTCGGCTTGCTACGACAGATCCTGCTGATCCTGCGCCGACTACTATGAAATCGAATTCGGTTTTACCTGAAATTAAAAAAAATGGAAATTAAATAGAAGTTGTTTATTACAAAAATCTATTTTTTTTAATTACACTTTTAAACGAATGTTTGTTTTTTCCGATATAGTAAGTGATTTATATATACATATATGATATCCATGCATAGTGATAAGTATACTTCTGAGTGTCCAACTGAGCAGAAATTAGGCATAGGCATCATTTGGTAATAACAAGAGTTGAAATGATTCTGGTTAAAATAGTTCCACGCTAGACATACTTCAATCTCAAAATATTGGAATTATAGTCTTGACATTCGGTACACACGTGTTTTGTTGGGCTGAAACCAGATTGTGACATTTTGGGTGGAATATCTCATATACAAGCGATACTACTATTTTTAAAACAATTTTTTAAACTCCGAAATAGTTAAGAAAATACTACATCATATTGAAAAATATCATTTTAACACCACGGAAATTATTACAAATATACTACGAACTGGCGCGCGAGGGGAGGGGGTTGCATCTCCCCGGGGGAAGGGGGGGGGGGGTGGCGGGAGGGGGAGGCTTGCCGGGAAAGTCTTGGAGTAACACAACGGTTTTTTAATTTCTCACCGTTCAGGATATCCGCAGTTTTGTCAGACGGGTGCTGCGATGGGTGAACGAAGGCACACTGAGCTGCCAGCAAAGCCTGCACTGCTAACGTGAAGAGTGGTCCACCTCCGGCTGTCGCGGCTTCCAGGCTACCAGCAGCTGCTGAGGAACACGACCACGCCTCCAGGGTCTCCATTTCCGAGCGCAGTTAAAGCTTAAGTAACCTAGAAATTGAAGTGGAATTTGGATATATTTTGAAGTTTGCTACGCAGCAAGTAGCGGTTGGAAGCCGAGTACTTTTTATCAATATCGGTATTTTCGATACTTATGCTCTTATTAATCCTAGTTCAAAATGGTGATAATTTGAAATCACAAGAACTTAGATCACAATCAGGTATTTATTATCTTTGACATAAAAAATTGGAACACATTATTGTTAGTAACTAATATTAATATAAAAGGCTTTAAAAATAAAATAAAAATACAGTCATCAACATTTGACAACCAGAATTAAATATGTAACCCGAAATACGTAACTCGACGGAATATTTTCCGAAACTACGTAATATTTTGAAAACTCAATTTAAATATAAATTTTTAATCCTCGCAAAATATGCTACTAACTGAGTTTGATGTAATGTAATTTATTTTAGGAAAAAATATGAAAGCAATTGGGTGATTAGATAACAAGTCATTACTGTAGCAATGCAAATCCTGCCTCTTTTTAAACCTAACATCTTATTTTAGGAAAGCTCTTATAGTTGAAATCATAATTACGTAATAACCATTAGATAACTTAATAATATATTATGTTGTTTGACTCACAACATAAAATCACCGAAAACTGCCTACGTTGGTATAGGCATGTCAAAAGACAAAGCGACGACCATGTGGTACAAATTGTTATGAAACTACCTGAGCAAAAGAAAGGAAGAGGCCGCCCGCCAATGACCTTGTGGTCAGTCAAGGAGAAAGCCCAATTGTGCGGACCGATAATCCAAGATCGTTAGAACTGGCGCAGAAAAAGTGAAAAGACCCGATCGCAAATATTCGTAATAGGAGAGGACGTAGAAGAAGAAGAAAGACAGAAGTTATTTGACTAATAACATTTCCTGAATTTGAAACGTTGATATCGACTTTCGGATTTCGACTTGATTAATTTATAGTCGATGCAATCAATATAAATTATTGTCCGAGTCATCTGAATCCAAATCATCTTCATTGCCAAGGTGTATTGGGGTGGTGATTTGGAAATTAAATTAATCACTCGTTATTTCATAATTCATATCGTATAATTAACCACCCTACGTATACGATTTTTCCTCGATATGTCTGCTATATTATAGTCCGTACGCAGCAAAACGTATCCCGTACGTTCAAGTAGAAAAATAAACCGAAACCCACAAATCGTACGTTATACGGTCGTCAACCTTGCTGTAGAGTACCAAAAAGCTTTTCAAACCTAATGCTCAAAAAAAATGTTTAGAACAATTCACCAACCACTGGAACGACACGCCAGGGTTTAATGTGGTGATTTGGAAATTAAATTATATCACTCGTTATTTCATAATTCATATCGTATAATTAACCACCCTACGTATACGAATGTACGTGATATGTCTGCTATATTATAGTCCGTACGCAGCAAAACGTATCCCGTACGTTCAAGTAGAAAAATAAACCGAAACCCACAAATCGTACGTTATACGGCCGTCAACCTTGCTGTAGAGTACCAAAAAGCTTTTCAAACCTAATGCTCAAAAAAAATGTTTAGAACAATTCACCAACCACTGGAACGACACGCCAGGGTTGAATTATTCCAAAGGGCTTACGACCGTAAAACTGCCGTGAGGCATTATCGCTAAATAGGAACAATCTACGTATACTGGTGAGGGCGCTCACGGAGCAGTGTGGCCTGAACAAACAGATGTACAACCTCAAGCTCCTGGACACGAAAATGTGTAGGTTTTGCCAAGGGTCAGAGGAAACTCCTCTGTACCTCATGTGCGAGTGTGGCCCGGCGATGATGCGTAAAAGATACACCCACCTGGGTGGGCATTACCTCCAACCTGAGGAGGTAAAACAATCTGGCGCCAAAAGCCTGTCGGGGTTCTTAAATGAAACGAGGCATAGCGCAGAGCTATGGTAGGTGGCGTGCACAATAGATCAGCATTGGTCGCAGTGTTACAAGGTTCATAAAGACCTTAGAGAAGCCCCACACAACAAATAAAAAAAATCTGTTGTGTCACCCCAAGACTTTCCTGACTATTATCCGGGTAGATCGTACAGACCCCAAAATCAACTGGACTATTCACACTGACCATACCTATCGATTGGAGAAAGAAATTTTGAAAGCGGGGACAATATGTAATCAAGGTTCCCCAAATTTGTATGGCAGGTACCCCAAACGTTGGTCGTAAGTACCCCAAAAACTAATAGGTTCTTCCGATGGTTAACAGAAGCTTCTATGCCAAATTTTAACTTAGACAGATTAAGCGTCTGGGCGCTATCGCGGAAACAATTTTTTCGCCGGGAACCCCAAATTTGTATGGGAGGTACCACAACCGTAGGGCGTAGGGACTCCAAAAACTAATGGGTTCCTCCGACGGTTAACAGAAGCTTATATACCAAATTTCAGCTCAATCCGATTAAGCGTCTGGGCGCTATCGTGGAAGAATACATACATACAGAGTAATACAGACATACAGACATACAGACATACAGACATACATACAGACAGAGATCGGTCTGGAAATAGTCTCAATCGTCTCAGGGAGTCTCAAAATATATATTCCCATCTTCATCTCAAATTTTTTTTTTAGCGCGATCACAATACTTTCCTTTCCGATAGGTCGTCAGGAAAGTAAAAAAATAAGCGTACGTGATATGTACGTCAATTTTATTGTTCCTACGATTATAAATACATAAAAGGGTCATATTGCGCTAAAAAGTTTCGTTGCCACTTCGTTGCCCACTTCGTTGGGCGGTAAAACTTTTTACTTGTGATGAAATTATGAGTGTGGTTCGGTTAGTACTGAGTGCTATGATTTATTTCCTGACTGCCAAAACAAGGCTTATATTTTTACTGCATATGTATGTATGTATTTGCATGCCAATTTGACTACCACAAAGAAGTATTTTAATTTTTTGGATTAATATGTAGCCTATAACACTCACAAATAACGTGGCTTTCTGTTGGTAGAAGAATTTTCAAAATTGGTTCAGTAGATCCAGAGATTACTTCCTACAACCTCAAAAACTTTACCTATTTATAATATTAGTATAGACAAGCATTGTTATTAAGAAATCTAATGGAAAAAACAACGTTGTTTTACCTACTTTTTGAATAATAATACAAAGGTTATTTTATGATTACACCAGGAAAAAAATATGTCATATTAATTAAAATAAAGCGACAAATTGGTTCATCCCATTCACATCCAACCGGAATCCCGTCACACATCTAACTAGGCTTAAAAGCCTGTACCTTGATGAGCGATTTCCGGCTTATTTTTGGATTGCGATCTGATGAAACAAAAGGTTATGGAGATTTTTTAAAATACGTACATAATGGGGCCGATTGCTTTTTTCGTGAAATAAATCGGAACTATTTCACGCCGGTAAGATAGGGCAATATGTTAGAGCGAAATATAAAATGAACGGTTATCACTTTTCCAGAATAAAACTGAAAACCGAACAAAAACCGGCATAATGTAAGACCAAAGGAAAGGTTTTCAAACTAATTCAGAAGGTTTTATGATCGGCTGCCAGTTTTTGTGCGGGAAATTATATTCGATCGTTAATTTTACATTTCACTGTAACGTGCCATTCCAATGCTTCTGCCTCGTACGCATGAACTATTTTACTATATTCAAATTCAAACTCTTTATTTGACAAAAAATCATAATATCAGTTACAAGTAAATTAAACCTAACCTAACTGGATCGCACGAGACGTCCGCACTAAGGTAGGCTGAGATTCGTATAATTAGGTACTGCCTATGCTAAATAAAAAAATATGTTGAAGAATACCGTGAAAAATAAAATCAAGTAAACTAAAATTTTAGTAAAACATAAAATTTCAAATAATCTTAATAGGTATGTGATAATAATAATATAAAGAACAAAAAGCATGCCAATCATAAATATATGGTAGGTTAATAATAATGTGTTAGGAATGGTAAGTTAGCTAGGAATAAAACAAATTAGTTTTTCAGTTTCTTTCCTTCCCTGGGTGATCAATCAGTGGGTTAGTCTTTTTTTGTTTATATTTATTTTTATATTAATACCTTGAGTAAAAATGCCGGGTATATCCTTAGTTTTATTGAACAACGACGGTGCCAAGTATAGAAAATGTCTCTGTGCATGGGTACTATTCAGTTTGGGCACTACATATGTGGTAACTATTAAATATCGCTCGTGTTATAATTTTATAGGTTGTTTGCTGGTGCAATTCTTTATGTTTGTGATAATAGAGTATTATCGTTTTAGCAAATGTTTGCCGTACGCCAAGAACAGAGAACTCACGAAAAAGTTGCTCAGACGGGTATCTCAACGGTTTTTTGTCAACAACTCTTAACAGCGCCTTCTGAGCTTTAATAAGTGGATCGAGGTGTGATAGTGCTGCACCGTCCCCACCAAGAATTCCCTATAATATAATGCTGTGTGCAAGCGCGTAATAGACAACTTTTAGTAACGGTTTCGATATTACGTTACGTAGAAGTTTAAAGGGATGAATGTGTTTGCGAATTTTAGCCGCTGTGTTGTAGATATGGTAAGACCAGGTCAATCTATTGTCCAAAGTCAAGCCTAGGTATTTAATCTTGCTCACCTTGTCTAGATTAGAACAAGCACAGATAGTTGATGGACTGTCCTTACATGTGTGAACTATGAGGGATGGTCTAGCTGTTTGTTGCATTCCCTTGCTTGTTTTGGAAAACGTCATATATTTGGTTTTCTCTACATTTAGAGATAAAAGGTTACAGTCAAGCCATTCTTTTACCCGTTTGAGACCCCTTTGACAGTTTTCAAACACTCCCTGCCAAGATCTGTCTCTGAAAATTAGGACAGTGTCATCTGCAAACACGATGGCTTCCCCCTTACACAGAGGCTATTAGTTCACGAAGAAACGCAATCGAGCCCATGATTATATTTTCTGCATCATATTTTAAATATTATGTGTTGATCCATTCGTATTTCGGATCGCTGCTTCCCGTACGGGCGGCTCGGTTTAATTGGTCAATTCTAAACGACCAAGATCAACCGATCTAATTTTCTGGAGTATTGAAACCAAATGCAGGTAAGAATGGGCGAGAAAATGTAATTATTAACTGCTGCTAATGAGGGCCGATCCCAAAGAGGCCAGTTTAAAATTAGTCAACTTATATCTGGACTAATCACCGTGGCCGATCACTGTAATTGGTTGATTCTACATAGTCAAAGACCTGAAGTGTCTGCATAGTTATACTATGATTGAAGATGTATGTACTTGGAATATCAAAGTCCTGAAAGAACAGAAGGCATTGAATAATAGTCTCGAAGAAGCGTGACGGCCCGGTGGTATAAGGGTTACGTCGCCTGATCTTACATTGTACACGGAAAAAAATGATGTGGTTAATTTTATGAAACAGCCTTGTTTAAATAAGTTTTGTAATATTATAAATAGGATAGAAAACGAATTTACCGCGTGAAATTTGTAGCACCCGACGTTTAGGTGACGTTGCAGCCGCCGTTGTCCAGGGTAGACTGACAACGGCGGCTGCAACGTCACCGAAACGTCGGGTGCTACAAATTTCACTCGCTAAATTCGTTTTCTATCCTATTTATAATGTCAAACAACCGCGATAGTCTTCGATTTTATAAGTTTTGTAATGTTAACTTATGTTCTTGTAAAATGTACAAAAGTCGCTACAAAACAAGAATATTAAAATTATCAAAAATATATTGTTGACTTTGTTGACTACTATTGTTGACTACTATTTACCCAGCAGAGGTGGCACAGAAACTAATAATAAAAATCATCACGCGTAAGCCTTACAGATACTCATCGGAAAAATTGTTTGGGGAATATGAAGTATTCAAAAAATCAATTTGGATTTAGAGAGGGTATGGGCACTACTGATGCTATTGCAGAGGAAACAAGTGTAATTTATGATAATGTGGATAAGAGGAAAAAATGTTTAGCTATTTTCCTAGATCTAGCGAAGGCATTCGATACTGTTTCACACGACAAACTGCTTCAGAGGTTAGGGAATGTGGGATTTAGGGGTATCACTCTGGACTGGTTTACAAGCTATTTGACAAATAGGAAACAAATTATTACCGTTAACAATACACACAGTAAGCCAGAATACCTCCAGTATGGTGTCCCTCAAGGCACTGTTCTCGGTCCCATTTTATTTCTTATTTACATCAACAAACTCTCCATTCTAGTCGGCAAAACAATTTCCTTCGCCGATGATACGGTCGTTATTTTTGAGGGCTATAACTGGAATGAAACATTCTCCTTAGCCAATGAGGGTATTAATGAAGTACATGAATGGTTAGACAATTCTCTACTTAGCCTGAACATACATAAAACTAAGTACCTTACGTTCAGCAACAATAGTAAAGGCCAACCAGATTTAAACCATAGACTGACCATTCATGACTGCGACATAAATACTCAGCATTGCAACTGCACTACTCTAGAAAGAGCACAACAGGTACAATACCTGGGTATAACGATCGACAATAAGATGCGTTGGCAACCACATATTGATAAGCTGGCGATGAAGGTGCGCAAACTCGCATGTATATTCAGGGAAATAAGAGATATTGTGGACCCGAGAACACTGAAAAACACCTACTATGCATTGTGTCAGTCAATATTATGCTATGGTATTATAGGATGGGGCGGTTGTACAAGGTCCACTCTACACCCTCTAGAAGTAGCGCAAAAATGTATTTTAAAAATAATCGCACGTAAACCGTATCGATTTCCGTCAGACACTCTTTACATCCAGTCCGAGGTTTTGGATGTAAGACAGCTTTATGTTCGCATGGCCCTAATATATACTAAAAATAAAATGACACCTTATAATCAACGAGCTGGAAAGACGAGAGCAACAAAAACTGGTGATATGATGGTGCCAAGATCTTACACAACATTTGGCCAGCGCCATTTCACGTTCATTGGCCCTAGAATGTATAACAATCTTCCCGACGCAATTAAAAGTAGTGAGAACACATCCACTTTTAAAAAATCTCTAACGGATTGGTTGTTGGAGGTGGGTAGGGACGGTTTAGTGAATATGTTGACTGTTGTATTTTGAATGATAGTATTTAGTACTTAGTATTTAGTTTTTCCATGATAATTTTAAATGACTATTATAGGTATGTGAGCGTCATATCAATATGTAATTGATTTATATATGTATATTATTTTAGTTTTTACTTTATTTATTTTGGTTTTATTATTATTTTCGTATAAATATATGTATGTGTATGTGTGCATATATGGATATATATTTTATCTATAGATGTATATAAGTATCTATCCATATTTGTATATACGTAACTATTTGTAGTTTTATATTTGTCGATTTAAAAATAAGTACTAACTATAGATTAAGTTGACAGTGCACACTTAATATCATCATTAAAAGTCTGCCTTAGAACAGGCCTAGGCCTAGTTAGGCGACTGTGTCAATCATAAAAATAATGTCGCATCAATTTCTTGCTAACATCTTAATCAAATATGACATTACCTTTTTACTAGATGTGTTACTACTAAATAAATAAATAAATAAATAAATTGGATTTGAGACAGCTCTACTTAAAATTGCGTGTAAATTTTATTCAATTCAAATGCAACAGGACATTTTCATAATAAATGCATACAACACGGCGATCCGTTGCTAAAAAAATAGATATTCCCAGAATGATGACCTCTTTTGGTCAAAGGCATTTTACTGTTTTGGGCCGCAGGGCATATAACCTATTAGATGATGGAATTAAAACAATTCAGACTAAAGATTCGTTTAAGAAGCAGAGCCATATGTGGCTAATAAATGAAGGCCGTGAAAAGAGCACAAACTATTTGACTATCTAGTATGATTTTTATTTTTATTCTTATTTTATTTTTATATATTTTTTTATTTTACTGAGTAGGTTCTATCTATCTATGTACTATTATTATGATTTCGATTTTTATTTTTTACTCGATAATTTTATGATTATAATTTAAAATACTTCTTGATATTTTAATTTTATCTTTTTAATTTTTAAGTTTAGTTGTTATTTTTTTTTATTTTTTTTGTGTGCACAGGTAAAATATTTCCTGGTACACCTGCCTTAGTACAGGCCTAGGCCTAGTTAGGCGGTGTTGACGTAGTGACCAAGATACTGCAGTGTGCTCTATTTTTCGCTACTGGTCAAAACCCATTTTTTTTTTGTAATGCTGCAGGAAATTATATTTTGTGCTTTACCTTTAATAAATATATAAATAAACAAAATAAATTGCAAAAGCAAGTGTTAAAATGACTTATAAGTAATGGTAGATTTTAAAATTTATATAATTTACTTATTCCAACTAGCACAATGAATCGTAAAGTATAGTAAAGTTAAACAACGAGTGGTATTTAATAAAATATATCTTAATTTAGCTACAGCTACTGACAATACTGGTAAGCTTTACTGTTGCTATTAATAACATTTACATATTTACTAAAGTAAATTTACCAGCGACTCATTTCGTAAAAAATATTAAAAATTTCAATTTATCCCACGTATATTAATAGTAAAATCAACTATAATCAGTTTAAACAATTACTTTACTAAATTAACTTTGGCAAATCTATCAAAAGAGACAAAAACTTCTTACTAAACTTTATTTGCATTTTTAATTAGATAAGCCGGGAAAAAACTCGTTAAATAATTATAAATATATCTGGTGACATTAACTTAAGTATAGGTAACTTATACAAGAAGTATTAGTAAACAATTTAACCAAAAGTGTTTCGAAGTATTAACATTTTTCTCGATAGGACCTATATTAACCTATAGGTTTTGTAAAATATGCAAAGAATTTGGTAATATTAATCAATATTTTTTTTTGTATACGTTTCCGGGTTAGATTTCCAGCTGGGTTTCAATTTTCCATTGAGGTAAAATTTCAATTCTGTTGATGTTCAATAATAAGATACATACATACATGTTACACGCACATTTACATACAAACACCGTAGTAGGATTGGTTGGAAGAGATTGGCCTATTATAATAAACCCGCCCATTTCGAAATTGCACAATAAGGAGTAGAAACAAATAAGCAAACAAACAATAGTAGAAGTGTAGAATCAGATAAACAAATAAACGAGAGTGGACTTCAAAAGACTTTTGCTCTACTGGACTTTTGTCCTACCTGACTGAAATGTATCGGCCACTGCTTGCTTGTTAAGTTGTATCACAATTGTTTGCAGTTTCCTTCGTTGTACTGACATTACTAAATGATTTCGAATCATATAAAGGCTTAAGACGCCCACCACAACACAAACACAATAGTGTGATGTCCAACTCTATTTTCTGTCATTATAACGCAATTTGGTAAAAGGCGGTATTAAAAAGACATATGTATATAACTACCTCAATTATGCAATGGCAGTATTGGCCTTAGTCGATCTCCGCTTATCGCAACGCCATTTTTTTGCGATGACCATTTTAGCCTTCACATTCAGGTAATGCATTTTTAATATTACATAGATGACCACAATTTTGAAGGTTATCAACTACAAGCGTAAATAATGTATTGAAGAATCTATAACGAGAAAACTTTAACCAAAATAACAAGATACAAGTATAAAACAGAAATGGCTAAAACAGAAAGATACAAGTATATAACAGTGATAACAAGTAAATATATAAAAAAGAATAAAAAGTTGTGTCACCCCAAGACTTTCCCGGCAAGGAGACAACCCCACGCGCGAATCATAACACCCATGCGCTTTCCGTGGCTATTTGGTTGCGACTACCGTGAAACGCAGCGAGAAGCCTCCCCAGAACCGATACGTTCACTTTTTAATACAGCTGAGTATAGATTACATTGGTTGTTTTTTTGTGGATTTCAGTTTTTGAAGTAGTGCCGCATTCTGCGGTCTTTGCCTTAGCGTGCGACGTCACCGCGTTCTTGGGTCTTCTGCCCCAGCTTGCGACGCCACCGCGCTCTGGGGTCTTCTGCCCCAGCGTACGATGCCACAGCGTTCTGGGGTCTTCTGCACCAGCGTGTAATGCAAACGCGAGCGCTGCAGACTTATCTGACTCGGACAGTAGAATTTTGGTTAGAGGCGCCAAGCGCATAAAGAAAAAATATGACGCGATGGCCGATTTTTGCGTTGTGCAAACCTTTCTAGTAGATTCGTCTCTGTTCGGGCTTGACCAATTCTCTGTTCAGGCATTAACAAAGTAAAGTGAAATAAATAAAAAAAACACCAAAAATGTCACCACAAAGCTTTCCCGGCAAGTAGCTAAAGAGTTATTGATGCATTTGAGCGCTATGTCCCTTTGGGAAGTAGGTTGACCTTATTGAAAGGGATAGTAGGGGAGGAGCGCTGATAGTAAGAGTGTAACGCATTAAATACTATGAATTCAATCGCTTACGAAAATATACTGGCGAAAATTCAATGGAGATTTCGGCCAGGCATCTGTGTATTAAATTTAATGTCTATAAGTCCAATATCTCAAGATTGCAATGTAACTAGTGCACCGCCCAGGTTGACCGATTTTAACTCTTGCCATGACCAAACATTGCCTGCATGCCAAATGTCAGCTCAATCGGATTAAGCGTTTGGGCGCTATCAAGGAAGAATGCACACGTATATACAGACATACAGACAGATTTCTATCTGGAAATAGCCTTTATCGTCTCAGGAGCTCAAAGTGTATATTTTCGTCTACATCTCGAAAATATAATGTGCGTTCACAAAACGTTCCCTCCTGTGTGCCCCGGTAAAGTTAAAAAACAATAACGGCAAAATGAAACGAAAGGAGCGGAAAACAACAATATTTATAGTATGATGAAATGAACTGAATATAAGCGACCAAAGTGAATAAATATATTCTCACTTGAAATGCCTCGGATGCAACCAAAAGAAAAAAAATCAATTGGATCATCCCAAGACTTTCCCGGCAAGTAGACACCCTCCCCCAGGGTTAACCCCCTTCGCTAGCCCCCTTACACGGCCACCCCCTTCCCTCTGCGCCAACCCACAACACCCACAAAACCCACCCTGACAAAATAAGTAACTATTTTGCAGCTTTCTTCTATGACATTAGGATATCCAAAGGTGGAAACTGCATCACAATCTGTCCAGTAGTCAGTGCCTCTTACTCTGTCTGTAACTCTCTGTATATGTCTTGATCTATAGACAGACAGACAGGAAAAATAAAAATGTGTTTTAGCATATTGTTACTCAAGTCCTTAGTCCTGCAGTTAGAGGCGATATGTTTGAGATTGAAGTCGGGGTACACCAAGGCTCGACGCTGAGCCCATTGCTGTTTAATACCATCATGGACCACTTTACAAAACACTGTCAAAAGTCACTGCCTTGGAACATACTCTACGCTGATGATGTTGTTTTGACCTCGGAGGATGTAGACCACCTACAACAAAACTTCAACTCCTGGAATGAGGCACTCGAAACGAATGGCCTTAAGATTAGTAAAAAGAAGACAGAATACATGTCGTGCATTTTTGATGGCAACACTAACCCTAATGATATCAAGATCTCTTTAGGAATTACGCCTTTACCGACCATGACGCAATTTTCATATTTGGGTTCAATACTAAGCAATGATGTCAAAATTGACAACGATGTTGCTCATAGATCTACAACAGGATGGATGAAGTGGAGACAACTAACAGGCGTTATGTGCGACAGAAAAAAATACTCCTTACGATCAAAGGGCAAATGTATAAGACAGCCATTAGACCTGCTGTCTTGTATGGATCAGAATGTTGGGCGACTAACAAACAACATCTTAACCCCCCGAGCCGCGAGATTTCGCGAGCGCATGGCTTTGAAAGACTATGTATAATTATGGAAATTTAAGATTTATTATGGCGGCCGACCAAAATATTAATTTCTCCCAAACCGTTGTTGCGATAATTAAAATAAAAAAGGTCGTTTTGTTCCCGATGAAATTTGATATTAGAATATTATAACTTTAGAATACTACTAACTAGAATACGAACTTTAGAACTTTAGAATACTAGAATATTAGTCTGAGTCCGATCGGTCCCAACGAGGCGCAACTGTGCTTTTACGTTTCAGTCCGATCGGTCCCTCTGAGGCTCGACGGGTTAATAAACTATATATAATAGAAATACGCATGCTACGCTGGTCAGCAGATGTCACACTATTAGACAAAATACAAAATGAGTACTTGAGGGGAAGTTTTAAAGTCGCTCCGATAATTGATAAAGTTAAAGAAAGACGCTGGTACGGTCACGTCCAGCGACGCCCAGATGATCACAGGGTGAAGCTTGCCCTGGACCTGCCAATGACGAAACGTGCTCTTGGAAGACCAACCGCGACCTGGTTGACGACGGTTGAAAAAGACCTGAAAGAAGCTCATCTCGACGCCGACACAGTACAAGATCGTGCTCAGTGGAGGACAAGGAAGTAAATGGGACAGGGTCTAGGAAGAAGGAGAAGAAGCATATATGTTCCACAAATGGTATCTTTTAGGTATCTACGGTTACCAAAATATCTTTTGTTCGCCATGTTAAATTATTACATACGTATGTAGCCATGGCTTAGTTATCTATACTAATCTATACAAGGAAATAATCTCTGGATCTACTGAACCGATTTTGAAAAAAATATTTACCATTAGAAAGCCACGTTATTTGTGAGTATCATAGCGTGTATATTAATCCGATAAATGAAAAGACTTTTTCGTGGTAGTCGGATTTGCAAAGTAAGTCGAAGAATAAGCGGTCGAACGAAAATGTTTCTAACCAACGCTGCCTTAGCGATGAGACATATATGATTAAGTTCTAGGGAAAAGTTGTAGAGCTTGATAATGCCTACAAAAAAGTCAGCAACAGCATATGCCTAACTTTTATATTTAAGTCACAAAAACTAGTATTTTATATTAAAAAAATAATTTAAATCGTTAGGTCATGTTTATTGGTCATATTATCAACAATTATGAATTCTTATCAAAATAAGTAAATTTATCGTCTTAAATGTTTAAAACAAAAGACTTTTCCCTTTTACTGCATAAATGGTTGAAGAGATGAGACACTTACAAATAAGACACTCACAAGAAGACACTCACAAATAACGGTAATATAGTCAAATTGGCATGCAAATACATACATACATACATATGCAGTAAAAATATAACCCTTCTTTTGGCAGTCAGGTAATAAATCATAGCACTCAGTACTAACCGAACCACACTCATAATTTCATCACAAGTAAAAAGTTTTACCACCCAACGAAGAGGGCACGGGTCAGCTAGTTACTAAATACATATATGGATAGTGCCGGTGTCGTGTCAATACCGGAGTCGTGTATATACGGTCTTCTCAGCGCAAAAACCAATGTAATTCCCTGACGTAAGCCATTATATTTGAAATAGGTTTATGATCACAGTAATAATCTCCACAGTGGGTGCTTCTGGCTTCAGTATTGTCGTTTTGGTCTTGTCACGTATTATAATTATTATTATCCTGTTTCGCAAAAATACTAAAGGGCTCCCTAGACGATCAAGCATCGCGTCGCGGGCTGGGAAAAGGTCGTAAACAGCAGGAAAAATTCAAATATTTTTTAAAAATATTTATTTTTAAAAATAAATATCCTATTTTTTAATAATTACAATATTAAATAATTTTGTAGTTTATATCAGGGATTAACATTAATTAGACGTAATTGATTGACGGATGACTTGACTCCCTGGTATAAACTACAAAATTAGACATTTTTGGTAAATATTAAAAAAAAATATTTGCATTTATCCTGCGGTTTACGATCCCCTCCCAGCCCGCGATGCGATGCTTGCATGCTTGATCGACTAGGGAGCCTTCAACTCTCCATTCTATCGTTTAATCTGGTGCCCATTAACTAGGTAAAAACCTGTTCTGGCAAATATAACTGCATATAATTAGGTGCTTGCGGAAGAGTAATTAGTATTATTATTAATTCCAACTTTAAAACAAAATAGTAATTATTATTAGCAACTAGTAACTAATAAAAAAATAGCACTTACATTATTTAAAAATTATAATTTAATTCTCATTAGGAAATAACACGTGTTACATACACATACTCATACTATATATACACCTACTTTATTATTCTATATACACATACTATACACTCATACTATATTACACTATATACCATACTATTCTTTTCTTACATATAACTTTATTTTTCTCTTTATTTTAGTTTTAGTACTCTGTTGGTCTTTCTCTATTTAATCGAATGTTATATTCCATTATATGCCGATTTAATGGAATGGAATTTTATTTATTGTAATATTTCTATTATATTGTATATTTTTTAATATTAATATTATAATTTTTTTTACATAGTTTTTAGGACCACATTTTAGAACAATTTAGTTTAATTAGCATTTTACTACAACTTTTACATCATTTTTTGTAATTTAAAGTCCTCTCCACCCTAAAACGGCCTAGTCCCAGTTAGGTGACAGAATCAAATAAGCAAAAGGTTAAGGTTTTGCCATTCGGTTCCTGTTAGTTTTGTAAGCAAAATTATTGTTTTTAGTAATTAATTCTTAAATAAATAAATAAATACGATATACACATATTATATACACATACTATATACATGTTCTTATCAGTCGACACTCATATACACATATTTCTCGTAATATATATATATATATATATATATATATATATATATATATAATTATTAAATAAAGCTTTAGTCAAAATAAACTTTAAACTGTTGATCTAACTGTTCTTATAACATTTTTAGTTAAAGCGTTTGTAATTATAGCTTTAATTTTGATTAGGCCATGTTATGTTTATGATTGTAATACTTTCCTACTTTTTATCGATAGCGAATATGCCAATCCAGAAAACTCTTTCAGTATGCTGTGATTAAAAGTAAATTATAATTATTTATTTATTTGTTACACCCTGGTAGAGAGTTGACAAATAGAGTTGTCAACTACAACGGGCGAGCCCGTCACCTCAGGAAGTTTTAACGATTGTTCGTTCTATCTCCTGTGAAGTGTACGCAGAAGTCTTGGACAAAACAGTCCACTGTCATGCTCCGCCACGTGCCCGCAAGAGGCCAATGCCTTATCCGCGAGATAACCAGGTATGTTACCCAGCGGGCTTACACTCACACCTTTACTTCCAATTGCGACCAGATTACTCCTGTCTCTCGGCTGGTTACGAGTTCGAGGTCGCTTGCGCGGTCCTCTCCCTTACGAAGCGGTGAAACGGTGTAAACCAAATCTATCGCGGACCACGGCGTCCTTTGCACGGCTCTTCACCCAGGATCGGGTAGCCGAAGGTCGTTTCAAGAGCAGTCGCCGTAAGGTTCGCAACCACCCCCGCTCTATAGGAAACAGTACTGCCTCCAGACTCCCCCGACTGTTAGTCAGAATGCACAATCGATTGGCTTACGCCGCACGGTGCGCAGACCGTCCAGGAGCGCCCGAAGGTTGACTCCTAGGGGAAACTAACCCTAAGGTCAGAGTCCTGCTCGGGCTCGAACTTCATGCATGGAAGCCGCCGGATGGGTGTTGACCCGTGAGTGTGATCAACCCTGAACAAAATGGGTCTTCGTGGCCACTTTAGCAAGGGCCCATTAGCTCCCAATAGAGTTGACAGTGTGATCGTACATACATAATTTGTAACTATTTATATAACCAATAAGGAAATGAACACAACATACGATCATTTTAGACGAATGCCCAACTAGTCCAAACAGCCTGTATCTGGGCATACGAAATACACTGCCTTTATTTTTTGAGTAGTACCTACTTTATTTGACTACTTTCAATGCTAACACTAAGATAATGGCATAAAATATTATACATAATAATACAAATATACATACATGATAGAATGGGTAATTCATACGATATATAACACATACACGCATACATACATACTCGTACATACATACATATATGCATATACACACATACACTTACATCTACAGACCTATATCGTAAAGGAGCAATTTTGTTAATTTTGTCTTAAATAGGTGTACATTTTGAACAGTTTTTACTCACTCTTCTACTCACAGGTATTATTTATTTAGGGCAATGAAATACAACTATCTTTGGATAAAGGTTGTATGTACGTGAGGAATTACATAGTTCGTCCCTTCCGCCATTCTAGTTGGCGCTTTGCTGCTGGCTTCGGGAACGTTTCTCTAAAGTCTTGTAAAAATACATTAGGCATTGTTTCAGGAACAACTGATGAATATACAAAACACTTGCATCGCCGAACGGCAGGTCAGAGTCATGGCGGGGATGTTTTCTGAAGGTAACCCTCAGTAGTCATTTTTGGGCTTTAACAAGTGGTTCAAGTATTTTTTTCGTACAGGCTCTCTAAGCAATGACACCGTGCATCCATAAGCTTTGGCAAAGCCCCATGTACACAATTTTTAACGTCCGCTATCCCAGGATATTACAAAGCTCACGAAAGACGTATACTAACTTTCGAGTGCGCGATGTAAATTCATTTAAATGGTTCTTCCAGGTTAAGTTGGAATTAATGGTCACACCAAGATACATAATCTCGCCTTCTTTATGAACGATCGGGCAGGCTAAGTTGGGTGGTTTAGTGCAGTTTCTAGAGTGAACCTTTAGTTGGAATTCGCTTGTTGTAACGTCTGATTGCAATCCAAATGTGACCATTTTAGTCTTTGAAGCATTCAGCGTCAGCACGTGTCGAAAACTATAAATATTTACTAATAACTTCATTTAGCATAAGTAGTTGGTTATGTATAATAATATACAATTTACAAGTCTGTGGCGGAATTAGGAAATGCCAAGTAACTGCCATTTATTTGATTTAAATCGTCAGTTTGCAATGATGTAATCAAATGTGTTTTTTTTAATACAAAAGGGGCACCTTCGTTATCGTTATGCAGTCGTTACTTATTTAATTATCAGCAATATAATAAAAACATATTTTTTTCATTTCAACGAAAACAACTTATTCTGCATAACAACTTATTTTTCAATCTAATTAGGTACATATCAATGTATGCGTTTTTTTCGATTACACGTAATAATGCTACGCAATAATTTAGCTGTAATACCATTGCACGATATCTCATCGCATTCTAACGTCTAAACGCCACCGTATGGTAATGTATTAATCGTATACCAGTAGACAAGAAAGAATGCAACTAAGTAGAATACAAGAATAAAATACGTTAAAATGCAACTGTTAGGCTCTAGCCCTACAAGACTTAACTGAGGATTGGCAGTCAGCTTACTCATAACAACGAAAACGTTACGCCTTCTAAATATGAGTGTAGTTTTGTAAAGCTTTAGTAGATGGCGAGCTCATATATTTAAATCGTAATGTCGATCGATCAAACGCGAACAATACATTAATTTTAGTTTCCGTGTTGAAAGTATTCCGATGGTCATCTCAGTTGGCTGGCTGGTTCGATTATGATGAATGCTCTTGGAAGGACAGGGGATGGAGGAATCAAGTTGAGTTTGCATGTTGAAAAAGTATTACAGTAACTGTTACTGCATATTTGCATGAATCGTAACGGGCTTATGCTATGGAGATTCCTTTCATGGTTTTGAAGGTTGCGGCAATAAATAACATCGTGGCATTCAAACGTAATGCCAGGATGCAAATTACTGCGCCGCAGTGTCGTCACAATGGTGACTTGTAAAGTCGGCAACGACATTTTACATGCCAGGAAATGGCCATAGACCATTATGCCCAATATATTATCGAGCATGGTGACACGTCTGGTCGAAATAGTGTCCTTGTTTGGTCATTATTTTAGTCAGGAAGATCGTTATTTAAGGAGTTAACGTCTTTGTTTTCCTAGGTGTACTCTTGTTTACATTGTTTAAAATTTTATAAAAAATTTTTTGGACAATAATAGTGCCAAAAAGTGTTATCTGGCTTTCTTTGACATCACGACTTTCCAGTAAAGCTCTTAAAATTCGTCCATAAACAATACTGTTCTTTTATTGTAAAATATTGTCCGTTTAGTATTATTGTCCGTTATTATTATTGTTCGTTTACGTTCAGCATGTGTACGCAAGATGGGTATTTACTTCGAATAAAAAGCTTGTCATTTTATTTAAAAAAAAAAACGGAAATTGACATCCTATGCGTGTTAGATAAATGATTTTTATAATATTACTAGCTGTACCCTGCGCCGTTGCTAAGCCAAATCGGTCGCATTCTAAATTCAAATTTGCCGCTTTAAAATTCATTCGACTATAAAAAAAAGAAGAACTCACTCCTGTCTTCGCGGTCGCATTCGAAATTCAAATTCGCCGCTTTAAAATTCATTCGGTTATAAAAAAAAGAAGAACTCACTCCTGCTTCGCGGTCGCATTCGAAATTCAAATTCGCCGCTTTATAAAAAAGAAGAATTTTGGTTTTATTGAGGATACTAAAATTTTTCCTTTGGTCTGATCCGCACCAAACTTCACAAGAACCATCTCCAAACTAATCTAAAGTTTCTTTCAAAATTTCGTCAAAATCGGTCGAGCGGTTTAGTAGTCCATAGCGGACACAAAGACAAACATTCATTTTTATATATATAGATTAACGATCAAAACTTCAACATTTTCGTGATAAGTTCTCAAGGATGAATTATATAAAAAAAGTGACGATAACAGAATTAACAAATGATCACCCGAGGTTTTAATTTTGCTGAGTTAACCTTAGCCCTAAAAAACATCGCCACTGATGATCTATAATAAAATATACCAATGACTACTGTAACACCAAATAAATAAAAAAATGTTGAATGTTTTGTACTGGTGTGTTTTTTTTTAAATTAGGAGACTCAAAATTACAGAAATTTAGACTTCTTTATTGTCAAATTTTATATATTAAAAAAAGTTTGGGAAAAAAGTTCGCTAATAAACAATATTACGATATTTTACCTACGGCTATATGACACATCGTCCTTAAAGCTTTTATACAATTTTAATAAATAATGCAAAAACAATCACATAAAACTTCCTAATTGTTTTTTTATATTTTTCCACAAATATTTATTAAAAGTTTCTTCTACTGAACTCTCTGACGACGAAGATACCTACAGTTTATTGTCAATTGAAATATTTGTGGTGAAAAATAAAAACAATTAGACACATATTGAAATATGACAATATAGACCATTAAATGCCATTTAAGAAAATTTTACTTTTAAAAATATGGACAGCGAAAGAATTAAATATTTGAAAGTTGTAACAGCAATTTTATTTATATGTATTTCAATTTCTAAACCTCAAAGTAAATCATTCTTATAGAATAGTCCATAATATATACTTAAAGTATGCAATTTGCGTATTAAAATTACGTATTAATCAGTTGACTGCTAAAAGCCAATTTTTTAGGTAATTTTTTTGTTTCGCACTTGAACGGTTTTATATTTTGTGTTTTTTCTTTGATTTTCGGTGATAATGAATATATCGTCGACGTAGGTATCTTATGTTGTTTATCAACTATCCGCGGTTATATCATCTAATATCATTTAAACTAAATCTAATGCATTAATAAACACTTAATTATAAACACTTTTGTACATACCTTAAATGTTAATGAATATTCAAGTTAGTTTTCCGATAATCTACATATTACATACGCAAAAAACCGTACTCCGTGTTTTAGGCACTGTCTAATACCGCAGTGGAACGATAACTGATAAAACCGGATCGGTGTCTCGCGGGAGATACATACGTACCTACTGTCAGATGAGACAGAGCTTGTGCATCTTAGTTATCGAACTCGCTTCGCAAGCGGCACAATTTTCTCTTTATTTATCATTCTATTAATCATCAAAAGCCCTGGGCTGTTCCGATTAGCAGCCATAAAAATCGCTAGCCTTCTAACTGATATTGGAACGTGATCGTAGATTCCATCACGTCGTTTGGTATCTAAGGGGTCATCGCCCTGCCAGCCACGGCCAGGAGAACTCATCCGCCGGGAGCCCGTTGCTGTCTATAAGATCTTGACCGTCTAATTATGAAAAGCATGCTTGAACAGCCATGGGAATGAAACACACGTCGGCATGTTTTTAACCCGCGAAAATGTCTTTTAAGGTGGTGTTAGTGCACGCATACTAATGTATAATGGTGGCCTATTCAATGAAGGGAACATTTATGATATAGATTTAATACTGTGCTATTAAATGTTTTTGCCATGGAATCGACAACCATTATTGCATTAAGAGGCAATCAGTCGATCAATAGCGCGTCCGCTGTGAGAGCCAAAAGATATACTTTCTTGAAGTCGCGATATTGGATGGTTCTTGGTCGACTTTTGGGCACCTTTACGTCATATGAGATGTATAACATATCGTGATGTGGGAAACCCCTCGCTACTAATTAGGCGTGTGTTTTTACAAAAGATGATCTTTTACTGATCTACGTAATAATCTTCAGTGAAATGGGTGAGTGTCAATTGATCCCTAATCACACTAGTGACGGTTTCTAGGATATTCTCGTCCTTAATTTCATCGACACCGTGAGAAGGGAGATGTTTTCTTGGAGATCGCGTGTCTAGCTCGTCAATACGAGCGTTTACTTCACCTGTTTCTCGACATGGACATTTCATTAAAAGCAAAGTAGTCTGCTGTGAATATGACAGGAGAGCTTTCGGCCTTTGCGCTTTCGACATCTTCAAGTTTGCGTTCGAATTCTGCCATTTGGCTAGCGAAAGAAGACGAGATGTGTATCAAGGCAATGCAGCGAATACTCTTTGTGGGCACAGAATGTGCCACACCTAAATAAACTAAAACCTTTAAGGACGCAAAGGTTTAAAAAGGTGGAGAATTGGAAGGGTAAGGAAATTTATGTTGAAGATTTATATTGTTGTCTGAGTCTTTTTTTTAAAAGGTATTATGCTCGGCGCGGTTCACACATTTTTAGGAAAAGCATTCCAAAGACGGGTTTAATGCACGGTGAAAGAAAATGAAAAGTTGTCGCTGCTGTGACCAGGGATAGAGAGAAGCATGTTATTTTCTAATATCAGAGGGCGGCCATGAGACATTAGTGCAGTAAATCTAGCGGTGAGGTAAATGGGAGCGAGCCCTCTGCTGAAAAGCAGACAGAGAACTCTCATGTTTCTTTTCTCCATGGTCGACAGCCAGTGAAGCTTCTCTCTTAGTGCCGTGATTTGGTCAAATTTTCTGAGGCCATACATATAACGAATGCAGACATAATGGAGACGCCCAACCTTGGTTGATAACTCCTCTGTGAGGTCAAGAAATTCGTCATCTTCATCATCCAGAAGGGGGAGGAGAACAGACTGACAAATCATAATCTTGCTCTCCTCCGGGAGGATATTTTTCTGCCTATTCAACTATGTATTGCAGCGGTTCTCAAACTGTGTTCCCCGGAACCTAGGGGTCCGCGAGGACCCTTTAAGGGTTCCGCGAATTTTCCCTCGATAACTTGTCAAGCAAAATTAAATTGCAATAACAACTGATATATCAGACTATTATTGTCCACTTAATTCTTTACTAGAGATTTAAATTGATTTGGCTTCTCTGTTTTATGATGTTAATTCTAAGTAACCTAATTTCGATATAAAAGCCTTCGACTGTGGAAACTTCCTTCAATAAATAGTTATTTTTGAAATTGACTGCTGCGCTATAAATGGAAGCTATTCCTGCCCCCTAAAACCGCCCGACAAAGGATTCCGCCAAAAGTTAGCGGCTTTCTAAGGGTTCCGTATCTGAAAAAGTTTGGGAACCACCGATGTAATGAAACAAGCCGAAGAGTTTGCGTCGCATGTAACTTTTGTATCTTTAAAACTTTTTATATAGGTTAAGTTAACATCTACACACAAACAATGTTTACACAATAATAAAGGTTAGCTCTAGAATATTGCCTGCAGGCAATAAGCTCGCTTTTTCTAACAAATGAAGCGTTTTTATTTTTTTTATATATTTGTTTTATTAATATTTGAAATGTACAGTAAAGGGAGTGATCGTGGTGGGACAACCTTTTCATTTTTGGATGTATCTTCGAAGACTTATCTTCTAAAGTTTTTGATGGTTCTTTTATTAATTTGGCGTAAATCTATCTAAGCGATATGATGTTTCACTACAACGTAATAAATAACAATTTTGACAGTGCGTATCTGGTCGAAAAGATATCCATTCTGGCTCCTCCTCGCATTACTCGAAACCCGAATCTGTTTTATATAAAGAGATATAACTCTAATTACACGAAACATTCCTTAATAAACAGAGCTATGACAACGTATAACGATAGGTTCGGGTACATTGATATTTTTTCATCAGTTAAAAGTCACTTTAAGGAAACCATTAAAAAATCCTATCAGTCCTTTGTCCCTCGTATTTCATATAATGACTATTAATCGCTTGAACAGTTTACATGAATAGCTTTTTTGTAATTTCTTGTTTTTGTAATTTTTTGTTTTTTAAAATGTATCTTTGGTACAAAATAATTAATATTGTATATAATCTCAATGTAAAATTTCATTTCCATTTGTTTTTTGTTCTTTTTCTTTTTCTATAATATTAAATTTGCTAAAAAATGTATATATATAAATAAGATATAATAACGGAGATATGTACTGTACACATTATAGATGGATAGTGTTAACATATAATTAGTCATAGTTTTATTGTTATATTTTGTATTTGTTACGTATAAACGCTGTTTGTTAACCAAATAAAATAAAATAAAAAAATAAAATAAGAAGATACAATTTTGAGTTTTAAATTATTATTTTTTTTATAATATCTGTGAAGTGAATAAAACATCAATTTAAAAAAAATGGGAGATAATGTGGGATATCCCTATCCCACTATATCTAACTGAAAAATTGTAATATAAACTGACAGGTTTATGTTAAAATAAACACTATTTAATCAATTAGTTACATACTAAAGCAAAAATTACACATTAATAGTTTATTTTGGTTGTTACAACATAAAATGTATATTTTTTTCCTATTCAAACTTTCCAAGCAAAACATGCAAGTTTTATTGTTAAGTTGTTCAAGCACACTGCTCCTCTGCTACACAGCGACGGGATCATCGCCAGAAGAATTCAGTAGGAGCTGGTTGATATCGGAGTTGAAAACGAAGTCGTCGACGATTTCCTGTATTTTTTTCTTTATGGACTATGATTAAAATTATTTTTTCACTTCTGAAATGCTATCAGTGTCAAGGTCAATAAAATAATGTAGATACCTATGTACTAGGTACTTATATTCGTCATCAACAGTTTTAGTGGCAAATGGAAAAAATATGCTTTTTTGTGTCACTTTTAAAGCAACAGCGCAATATTATGTGTGTATCAAAAAAAAATAATTTATAATTATTTTAATAACGTTGTAAGTTGTCAGACTTGTGCACTACCACGATCATAAGAGACGGCTGACGAAAATCTACACCGGCAATTAAAAAATATTAAGATATTAATTTATTTTTCTTTAACTCGATAACTACAGTCTGGCCAGAAAGAGTAGACCCTACGTCTTGGGAAAAAATATTTACGTATATTGCAACACAACAATGTGAGAATAGTAAGATTAAATAATCTAAGCATATGCTTAGGAAGCTAATGGGCCCTTGCTGAGTTGGCCACGAAGATCCATTCTGTTCAGGGTTGGTCACACTCACGGCGGCCTCCACGCATGAAGTGCAAGCCCGGGCAGGACTCTGGCCTTAGGGTTACTTTCCCCTAGGAATCAACCTTCTGGCGCTCCTGGACAGTCTGCACGCCGTGCGGCGTAAGCCAATCGATTGTGCACTCTGACTAACAGTCGGGGGAGTCTGGAAGCAGTACTGTTTCCTATATAGCGGGGGTGGTTGCGGACCTTACGGCGACTGCTCTTGAAACGACCATCGGCTACCCGATCCTGGGTGAACAGTCGGGCAAAGGATGCCGTGGTCAGCGATAGATTCGGTATACACCCTTTCACCGCTTCGTAAGGGAGAGGACCGCGCAAGCCACCACGAACTCGTAACCAATCGAGAGACCAGAGTAATCTGGTCGCAATTGGAAGTGAAGGCGTGAGTGTAAGCCCGCTGGGTAACACTCCTGGCTATCTCGCGGTTAAGGCGTTGTCCTCTTACGGGTTTGTGGCGGGGCTTGACTGTGGACTGTTCTGTCCAAGTCTTCTGCGCTCACTCCAGGGAGATAGAACGACTAATCGGTAAAACTTCCTGAGGTGACGGGCTCGCCCGTTGTAGTTGACAACTCTTTT
Source organism: Micropterix aruncella (assembly GCA_944548615.1). Classification (NCBI taxonomy): domain Eukaryota; kingdom Metazoa; phylum Arthropoda; class Insecta; order Lepidoptera; family Micropterigidae; genus Micropterix; species Micropterix aruncella. The sequence continues at coordinate 20,433,905 of OX155969.1, read as the reverse complement.
TAAGCATATGTTTCAGTACCGTCTCCCAAGAGGCGTTTTGTATTCATACTAGTGTTTCTGCTCCTTTACTGATTCTACCACGTAACGTCGCGTCGATGTTTGAATTATTGTGAGCTTGAAAGAAAAAGAAAAAAAACGTTTGTAGTGCCTCCGGTTTATAATCATTAATTTTGAGTACGATTGAGACAGGTAGGTACCAACAATTTGTGGTTAAACTATACGAAATATCAAACAAAACGTAACCTTAAAATGTACCTAGAAGTACATTTTGAGACTCTGAAAACGGCTTTTCTTGCTCGGCTTCGAAACGTATTGTTTATTTTTAACCCAAAAAAATGTTAGTAACGAGAATTAATGACAAAATGAACGCAATTTCATGAACTGAACCAAGAGGACAAAAATTCGTCTGACATAAGGGTAAGTGTTGCCAAATCAAAAAAATTCCCCCATGTCGAATTAATGTCTACTCGTTATAAATTGTGAAACACGCGCCAATCGATTCTACGATTTCGATACACACATAGAAAGCCTAATTTAAATTATATAGGTAACCGCTTTGACATTCACATATGAATCCTACTAATATTATAAATGCGAAAGTTTGTATGTATGTATGGATGTTTGTTACTCTTTCACGCAAAAACTACTGAAGGGATTTTGATGAAACTTTACAATAATATAGCTTTTACATCAGAATAACATATAGGCTATAATTTATAAAGATACAGCGTGAATTATCTAAAATATAACGATAACTGTCAAGTAAGTAGGAAAAAAAGTTCTATCCTACTATCCTACTAATATTATAAACGCGAAAGTTTGTTTGTATGTATGGATGTTTGTTACTCTTTCACGCAAAAACTACTTAATGGATTTTGATGAAACTTTAGCTTACACATCAGAATAACACATAGGCTATAATTTATAAAGATATGTGGTTTTCTATCATCATTATCACAATTTTCCATCACCACGCGGGTGAAACCGCTGGGCCCAGCTAGTACTTCATAAAGCAAATACTATTTATTAGAATACAATACAATACAATCAACTACTCCAGTAGATAGGCATTCCTACACTTGGATGCGTCACAAAATTAAATGCTAAAAATTTAATTATTAAAAACATAACTATCGTGATAGTTGTCATGGCTGTAATATTCAATATATTCAATATTACCTACATACAAATAATCAAAATATACTAATGTGATTTAAAAGTCAGAGAGAATAATATATTAAAATAAAAATGCAAATTCTGTGTAGAATAATCAAAAAATATATATTTTATTGTCAATCCAGCAATATGCCTTCGTATTTAAAAAAAAATTAATAGATGTATAATAAATTATATGAAAATCAGAATGTCAGCTATCATAATACCAGTATGTATAAAACTTTACGCATTTCATTAATCATCAACATGGAAAATAAACTCAGATTTTCAAACTCCCTTATACCATGAATTGGGTTTCTTACCAAATTATGTATAATTATCTTTTTAAATTGGTCCTCTCCAAGGCTTGTAATTTTCTCTGGAATCTTATTATAGAAGGACAACAATTAGGCGACTATTTTCTTTAGATATTTAGAGAAGGGGTTCTTAAATCTATTCAGCCAAGGGATCCGGCATGGCCCTCGGCGGTCCTGCCTGGACTATTTTTTGAGGACCATAACTTTTGCCGTAGAGTATGGAAATGTCTAATACATAAAACTATTAAACTTCGATGTGAGTAACGGTATAACAAGTTTTTGTGAGGATTGTTCAATAGATTTTGTGTAAATTAATGGTTGCCAGTACGCCAAAGAAGAAATGTTCATATACTTGCTCTCCTATATCGTGTACTCTCCCAATCAACACCATCCTATCTCCACGAGCTTTTTGAACCACTAAGTTCCCTCGGTCTCGGACTTCGGTCAGCCTCTGATAGTTTACTGAAAATTCCGAGTCATAATAGTGATTTCTATTCCTATTCTTTCTGTGTCCATGGTGTGCAAGACTCTGGTACGATCTCCCAGCAAACATACGAAACTCGTCTTCTTTACCATCGTTTAAGACTCACCTTAAGGATTACTACCTTTCTAAGAAGTAACCAGTTCCTTCCTTTCTCTCCTCTTCCTCTCCCTATTTCCTCTCCTCGGGCATTATTAGTTTTAACTTCTTCCAGTTGTCTGTATGTTAGGCAGACGGTATGTATATTATGTAATAATCTTTATTTTCACAATGCGCGCATGTACCATTGAGTTTAGGTTAGTTGTAAGATATTGCCATGTGGCGATAAGCTCGCCTTTTTGTATAACAATCAAGTGCAAATAAAGAGTTTATTATTATTATTATTATTATTAATAAATTATTGAGACATGTTTGTCCCTGTGGTCTGTAAGATATGCAAATAAATTTTGTATATTATTAAACATATTCTTTTTTAACTTAATAAGTGTCAGTACGTAAAAGACTAAATAAATTTAAAATTCAAAAAGCGATTAATATTTTATTTATTTACCGTTCGCGTCATCCGAGTTCGTTTGTCCTTTGTGATGTTTAAATAATGACGATATATTTTAAACAATATATTTTTCCCAATCAAATAGCACATTGTGGGCGTGGTTCACGATTTATTTTGAATTTAAATTATACCTGATAACCGCGATGACCTATAGCAGATGAAATTAGACTATTTATATTTCGGTTGGGTACCGCTGCTGTAAATAATAATTTTTTAAAGAAAGTTTGTGTTATGAATAAGCATTTGAAATTTGGTGAAAATTAGCGTAAAAAATAGCGTAATGTTTAATTTGTCAGTTCTCACTTTTGTCGCCAATTATAATCGTTTTTTAAATAAGGATTATTGATGAAAACTAAGCGAAATCAGAGGTAGACCTACGCTACCAATCATCGGAAATATTCTTTACATTAAAGGCAAACTCATCGATCCTATTATTAGGTTTATCATTGAATTCGGGAGGTGATCTCGTGATAGTGAAACATTTAAATTACATATCGGTAGTCTTGTTTATGTATTTCTGTCATCTCCACAGTGCATCAATACGATCCTCAAGCATTTCACCCAAATTTACCTACTTTTGGAAACGGTGTGATCAGTTTGACTGGTGACATGTGCAGGCAGCGGAGGGAAACGATTATTCATTGCTTTTCCCCCGAAATATTTAAAGAGATTGCTCATAAATTCAAACAACACAATTTCCTTTCATCTAGCAATAGGCAAACATCGCGAATAAACAATATTTTACTTACCGTTAAATGGCGCAGCGCACACAGTGCTTTTTATATTAATTTTCAAAAATATAATATTTTCAAATTTCCAAAAAAACATTTTTTTTAAACAATTTCTATGAAACGTTGAATTTAATGTTAAATTTAAAGAAACTTGTGAATAAAAGTTTGACAAGCGTTGAGCACGCTGCGCTATCTAGCAATAGGCAAAATATTGCGAATATACAATATTCGCAATATTTTACCTATCGCTAAATGGCGCAGCGCACTCATCGCCTTTTACACTAATTTTCAAAAAACATAACATTTTGAAAACAATTTTTTTTTCACGATTTCTATGAAACTTTGCCTGTTTGCTCGTACTGATTCGTCCAATTCAAGGTGCTGGTTAATTTAAACTCAACCTTTAGGTCAGAAATTTGCAATGCTGGAATTGAAGATCCTCATATCGACTGTGTGCAGGAGGTTGACATTTTTGCATTCAGGTCCCGGATATGAACCACAGCCATACGGCGCTCCAACTTTAAGATCTAATATCGGAATTCATCTTAGGGTCCGCCCACGTTAATTAAATACTCTGTTATGTCTTTACAAGAAATTAGGGGAAAAAATTACTTTTTCTGTAAGACAATAATTTATCGTTTACTTTTAGATGATTTATCTCGGAGCAAGACACAAAACTGCTAGTTTTTTAAAATATTTCTCAACCGAGTCGGATATTATTCGGACCTAAATTTACCGGGAATATGAAAAGTTAGATAACTGGATATAACAAAATAAACCTTTTTCACTGTTGATTCATGGGCCAGATGAGGCGAGCAAGCTCAATGACTATAATTATTTCAAGTTTGTAGCTTCAAAATGTGCCGACATAGACGACAAACAGACATGCAAAGAAATCTCCACCAATGGGGTTCCGTTTGTAGGGTTTAGGGTAAAAGGGAAGAATTAAAACCTGACCAGCGATGTCCACTCACCGCCATTCCTCCATCTTACCCTAAATATTGGTACGGATCCTAAGAACGCTCAATCGATAACAATGTCTATTTATTGTAGGTGCATCAAAATATCTATAATTCTTCATGTCTCTCTAACCACTGGTCCTTGATCAGATCACTTGGCTTTTTCTGCGATCATAACTACTGGTGCATGAATGTTTCCTCTCACTATAGTAGGCATAACACTGGCGTCCACCACTCTCAATCCCTCGATTCCATGTACTCTCAGTTTATCATCGACTACCGAAGTAGGATTTGATTTTGGCCCCATTTTTGCCGTTCCCACTGGATGGTATAGAGCAAAACCGTAATGCTGAGCGATGCACTTGCGGTAAGGATCAGTTCTGATTTGGAATTTGGCACAGGGCTCGAAGTCTAATTTGATTAAATTGATTCTCTCATTTTTGAAAACTTCAGTGTCTTCTAGTTCCTCAATCGCTGCCATTCCTCTTGCCATCGTATCTAAATCTTCTTCTACTGCGTAGTAATTGGGGTTAATGATTGGATGTTCTTCCGCTTCCTTAGATTTTAAGGAAAGGCTACCTTGCGATTTGGGCTTAAGTAAAATTGTATAAGCCATCAACACCATACTCTCTTGGCTGTGTTTTCGAACCGCTGATGTCGCTTCTTCGCTGTAGCCGTGACTTTTAAAGAACAAATCGAACATCATCATGTCATTTGGACTAAGAACTATGAAATGATACTGGATATCCGGAATTTCGCCCAGTTTATCTTTGGTGTCTATGAATCCGGTGATTTTTCCTGTTAGCAGTGAACTAAAGATCGAAACACCCCCCGTTAAATAGTCAGCGTAAAACTTGCCTATTTCTAGTTGAGAAAATGCCTTTAAAATTCCTCTTTTAACTTCAAATAAAACCGGTGAAAGGACATGATCTTGCAAGTTTTCGCCTACTGACAAATTTTGGATGACGTCGATACCTAATCCTTTCAAGTGCTCTACCGGACCGACTCCTGATAGCATTAACAATTGAGGAGTGTTTATAGTCCCTCCGGATATTATAACTTCTTTCTTTGCTTTTATATTTACTGTTTTGCCGTTATTCAAAATCACTTTAACCTTTGATACTTTATTTTCTATATCAATTTTCGTAGCCAATGCATTTTTAATTACGTATAAATTCTTTCGATCTTTAACTGGATTGAGAAAAGCTCTAGCAGTGCTCATTCTCCTGCCATCTTTTATATTAGCGAATGTTTCGAAAAACCCAGTTTGTTTTTCTCCGTTTGTATCATACCCTTCATCAATCCCAGCGTCTCTAAACGCAGCCTTGAGCGATTCGGCGAGATGATCCGGGTACTTATGCTTTTCCACGCGCAAATAACCGCCCTTGCAGTGATACTTTTTGTTCTCCTCGTAATATTCTTCGTCGCCGCTGAAGTCTTCGCTTTTTCTGAAATATTCCAGGACTTTGTCGTACCCCCAATCCTGATTTCCAAGAGACTCCCATTCGTCGTAGTCGGCCTTGTTTCCTCGAACGTAGAACATGGCGTTGATTGCACTGCAGCCACCGAGGACTTTACCTCTGGGCCATCTGCAGCCACCATCATATGTTGCCTTGCAGGCTCCGGTTGGTTCTGTCACGTATTTCCAGTCGCCTTTGGTATTGACGTTTTGGTTGAATAGCAAGGGTACTTGATAGAGAATAATTATAGAAGACTTTTTCAAATCAAGTTGTCTAGCAACTTCAATTGCATAGCCTGGAACTACCTTAGGAGAGTTTATTTGTTTGGTAATCATGAAGATAGTATGCTCCGCATATCCACCTGCCCCTATTCAAAGCAGTTGCTCTTATGTCCAGCAGGTTCCTAACTTTTGGCTCGCAGAGACGTATTACAGCATTAAATAATAGTTTTTTTCACCCCCAAGACTTTCCCGACAATCAGACAACACGCCCCGCGCAACAAAGCCCTTATCCCCCCCCCCCCTCTCCCACCAAACACCTAACCTAACCCCATTCCATCGCCCTCTCCCCAATCCCCCCAAAGCCATTACACATAAGATATAACTAATAATCACGACAGGAAATAATCAAAATAATAGGTTAAATCGTGGTAAATTAAATACTATGATAATTTATTAATAAATAATAGTACCCAAAAATAATTAACAATGAATAATCAAGAAGAGGATAATATTTCATATTAGATACTATCAGGATACATCAATATTTTAGAAATATTTAATAGTTTTGTGTGTATCTTCTTTTAGAATTGATTAAATAAATGATTATAAAGTAAATAATTATAAAGCCACTGATTTTTTACATATTTTATGTTTGCTTCATTGTAAATAATCCATTTACGTTAAGATAAACTTTACAACTAATAGGAAAGAGCTAACTGCTTTCTCTCATTGATGTGAGGGCATATCACGCTTTTAGTTTTAATTTTTCAGCTGATTAATATTGACCGCAGCTTCTTTATATTTCCTTTAGAAAATAAAAACCAAATTCAAAATTTAAAATTCTTCCATCTGTCAAGTAGCTTGTCTTGTCTTGTTATTTCCCTTGAAATAATAAGTAATCGAGTGATTTTACGTGTAAAGAAGGATGGTTGCTTATTTAAAAAAATAATTGGATTAAAGATGAGCGTTACTAGTTGTGAAATGTGAAAGATTTAGACGACCATTATGAATATTGGTACAATTTGTAGTTTAAACTATGGATTTGTATAATAGAAAAAGCATAAACAAGAGGGCACCTGTCATTTGTATGTACTTCGGCAGACTCTACACTCTGTAACTCAGAAAGTGACGAATAGTCGATTGACTAGGTGGAATGGTTAATTAAATATTGAATATAGTTCAAATAATTAAAGCTGACTGGTCAAGTTCCCTGACCGCTATTCCCCCATCTTACTCTACACTTCGGTACGGAGCTTTAAAACATTGGTAAATTAAAAAGGTATGTTTATTGTACGTACATCAAAATATCTATAATTCTTCATGTCTCTCTAACCACTGATCCTTTATCAAATCACTAGCTTTTTCCGCGATCATAACAACTGGTGCATGAGTGTTTCCTCTCACTATAGTAGGCATAACACTGGCGTCCACCACTCTCAATCCCTCAATTCCATGTACTTTCAATTTATCATCGACTACCGAAGTAGGATTTGATTTTGGCCCCATTTTCGCCGTTCCCACAGGATGGTAAAGAGTGAATCCGTAATGCTGAGCGATGCACTTGCGGTAAGGATCAGTTCTGATTTGGAATTTGACGCAGGGCTCGTAGTCTAATTTGATTAATTTGATTCTCTCATTTTTGAAAACTTCGGTGTCTTCTAGCTCCTCCATAGTTGCCATTCCTCGTGCCATCGTATCTAAATCTTCTTCTTCTTTATAGTAATTGGGGTTAATGGATGGATGTTCTTCTCCTTCCTTAGATTTTAAGGTAAGGCTACCCTGTGATTTGGGTTTTAATAAAATTGTAAAAGCCATCAGTACCATACTCTCTTGGTTGTGTTTTCGAACCGCTAATGTTGCTTCTTCGCTGTAACTGTGACCTTTAAAGAACAAATCGAACAAAATCGTGTCATTTGGGCTGAGAGATATGAAATGATACTGGATATCCGGAATTTTGCCCAGTTTATCTTTGGTGTCTATGAATCCGGTGATTTTTCCTGTTAGCAGTGAACTAAACATCGAATCATCCCCCGTTAAATAGTCTGCGTAAAACTTGCCTACTTCTATGTGAGTAGGCGCTTTTAAGAGTCCTCTTTTAACTTCAAAGAAAACCGGTGATACGACGTGATCTTGCAAGTTTTCGCCTACTGGTAAATTTTGAATGACATCGATATCTAAGCCTTTTAAGTGCTCTGCCGGACCGACTCCCGATATCATTAACAATTGAGGCGTGTTTATAGACCCTCCGGATATTATCACTTCTTTCTTTGCTTTTATATTTGCTGTTTCGCCGTTGTTCAAAATCACTTTAATACCCTTTGCTACTTTATTTTCTATGACAATATTTGTAGCCAATGCATTTTTGATTACGTATAAATTCTTTCGATCTTTCACAGGATTGAGAAAAGCTCTAGCAGTGCTCATTCTCCTGCCGTCTTTTATGTTGGCGAATGTTTCGAAGAAACCAGTTTGTTTTTCTCCGTTTGTGTCATAACCTTCATCAACCCCAGCCTCTCTAAACGCAGCCCTAAGGAATTCGGCGAGACTGTCTTGGTACTTATACTTTTCAACGCGCAAATAACCGCCCTTGCCATGATAGTTCTTGTTCTTCTCGTAATATTCCTCGTCGCCGTTGAAATCTTCGCTTTTTCTGAAATATTCCAGGACTTTATCGTATCCCCAATCCTGGTTTCCAAGAGACTCCCATTCGTCGTAATCGGCCTTGTTGCCTCGGACGTAGAACATGGCGTTGATTGCACTGCAGCCACCGAGGACTTTACCTCTGGGCCATCTGCAGCCACCATCATATGTTGCCTTGCAGGCTCCGGTTGGTTCTGTCACGTACCTCCAGTCCCCTTTGCTATTGAGGGTTCGGTAAAATAGCAAGGGTACCTGAAATATAAGAAATATTGAAGAAACTTTTCATATACATTTTTCTAGCAACTTCAGTTGCGCGGGTTGGAACCAAATTTGGGAGAGTATTTTTTTGTGTCTTAATCATAAGAATAGTAATGCTTACGCACCGCCCTCACTCGAAACAGTGGCCAATGTGGCATTATTGTGAGATATTTTATGTTTAAATTTAATTATAGTACCGTAATAACACAGTGGAAAGGCTTAATTTATGCCCGAGAAACTGTAAATGTAAGTTTTTTCTCCTGTAGACACGCTACATATACATACAAGAAATCCCCAAGTACAAAAAGACGTCCTAACACCAAACTCAGAAGAGACGTGGAGAAAGTCCATATTTAATATTTGTGTGTCCATATGTAATATGAGGATACTTCTACTGTTGTTGTCTTATGGAAATTTAAACGAAGTTTAAATTTAATTAATATTTAACAAAAAAATATATTACTTCATTTGCAAGTGTTGGATCTCCTCCAGCTTCTATGAGTAGGACATCCCAGTTTTCGATTTCTGAAAGTCTGTTTGCCACGACGGCTCCAGCTGACCCAGATCCAACCACTATGAAATCGAAATCAGTTTTTCCTGAAAAAAAAAGGTACAAGTACATAGAATGTTTCCTGAAGTTACTGTGATAAATGTTTGTCTGTGTCAGGGTAGTTTTAGGGCTGGCTCAAAATATGTGTGGACCCGAAGAGAGTCAAAGGGGTCAGCCGGTTTGGCTAAGGACGACCAAGATTTCAAACTAGCTGTCACACGGACAGTGAAGTATTGTCAACTACAACGGGCGAACCCGTCAATCTAGGAAGGTATAACGATATAATATGATCGATCTTTCTCTACAAAATAGCCCGTCCAACTATCTCTACAAAATAGCCCGTCGGAGACCAACGCATTACGCGAGGCACTAAGAAGCACCCAATGTGCGCCTCACCCCTGACTACCAGATTTGGCCGGATTCCTCCGGCCTCCAGTCTGGTCACGAATCGACATCGCTTGCGGGGCCTCTACCTTATGTTAGCGGTAAATCAGTTTGAATTTATCGCAGACCATGGCGTCCTTTGCCCGGCTCTGAACTCAAGATCGGGCGGCCAATTGTTCGTTTCAAGAGTGGCTGACATAAGGTCAACAACGACCACCGCTGCTTAGGACACAGTACGTCGTTTCCCGATTCCTGCAGTGATTCGCCGGAGTGCAGTCATTTGGCTGTCGCCGCGGAGGCAACAACCGCCTAGTAGCGCCCAAGTGTCATCTCCCAGGGGAAACTGATCACCAGCATGATAGCCTTAATCACAGAGTCCTTCCCAGGATAGGAGCTGAACCGTGCGTTGATTAGACCCAATGAACGAGATAGTGGCAGAAACTGCGCGGGGACCTTTGGCTACTGTCCAGACGAGACACTCTAAGCTGTCATATGCAAGGAGCGATCTCGACACCTCAGATTGGTATAACGATATAAATCATTCTTTCAGCCGTGAGGTGATTACACAGAGACTTAGGGACGATACAATCCACAGTCTAGCTCGGCCAACGCGCCCGTAAGAGACCAACGCCTTACTGCGAGGCACTGGGAAGTGAATTCAGCGGGCTGACCTCCCGTCCTTACTACCAGATTTGGCCCCGTCTGGGTCTCCCGGCTTGGTTCGGATTTGAGGTTACTTGCGCGGCCTCTACCTGACGTAAGCGGTTATTTAGTACGAATAATTTATGGACTATGACGGCCCTTTTTTCGCCATGGTCGCTCGGTATCGGGTGGCCAACGGTTCGACTCAAGGGCTGAAGATGTCAGGTCGGCAACTACCCTCCACTGTCATAGGTAAAATACATCTCCAGACCCCGTAGTTATTAGCCGGACTACCTTTTTAACGGTGCCGTCTGTGGGCTGTTTCATCGCCCGAAGTCGCCCCTATCGTATCGTGACGCCCAACCGCCCCTGTGGGTGCGTGCCTTTTGTAGGTTCTCCCGGTCTAGATGCCCCCGACGGCGCCCCTGCTGCCGTTTATTGCTGTAAGTCTGCACTGCACATAGCCACTTAAATACAACGCCACAAATCACCAGCGCTACATATAAATAGCAATAATCTAATATATAGAAGAAACTTAATTTGTAAAACTGTTAAAAAAAATAGTTTGTAAGTAATGTGTAAATATTATTTTGATGAAAAATAAACGGTTCACGTGGTTGCCGGAGGGGGGAGAATCTTCCTTCATGTCTCTGTTTGTTCACCCCTCACGCGCTACCCTTCCGGTGGCGTTGCACGACATCCCGGGCAGATAAAACGACCCATGTCGTTAGAACTGCCCGGGTGGTGGGAGGGGTTTCTTCAACCAGCCTGTCACCGCTTAAACATATAAAAGTTTTTAGCCGGAATGGATGGGCATAGCTGCCACAGCCTGGTGCCCAGACTGCCCAGTTCTCCCGAGGTATTCTCCCGAATCCCCACACCTGTTTCTAATCACCTCCGGCTGCAGGATAACAGCCGTGGAAGAAGCTTACAGCGGCCCTGACAAGGTAAGCCCCTCAGCGAGTTGAGCCATGAGTTGCGCAGGCCAGATGACACGGAGTTTGGCCAACACCACCCAAGCTGCACAGAACTATCAGGACCCGTCGAGACGGGACAGTTTAATATTTACTCGGTGATAGGCGGGGAAGGGGGACTCCGCCTACCACCCGGGCAGTTCTAACGACATGGGTCGTTTTATTTGCCCGGGATATCGTGCAACGACAACCTCACACGTACCGGAATGGTAGCGAAAGAGGGGTTGACGAACAGTGACATGGAGTAGGATTCTCCGAGTTTCTGGGTAGAGACCCGGAGTGTCGTAGAAACGTACCGTCTAGGTATGGTAAATCTTGTAAATTTATTTAGTATCGTTTTTTTAACATAGAAATTTACCGTGCCGGAGTGAGGTAAAAAACGGGGCTGTGGGGGGGGGGGGGGGGGGGGGGGTTCTCCGGCACCCCGTAAACCGTTTATTGAAAAACCATTACAAATTTACAATTTCACTTAAAAACTAACTTAGTTGAGATTATATGTATATTAGCATAATAATAGTAATAGGAAAAAAATCTGACTTATACACAATTACAAATTAGGTCGGGATATTAACAGCAGTACAATACGGTAGAATAAAATATAACATGACGTAAGTAACGTAAAAAAACATCTGTACAGACGGGACGGATTTTGGTGAATTCATAAATGAGAAAGGGACATGCCATTTAAGAAATTTGGTAGTTGCCATAGATCCAGGCTTTTCGAGGCCCAAAAATTATCAAGCCATTTATTTTTGCCAGGGGACTACTGAAATGCTCTATTACATGATCGGTAGAGAGCTCTTTGTCCAGGTGGGTTATACGAAGAATTTAAAATATTTTTTTGGGGCCAAAGAGGAAGATATTAGAGCCGTTATACAAAATAATTACCGTTACTTATTTACGCATCAATACTTTATAAGATATTATTACTTCCTTAAACTTGCGGAATCAAAAGAAGAATAAGGAGACATATATTTATTGCTCGAATTAAACCTTTACGTACTGCCCGTTGTTTATGAACTTCTTAAAGTGGTCAATGATAATATACATTTTAAAGACCACTGGCATTCAAAATAGCAAATGAAGAGGAATACGTTCAGTGAAACTTTTTTCTTTTAAACTACACTAAATAAATTTACAAGATTTACCATTCAATTTTTACCATTTAGGATATCTGTCGTTCTATCAGGTGGATTCTGCGATGGGTGAACGATGGCACACTGAGCTGCCAACAAAGCCTGCACTGCTAAAGTGAAGAGTGGTCCGCCTCCGGCCGTCGCGGCAGCTAGGCCTCCAGCAGCCGCTGGGGAACACGACCACGCCTCCAACGTCTCCATTTCAGACAGAAACTAAAAATAATGTGCCAACATGAATCATCAATTCATAGTAATTCTTATCTGTTGTTATTGGTTGAAGTATTACCTAAATGGATACATTGGGCCCGATCGCGTTTCTTTGTGAACTAAAACTAAAATTAGTTCAAGCAAACGAGATACAGCAATACTTTAGAGCGGAATATGAACGAACAATCGTGTCGATTAAAACTACCTGTCGAAGTTATACTCGTCCGAATAAATTTTAACACATTTCGTGCGGTGTTAGATACAGATGCTTTATCTTTTGTGAGTAGTTTTAATGCGAAAAAGTGACAACCGTTCATTTCACATTCTGCTCTAGCGTATTGCCCTGTCTCGTTCACACGTAATGTCTGATTTTAGTTCACGATGAAACGTAATCGAACCCATTATATGTAAATATATAAACTATATAAAGGAACTCTTTAAAGAGGCTCAGGTTTTGGATGCTAGGTTATTATTCATTAAAACTGCACTACGTTGGGTTTTCGTGGCCAAACAAAATAAATCTTTCATTATTACGCACACGAAACCCACTAGACAACTCCTGAGTGATAATTTGAATGTACCTAGGATGAAGACGACTTTCGGACAGCGACACTACTCTTTCATAGCTACAAGACTATATAATAAATTAAGCAGTGACATTAAAACCAGCCCCAATTGTCATGTGTTTAACCCCTCAAATGTGAGGCGTCCCTTAAGGGATGCCTTGGCAAAATGTATACAAAATGTATATAAATTTATATAAATGTAAATATAAATGTAAATGTGCGCCGCTTTATAGTAATCCGCTCTATAGTAATGCTATAGCTCTATAGTAAACCCCGCTCTATGTAAATGTAAATGTAAATGTAAATATAAATTTATATACATTTTGCCGTAGGCAACCCGAGCTAATCGCCATTCATTTGAGGGGTTAAAAGCAAAATAAATAAATGGCTGGTGCAAGAAGAGCGTTTATCTATCCATTCCATGATCGATGTAGTAGAATAAATTGAAGTTGACTTAACATATATTGTGTATATATGTATGTATGTGTGTATATGTGTATTCTAATGTATTTAGTATTTCTATTTCCTATATAATATTGTAAATTTTATTATTATATTTATTTATTATTATTATATATATTTTAAAATTATTATTATTATTATTGTATTTGATTGGTCCAACGACCCTCGTTTTTAAATGTAAAAATACAAATTGCTTGCCCTGGAACGGGTATATCCCAGTTGGGCAGCACTAGCCAGTGAATGAAAGAGGAAAGTTTTTGCCATTTGTTTTAATATTATATTTATTGTAAAATGGTTAATTTAAACATTCCAATAAATAAATAAAAAAATAATAAAAAAAAAAATACAACTAATAATAGTATTTAAACCTAAAAAACCGTCTTTGTCGCCCCAATACATTCCCGACAAGTAATCAAGGACCAATTTCTTCAGAATAATCATGTTTAGGATCGGCGACAGCAATCCGGCGGCCTCCACGCAGAAGTGCGAACCTGGGTACGACTCTGGCCGGTAGGCCAGTTTTCCCTAGGAGTCAATAATAGTGAACAGTGCGATCATCACGCATTCATTCTCATTCAATAATATTTATAGAAACACAGTGAATTATCTAACATTTATAAAATATAAACTATTTGTGGGCAGTGCAATATCACGAATTGTCATCAGTCAATTTCGTAAATTAAAAAAAAAGGCAATTACTGACCCAGGAGTAGGTGGTGACCCCTTTGGGAGGTCACCTCGCATCCCGCGGTCCCCGCCGCGGCCCCCGCCCCCCGCCCCCCGCATCGCCCCGGGCTGCGATTACGGCAGTCGGCGTCAGTTCGACATAACATTTAAGAAATATAATATATTTGTGGGCAGTGCTATCACGAATTGTCATCAGTCAATTTTGTAAATTAAAAAAAAAAGCAATTAGTAACCCAGGAGTGGATGGTGACCCCTTTGGGAGGTCTACTCGCATCCCGCGGCCCCCGATGCGGGCCCCCTGCCCCCCGCATCGCCCTGGGCTGCGATTGCGGCAGTCGGCGTCAGTTAGACGATTCCAGGGCGTGGCGCAGGCCCTTTTCCGCCCCTTCCGCTGTCACCATGGGCGAGGGGGTCGGCCGGGGGTGGTGGCAAGAAATTTCCCCCCTACCCCCTCCCCGCCACCTCGGTGGGGCTTGATGACGGTGGGGTGTCATCGCCGCCGTGTGTCTCCGCTGCTTCGGCGTCCTCCGGGGCCCCTCCGTCTGCTCGCTCTGCTGCCGCCGCAGGCATAAAGCGGAAAAAGAAGAAGACGCCGCCGAAGGCTAAGCGGCGGAGTGATAATTCATCCGATGAGGAATTGGAGACCGGCACGGACACCGCGAGCGAGATGCAAAATCAAGCGCTTCTACAACTGGGATTGACCACACGCCGACAGCTGCTGCTTCCCCTTCTGGTCCTGCTCCTGCGCCTGTTGTCATCCGACCTACGGCTCCCCCTGCTGCTGATGCTGCTGCTGCCGTCACTACTAGCGCCGCCAGACCTATGTCCTTGTTGGTGGCGGGTGTGGAGGCGATCGAGGCAGTGATTACTGAAGGGACGTCGCGGCTAAATATTGACCAAAAGCAGCGAATCAATAATGAGTTCATGGTCATCCTCGGCCTCGTGTCGAGGATGGCCTGCGAGCTGGCGGCTGCCCATGGACGCATTGGTCTGGCTGAGGATCTGATGGGCGGTGTGAGGTTGATGGAGGCCTCTGTCCGGGACCTGGCCACTAGGCCAGCCCTGATGGTGGCGGCAACAAGCACCCCATCGTACGGGGATGTAGCGTGGCGTGGGGTGCCTATGATAGGCACTGTGCGAGGGAAGCAGAGGGAGGTGCGACCGCAATGTCCTACGCGCTCTTCACGGTCGCCCCGTGCTGGTCGCGGGTGATTTTAATGCCCGCTCCCCTGCAAGGCACGATGACGGCGAACATAGAAATCTCGGACGGCTGGCGAAGGATAGGGTTAAGGCCGTCGAGGAGCTGATCGCAACCTTTGACTTACACATTATCAACTCTCCTGGGCAACCTCGTACCTTCTGAGGCCCCGGCGGTTCCAGCAATATGGACTTAACTCTGTGCGGTAAGAGCCCCGCTGAGGTCGAAAGAAGGGCGACTTGTTCGCTGGACCTCATTCTCGGGCGGGGGAGGCGCAACAGGTTTCCCTTCTCTCCGGCTAAGACAAGGGCTTTGTTATTGAAGGGTCGTGCTCAGCGAAATCCGCTTATCCGGGTTGGGGACATCCTGTGGCTTTTCCTAAGTGCGTCCGCTACCTGGGGGTCTTGCTGTCGGCGTCCTTTTCGCATCTCATGCATGCTAAAACTGTAGTCACAAAATCGTGTGACTTCTTTCTCGTTCTTCGTCGTGTCAGCAGGGCTGAGTGGGGCATTCGCTCAGGTGACGTATGCCGCCCGTGCTTGGGCGTGGCCCTCCATCTCGGAGGACATGCTAGTTATTCTTTTGCGTGGCCAACGTCTCCCACTCGAGGCGATGTCTGGTGCGTATCGGACCACATCCATTATCGCTCTTCCCGTTATAGCTGGGGTTTTGCCGATGAACCTGGAGGTACTGGAGCCTGCGGCTGCTTCATGGTTACGCCGCGGTGTACCTGTGGACTATTTTGGACTAACGCTGGACCTGGCGTCAGCCAGGTTAACGGAGTGTCATCGTCGTATTCGGGCGTAGAGTCTGCGAGTCTGGCAGGAGCAGTGGGATGGCGGCGGTACCTTACCCATAGTTTCTTCCCGTCGCGTCGGTGTCTGAGCGGATGAAGAACGAAAAGTTTCTGAGGTTTGATCACCGAATCACTCAGGTTATTGGAGGTCACGGTGAGTTCAAAGCCAAGTTATTTGACTTTGGACTCAACGACAATCCCTGGTGCCCGTGTGGTACCGGTCGCCAAACGGCAAAACAAATCGTTTGGATATGCCCCAAGCTAGACACTGCACGGGCAGTAATGTTGGGGGTGGTCGGCGCTTGTGTCGGCAGTCTGCCGGTCTGGTATGCGGATCTAGTTGGCTGCGAAGGTTGCTTTACCGTGTTTCGCGGGTTCGTGGAGCACTGGGTGTCCCTCTGGGAAGACCTGAGGCAGAGAGGCTCTCCCCCTTTGGGGGTAGGCCTCCCCTCTTAACGGTGTGGTCCGGGGGCTGCTTTAACGCCCGAACTCACCCGTACTGTGTTGCCCTAATCGCCCTTGTGGGTTCATGCGTTTTACAGACTCATCGGTCGTCGACGCCCTAACGGCGCACCTGCCGTTTGCAGCTGGAAGTCGGGACCATTTTTAGTGTTTGGGTTCACCGTCTCACCGCCCATCACAACCTCCTTAATTTTTCATATTATTATTTTGTCAATGTAGATATTTAAGTTAGTTCTTAAGTAGTGATATTGTTAAATATTATGTTTTTTTATGAATAAACGGTTTACGGGGTGCCGGAGGCGGCACATACCCGGAGAATCCTTCCACATGTCTTCGTTCGTCCACTCCCCACGCACTAACCTTCCGGTATGTGAGAGGTTGTCGTTGCACGACATCCCCGGCAGATAAAACGACCTATGTTAGAAATGCCCGGGTGGTGGGCGGGGTTTCTCCCTTTTCCTGTCACCGAGTAAATATTACAGGTTTGCGCACCGTGCGGCTAAAGCCTTTCGATTGTGCATTCCGACCGACAGCCGGGGGAGTCTCGAAACAGTATTGTTTCCTATAGAGCGGTGGTAGTTGTTAACCTTACGGCAAATGCTCTTGAAACGACCATTCGGCTATCCGATACCAGGTGAAGAGCCGGGCAAAGGATGCCGTGGTCTGCGATAGATTCCGTAGACACCGTATCACCGCCGCCCAAGCGACCTCAAACCTGTAACCAGTCGGGTGACCGGAGTAATCTGTAAGCAAGGGCGGGAGTGTCGGCCCGCTGGTTGATTAATCTGGTTATCTCGCGGTAAGGCATTGGCTTCTTTCGGGCATGTAGTGTGACTAAACGGAGGACTCTTTCGTCCTAAGTCTTCTGCGCTCATCTCACGGGAGACAGAACGATCTAATATCGTTAAAACTTCCTGAGGTGACGGGTTCGTTCGTTGTAGTTGGCAACTCTAGTTGGGGTGGCAGGTTCGACCGTAATAGTTGACAACTCAAATGTGGTACGTATTTATGAATAATCCATTTATCTGGGCGGAGCTGCGGGTACAGCTACTCTCAAATAAAATTATCTTACCTTGACGTTATTGAAATTCTTATATAACACGAACAGTTTCTTATGTAACCGCCTAATGTTTAACTTGTAACGTCAAACTCCATTTACTCATTCTATTTTATAGTTCACAATTTTATAAAGTTACGTTATAATCTGTTATTTTCAACCAGTGCCTTATCATAAATAACCCTTATCAATAATAATTATCACTATGATTAAATATATTTTTTAAAATGAGTGGCCAATGAATTATCACACATTATCTGCATATTATATAATACCACTGATTTTATATAAAATCAATGATAATACTAATAAAACATATTTAAAATATCACTTAGGCACGACCCGGTCCTACTGATTTATACATTTAATGTCCAATCAATTCAATTACAAAGCAATATATTAGAATAGACAGCTTAAGTATTCAATAAATACAGGGTCTTATCTTTAAATCTATCTTTATCCACCACATTGCGAATAGTCCTCTAGGTAGGACGATTATGGCGACCGTAAAATGGGCGAAGCGCGCGGTACGTTGCCCGAACAGAACACCAATTTTGATAAAACAATTTTATTATTTGCACGTGTTGTTGAATGCTATATCCATCCATGGTGATTTGGCAAAACAGACTGAATAAATGACAACTAATTTGACAGATGTACCTTCAACAAGATGGCCGATATCAACTGTCAAAGTTCGGAAGTCCCTCTTGGAAAACCATTTATAATGATTTGTTTGAAAATTTGAGATAATTATGCTCTACTATCGGCAATTTTTGGAAAACGATTATTTTTAAACTTTGGTAAACGTGAATGTCATGCGTATACGGAAACCTTGATATTTACCCTTATAGTCCAGTAACCAGTAGGTAGGTATCAAGAGTTGCATCAAATACGTTTCGTTATTTTTCTTGTACGGGACCTTGGCAGTCCTCCATAACACTTCTAAATTTCTCAAAAACTGCAATTTTTTTGTACTTTACCGTTTTCTTCCCATTTTTACCATGAAGCAGCACGTTTTCGACAAAAACTATTCAATATATATTTAAACTAATTTGAATTTGCTATAATTACGGACTAGAATGGGTTCGATAGCTCCAATAGTTTCTGAGATACAGCTTTTAAAAATTTGACAAAAACTCCAAACTTCAAAATTTAATTCTAATTTTCATGTTTCATCATTTACAATCGTCTTTATATCTTCAATAACCTAATTAATATACGCCAGGGAAGTAAATATTTATTTATTTTAACATTTTAAAGGAGGTGGGTGAGAAAGGTGACAGGACTTGGTGGAGGGAAATCAGTGTTTCCAATCAATCGACTAAAATTGAAATACAAAATATATTTAACACATATTCGTAGTTATGAAAAGTGTAAAAGACATTTTAGTTATTGCTGTTTTCTCTTCTTTGAGGGACCAGGGCCAAGGAAATCCGCCAAACCGTCTTCTTTATCGCCCTCAATCGCCTGAAATAAAATGAAAATTTATATATTGAATAATATATATAATAGTAACATTCAACAACAATACGAGTGTAAATATACCTGATATTGTTCCTCGACGTTTCCAATATATACGCTATGTTGGCTGACTGTTTCGTCGAGCAGCCTATCCATCTTGTCGTTGTCGAGGTCGTCTAAGTCGAGGGTGTTGTCGTCCACGTCTGTCTTCATTTCCGGTAGGTTTTCGCAGGACTGGCCATTGCAGGTCTTGCAGATAACGGACCATTTCAAACCTGCTTTCCTGCAGCTGCACGCATTTCTGTATCCCTTCTTGCAACCACAGAAAATCATGTTCAGCAATTTTGAGGGTGCTACTTTTCTCGACATCACCTTTGGTGAAGGGCCTCGGGCTGTAGCGACCCATCCCCATTAGAGCGGATTCTTTTTGTAGCCCAGCCACTGCTGCACCTGGTAGTATGTGCGAAACGAATGTAACTTTACAGCATCTTGCGTGGGAGAAAGTATGGCCAGGTTGAATGCTCTTGACTGCAGCTTTTGTGAACAGCGTGTAGAGCAGGTTGTTGATGGTTTGTCTGGACCATTCTCCACCATATAGTTGAATGACTATTTTCTCCTCGGCATCAGCTACTTGGTCAGGTGTCGCAGCTGGATTAGAACAAAATGCAGCTTTCTCTTTGAGGTCTATATGATTCTGTAGTATTTGAAGCAACTTGAGTTTTCCGTGGCCGAAAAAGCACAAGGTGGAATCGCAGCCACTAAAGGCACGAGTGAAAGTGATGAGCTAACTGTCTGTAGATATAGAGGTGATTGATTAGAAAACATCTGCTATTTTGCCTCTTCCACACTTCTGAACGTATATGGAGCCTTTTCTGGGACATCTGAGGCCGGTGAGGATCACTAACAAGTCCATGTCCTCTCCTGCAATAACTACGATCTGAAAATCAGAGGCCTTTCTGATACCTGTAGTGATGATTAGCGTGTCAGCATCTTCTTTAGCCTGAAAACCCTCAATGTTTTTCGCTTCAAATTTCGCCCTGAGTGGTTGGATGAATTTTAATTTGTTTTTATCATTGGATAAAAAAAATCTTGTTGGTAAGGCCTGGACTTCAGTCGGTATTTCTTAAGCGTGGTTGTATAACAAAACCGCATGATATCGCCGACTTTAAGGTTTTGCTTGGGTTTGCTTGTAACTATCCTTTTTGCTTCATATTGCATTGTCTCGCTCGCAGGTCGGTTCTCCTAGTGGCTATACCAGGCAATTGCCAACTTATGTTGCTACAAACGAATGAATCAACCTTCCGGGCTTTGGCTATCAACTGAGTGTAGAGTAGGGAAAAGGTTAGACTGGAGGGGGGACGTAGGGAGAAGTCGACCGGTTTACTAGGAGAGAGAATGCACTCAACAAAAGGAACACATCTCAAGGTCAATTCTAGTTGTTTGATTGTGAACAGTGACTTCCCCCAGTGACCACCCATCCCATCTTTCCCCCTCCTCCCCCACCTCCTTCAAAATGTTAAACGCCCACTACACTACTCGTGAAGTCGATCGAAGTTGGGCGAGGACGAGAGTGTGGAGGCGCACTTCGACTCGCTTCGGGCTACTTCGCTTCGCTTCGGGCGACTTCCGATCGGTGTCGGTTTTTTGCGCCCGAGTCAAAGGGCCCGCGAAGCGAGAACGAAGCGACTGACTACACTACTCGGTTCACTTCAGTTCGCGTAGAGACCAGTGGGCGGCCACTTCCATAGAAAGAAAATTTGTATGGAACCGGGGGCTATCAAGGTGGCAACTTAACTATGCCACAATAACACGAAATGCGGTTGTCAGCCTGCGAGACGCGTCTGCCCACTTTTCCGCGAGCTGTATATTGTCTTTGCTCTGTCTGACCATCACACATACTGCGCACATTGCTGTCAGTCGTGCCTGTGATCAATGGTGCGTCTTATGTGCGTTGTTTGCTTACCGTTTGCTGCGTCACTTGTGTTTTACGTCTTACCGGCTTCATTTTGGGTTTTTCGAGTTTTGTGCCGCCTCTCGGAAAGTGACGATGTATAAGAAATGTGTAGTTTGCGGACTAATTAGGCACAAGAGAGGAGAACCTGAGGGTGTGAGTGTCTTTTATGGCAGTATTTTTAATGGCACATTTTTTCATAGTATTAATATTTATTCTAATATGAGACATCAATAAACCGTATGCTTGATTCGTAATTTTGTTTTTATTTCTATCGATTTATGTATCCGGTAAGGGTGGGCTACACTGGCTTGTGGCGTTTTTATCGATATCGATAGGTGGGCTGCGCTGGCTTGTGCCGTTTTTATCGATATCGATAAATAGGCTGGGTAATGAATAACTATTGCGTTGGTCAGATGTTGCCATTTCGCAAGACCAGAGGGTTGCCATTCTGCTAAAACCAGAGTGTTGAAAAAGAGTGTGACAGACACATTCTACAAGAAATTGCGACGGTTGGCTGCAATGCGGTTTTTGTGCTGTTGGCTATATTATAGTCCCCGGTACTAACAAAAGTGAATTTCGATTCAAATGTACTGAGTTCCGCATCTTATTTATATGATCAGTGGTAGAGACGTCGTCCCGTGCGCACGGAACATGAGCGTGGTATATCATGACGCTGCAGTGTGAAATACAATACAATGCGTGGTACACCGTGGCCACGGGAACAAATTCTTTTATTTATCGAAACACAAACAGAGCCATAGATACAATAATATATGATTTATGATAAGAACTAATTATGTTGTTAATTTTTTTAAAAATGTGTTCTAAAAATTGATATCGTTACATAGGTAAGATAATAATTTATGAGAAGAACTAATTCTATTGATAATTATAAACAAATGTCTTCTAAAAATTTAAATTGTTACCTTAATTTCATTCTTAAGAACCTCGTTAAGAGCTTTGCAGACATCGACTACAATTTTGAAATTAACTGGCTTGAAATTTTAAATAAAAAGTGCAGACTTCTATAACTGTCGCCAGTTGCTAAAAACCTCAGGTGATATTTAAACGAATTCAGTATTCAGTATTCAATTTATTCATTCAAAATATACAATAAAAGCATGAATTATGAATTAAAGCTAATTATCGCATATTAGAATCTTGGCAGGTATAGCTTCTATACCTGCCAAGATTCTATTTTAGAAAGCAAAAGGTTAAAATCGGCCAATGACATTCGGTGGAAATTTTGGAATTCTCCTGATGGTTCTTGTTTGAGTTCAATGAATTGTTGTTCTAAAGCATGTCTGCAAAAAAAAAATAGAGTGATTAAAAATACTAATAGTAATCTTAAAATTCATCGTGCCTTGTTTATTCTACTAACCTTGTTCTGTTCCGGTGTATAGCAGTCATCCACCATTTTATTTTCATTGAGTGATAAATACGAACGTAGTTACCTATAATATGCGAGAGCGCACATTGCAACGGCAGCTGCCGCTTGGACGTTATCCATAACGTGCGGGCGCCGCCGGGCGCGCCGGGCGACTGAGCGCTTCGCGAAGTTGCACGAGTGTGTAGTCACGTACTTCGGACTTCGGTCAACTTCACGAGTACTTCGTCGAAGCAACTTCGCGAGTAGTGTAGTGGATGCATTAAATTGAATAAATGTTTACTTCGCTGAGTCATGTTAGGAAAGTTATTAAAGAAAAAAAGGCAATTGTATATGACGAATATACTATAAAGGCAATTATAACATGAAAATTGGCATATTTTTTTAGGTTTGGAGAATTTGCCATTTTTAAAAAAAGCTGTATCTCAGAAACTATTGAAGGTATCAAGTAGGGATTGCAATTGCTGGATCCCTCATCCAGCAATCCAGCTGGATCCAGAGCATTTTTCGGCCTGCTGGATCCAGCACTGGGTGCTGGATCCAGCACTGCGGATCCGCAAGTAATTAACTTTCCAAATAATGGCGCAAAGTCTAGCTTGCCAGCGTTGGCGCTTTGCTAGATGCTCTCACAGCTCGGCGGGAGCGACGTTGCCGCTCTGTCGCACAAGCGGCATGTGCTATACACCCCTCTCCACACCGCACCACACCCACCCTAAAATTTGTCTTAGACAAACTAAAAAGCCAGGACACAATCTTGAGTGCAGATCTTTCTGAGGCACTCTTCAAAAGAATCGAATAACGGCGTCTTACCGAGGTCACAGGCATGCTGATTTATCTACAGAACCCGAAGAAGTATGACGAAGAAGTTAGAACGCCGGATTATACTTTCCCATTACCAAAAAAATATGCAATGCGTCAGGAGATGAAAAATATGCTGAATCGTGTAAACACATATGTTGTGGAACCATCAACAGTGCAAGAGGAAGAAGATAAGTATAATGGAAGTGCAAGTATAATGGAAGTAGAAAACGATGGACAGGATAAACCGGATTCCCTGAATTTAACATTGAAACAAGAACTGGAGATTCAACTAAAACGTGAGAAAGAAAACTTCGTGAAACCGAAAGAAACGAGAACTGAGAAGGATTATGATAAGATATTAAAAAAGGAAATGACTGTTTATGAAAGTGAGGGAGTAAGAGGTGAAAACCTAACTTTAATTTACGATTATCTGATGACCCTGAAACCAACAAGCGTAGAGGAAGAAAGGGCCTTTTCCGCAGCCGGATATATATGCAGTTCATTAAGAAGCCGGTTGGGAGACAACACCATTAATACCATTTGTTTCTTGAGATCATGCTTCCAGAAAAAAATTAAGATAAATGTTGTTTTAATTAATCCTTTAAGTCAAGAAAATACTTATTTTTGTTATAGCTTTTACTCTGTCTGTCTACTCTACCCCTAAAAAGTAAGAGTTAATTTTATAATTTTGATTATAGTGATTTGTAATTTATTAAAATGTTTAATTAAAACGTTTCTTAAGTGTTTAAAAAAACAGTTTAATTTATTTGAAAATCAATAAATTGCTGGATCCGCACTGGTCCGCGCGTTGGTCCAGCAAAAATCCAGCTGGATTGAAAATGCTGCTGGATTGCAATCACTAGTATCAAGCCATCAAGGCGATACTGGTCTCAAACTATAATAAAATTAAATGTAGTTTAAAAAACATGTAGCAGTTTCTGCAAAAATGTAGCAGTTTTTGAGACATTCAAAAGTGTTCTGGAGGGCTGCCGAGGTCGAAAACTTTTTCTCATCTCAGGCACATCCCATACAAGAAAAAAAAGAACCTACTACCCCCATTTGATGCAACTTAGGTCATTTATAACCATGACAAGGCTACTGGACTATTATTACCGCTGTTAAACTAGCGACGTTGACAAACAAGCGTTTGCGTTGTAAAATCGTGATTATTCGTAAGCGAGTCCGCAACCAAGAACCAGATAATATGGATGAACAGTTTATATAGAAAGTATATATTTAAACTTCAATGTGTTATCTATTATGTGCTCTAGTTTACGCATAATCAAGAATTAAAATCATGCAAACACTCAAGCAAGCAAACAAGCAAACAGTGGCGATTATGACAAATTACAGAAATTGTACTGCGAAATAAATTAGTGAAAAATCCTCTATCTCTGGATAACAGCGATTCTAAAATCATCAAACTTCGGGTGCCACCAAATTCACGAGGTAAAATATACTTTAAAATATTTTATAATTGAGAATATTGCAATAAAATTTAGAATTTCAGCGATTTACATTCTTCCTTCTTGAGCTTTGGAAAAGTGACTTGAAAACTCTTAATTCTCGAACTAAGCATATTTTTTCGTGTTAAATAAAATAGTATTCAAAATTAAATTTTATTTAAAAATATAGATAGTTTAAATTACAAGACCTTTGGGTTTGCTTGTATTTGACAAAATTAAAAATAACAAATCACAATTCAATGTAAAGTTCCTAAATCAGAGATATTTCTCATACATTGATGAAAAAAGGACTAGTTTCAATTCTTAAAACTTGACTGATAAATAAAAGTTTGACAAGCGTTGAGCGCGTTGCACCATCTAGCAATAGGTTAAATATCCCGAATAAACAATATTCGCTAAATATTACCTACCGCCCTCGACTATTTTTGTAATATTTTTAACAAACGTTTTTCTTTTTAAATTAGGTAATTTATTTTTTTTGTTTTTTACAAAAAAATAAAAGTTACTTATTAGCTCGTAGGTACTACTTCACCCGCTTCAAGGATGTCACTAATTAAAAACTCTCCTGTATATTTTAACCCTTTGCACCCTAGCGGCGCCGCTATGGCGCCCGGGAAGTTTATTGCGTCCACTAGTATTTTCGTAGTATTTTTTTGGTATGATTTTCCGTGGTATAAAAATGGTATTTTTCAACATGATGTTTAGAAAAAATCAGTTGGGTCATCCCCATTCTAAGATTTTTATGGTATTTTAGTAGTATTTTTTGTATTTTAGTAGTTGTTTCATACTATGTTTTAAGTATTTTTGTGGTATTAAAATGGTATTTTTAATGTGATGTAGTATTTCTTAGATGCGAAAAAGGCCTCGAGTGAAAAGGGTTAAAGGACCTTGAAAAACGTCCGATGTTTTCGGCCGTTTCGCGTGCGTCGCCGCCCCATTATCATTTCAGGGTACTAGGTATATTATAACTTCGTCTATATAAAACCAATAGATAAAAAATACATATAGATAAAAAACTAATAAATAAGTTCGATGTCTTTCTTGGAACAGGTGCTGCCTAGTTACGAGCCACGACGCAGAATGCTTGCGATCTTAAATAATTCTTGTTTTTCTTGAAAAAATAAATAAAAGAATAGTACGGCATATTTGTATTTTTGGTATTATTATGAGAGGATTATCTATCTCTATGCTTTCAGATATCCCATAAAATGCTAGATAAATAGGCTTACATATAAATGATTATTCGGCCTTTTAATTTATAATTTATCGTCGCTGACAATCGTAAAAATTAAATAACCTTTATCATACCATTTCTATTGCGCAATTCACTGTGCATGAAGAAAAATCCAATAGGTAATCAGATTAGATTAAACCTAATCTGATTACCTATTGGATTAGATTAAACCTAGGGGGGTCGGGGGTAGTGGGTACGTTCAGGTACGCGACGCTGAACTACTGGCCTGCACCTCAAGCCCAACATATACGTCCACGTCTTCTCTGGTCTGCCGTAGCGGACCAGGGAGGAACCCACCCAGGCTTTGCTGGATGGGTCGTACCCCCCGGACAATGCTAGTGGTTGAAAACGGGCGTCGCAACATTTACAAACATACCCCGAACCACTAGCAGCTAAATATGAGGGCGACCACCAGGACGGGGACACTCCCACCCGACCGGTGTTTCCCCCACCTAAAACGTATATTCCTACCAACCTCCTATGATCCAAAAAGTCAGTTCCCTTCCCCTCTAACAATCCTGCCCCCACGTCCACTCCTACCCTCCCTCGTAACCCCTCCCCTAATCCAAGGTGGAATTTTTCGTGCCGATGGATGCATGGCTGTGAGGGAGCGCAGTCTCTAACGGAAGACCTCGGGAACCGGGCGAAACCCGTTGTATCATAGCCTTATTCACGCAAGCGGGGCTCTGCGTGAACGGACAAATATTTCCCTAGCTACTCGTGGGAACAGAAATGGAGAAATTTAAAATTAAAAAATCAAAGGAAGATAAGGAGGAGAGTACGAAACATACGCCCACCTTAGATGAGACGGCGCAAGCTGAAGCACTAAGGGAGGCGGAAAAAACCAAGAGAGAAACGGCTGTGAAGGAGCCATTGAAGCTAGCTTGTCCACTAGAAACTGGGGTACCAACAACAGGAACCCCGGCCACGGTGGAAAAGCTGGAGACGATGAAGCCTTCAACAGCTGGGTCCTCAAAACAGACCACGGAGACAGCTAAGAGCGGGACACACGTTGAACCCTCAAAGCAAGTCATCGATCCCGGCTGGGAGATCAGGTGCAAACCCAAGGGGAAACCTGCCCAGACCGGAAAAGACCAACTTCTGAGAAAGAGTATTTCACAGAGGAAGAGGCAGCGGCTCCAAAAGCGAAGAGAAGCAGGAAGCCGCGCCCCTGGAAACAAAAAGGAGGTCGAAGCCCCTAAAGGACAGGGCGAGGGAGCGACGACCCCAGCGGTACAAAACCAGGCGAAAACCAAGAGGGCCCGCCTGGACGAAACCATTTCCCCTAGAGGCGACCAAAAGAAGCGAAAGACGGACGCTCAGGGGTCAAAACAACCCTCCACCTACGCGGCGGCAGCAGCGACAGACCTGGCAGTTGCGATCACCAACGCACGCACGGACAGACTGACGCAGCAAGACGCTCAGGAGGTGGAACGCAAGATCGGAGAGGCCATCTACCAGATAGCCATCGAGACCGATCTTGATACAGAAGCGCAGGCCCCAGCGTTCTCAGGTAGACCCAATTTTGTGGACGGATACCTAAAGCTGTGGTGCCAAGACGCCAATACGAAGGCATGGCTGACAAAGTGGCTGGAGACGGCCACGCTCCAAAACGGAGACCATCTGGTCGGGAAGAGAGAGGACGAGATGGTCAGAAACACAAGGTGCGGTATCCTAATACCAGCTCTATAGGAGAACCTCACTAAAATTGGAAGGGTCCTAAACTTCCAAAACCAATGGGCCATGGTGAGAAAGTGGACGCTACACCAGGCGATAACACTAAAAACCAAGAAGTGCACACTACTTCTGGTGGGAATCCCGGAGGACGTTGTACCTGCTGTGTTGGAAAGGGATAGAAGACTGAGCTACTTATGTGGTACGGTCTATATCCGTTTCCAACACGGCGGGGGACATTTCCGAGATTTCCCACCGGAAAAGAACAACCCACCAGAGGGCAAGACGGACGAAGAAAATAAAGAGAGCGAGTCCGCCAAAAAGTCCGCACCCTCTGCAATGGAGACAGACGAACCCACGGAATCCGACGTCGAGGAAGGCATACTGCTGGACTCCGAGGACGAAGAGGGCCTACCAAAGGGGATAAGTCTCCTGGACCTAAAGGGGCAAGGGGAAAAGAAGCATTCCTCCAATGCTTCCTTCCCTCTGTAAGGTCCTCCAGGTTAACCTCCAGCACAGCGAATCTGCAACGGCTCAACTTCGGAAATGGCTGGAGGTTAACCCAACCGCTATAGCCCTGATCCAAGAGCCGTGGATCAGAAACACACGCATAAACGGACTCAACAACACCGGAGGTAATATATTCTATAATACACAAAGCAAACCTAGAACCTGTATATACATATCCCGAAACATAATGGCACAACCACTAACTGAATTCGTTTCCAGAGACGTGTGTGCTATAAAATTACTAACAACACAAAACTCAAGACTGCCGGAGATAGTTCTCGCGTCCGTCTACATGGCGGCAGAAGACGAACCACCTCCTACGGAAATGAACAACCTCGTACGTTACTGCGAACGTGCAGGGCTCGAACTGGTCATATCTGCGGACTGCAATGGCCACCACAACCTATGGGGAATGGAAACAAACAACAACAGAGGTAACGATTTTGTTGAATACCTTATGACAACCAACCTAGACATACTTAACACAGGATCAAAACCAACTTTTGTCACTCGTAGATGTAACACTATAATTGACATTACCTTAAGCACAGGACTGGCAGCTCAACACGTGTCCAACTGGCAGGTGTCGGATGAACTATCGTGCTCCGACCACAGATGGATTCGGTATGATCTGACAGCAGATACACAAACACCTACACCCAGAAGAAATCCAAGACGCACCGACATCAAGGCGTATAAGGAACTTCTCGCAGGTAAAATAGAAAGCAACACAAAAACACACAGACCAAACAACACAGTAGAGTTAGAGGAACAGGTAAAGTCACTCACAAAAAACATAATTGACTGCTACGAAAACACATGCCCACTATCGACACCATCAACTACTGGAAAATGCAATAACAGTAGCTGGTGGGGTCCAGAGTTGGAACGCCTAAGAAAAAAAATGAGGAAACAGCTAAACAGAGCTACGAACACAAAATCTGATGAAGACTGGGACAAATACAAAACAACCAAATCAGAATACAAAAAGAGAATAAGACACAGAAGATCAGCCTCATGGAGGAACTTCTGCGACAATATATCCACAATTACCCAAGCAAACAGAACAAGGAAGATCATGGCCGATCAACCAAAACAATTACTGGGCACTCTGAGAAGGAAAGACAACAGCACCACTAGTAACCCGGCTGAGACCGAAAGTCTACTGGTGGAAACGCACTTCCTAGGTTGCAGAGTAGTTGACAAACAAGAATGGGACGTACAAACAGAAAACTATCATCCGACCGAAAACGAGTGGAAGATAGCGGAGCATATAACGGAACGGACCAAAACAGCCTGGGCAACGAACAGTTTCAACAACTTCAAATCACCAGGACTAGATGGAATATACCCAGCCCTCCTAAAATGGGGAGGAGACAAACTTATCGAACAACTAGCAAGCATACTATGTAGCTGCATCGCCTTTAGATACATTCCACAGAAATGGAGAGAAGTAAAGGTGATCTTTCTACCAAAACCAGGGAAAACTGATTACACAGACCCGAAATCTTTCAGACCCATTAGCCTTACCTCCTTCATGCTAAAAACACTAGAAAGACTATGTGACAGAGAACTGAAGGATACAGCACTTAAAAACATAGGTATTCACCCGAACCAACACGCATACACACAAGGCAAATCGACAGATTCAGCACTGCATGCCGTTGTAAACAACATAGAAACTGCACTAGGAAGGAAAAACTCCTGCCTAGGCACCTTCATTGACATAGAAGGAGCGTTCGACAAGACAAATTTCAGTAGCATTCAACAAGCTCTAAACAGACATCAAACCGAACCATTGATTACAGAATGGATAATGAACATGCTAAGAAAGAGAATCATCAGGCTATCTGAAAACCAAAATCACCAGGCGCTCGTGATGAGAGGATGCCCACAAGGAGGTGTACTCTCGCCACTTCTATGGAACCTGGTAGTAAACGACCTGATAACAAAACTAAACAACAATCATTTCCTAACAATAGGATATGCAGATGATCTAGTAATAATGATCAACGGACTAGTAACAAGCACATTGTGCGACCTTACACAAACAGCTTTGAAAATAGTAGAGAAATGGTGCAAGGAGAATGACCTATCGGTAAATCCAAAAAAGACCGACACCATTCTCTTCACACATAAACGGAAATTGGGTACATACAAAATGCCAACCTTGTTTGGATCCAGACTAACGCTCTCTAAAGAAGTAAAGTACCTAGGAATAACTTTGGACGAAAAACTAAACTGGAATAAACACCTAGAAAACAAACTAAACAAAGCAACAGTCGCCTTCTGGCAATGCCGAAGAATGGTGGGCAAGAAATGGGGACTAGCCCCACACATTATACTGTGGCTATACAAAATGATAATAATACCAATGATAAGCTACGGAGCTGTAGTATGGTGGCCCCGCACCCAACTTACTACTGCAATCAACAAATTACAGAAAGTGCAAAGGCTAGCATGTATAGCAGCGACCGGCTGCATGAGAACAACTCCGACAGCGGCGCTGGAAATCATGCTAGGGCTTCTACCACTACACTTACATATACAAAAAGAAGCAGCCGCAACGGCTACTCGTCTAAAGAATCTAAACTTATGGACCAAATAAAAAACACCGCACACGAATATATATGATAATATACTGTCAAGCTTTCCAATGCTGGATGCGGCAATCGACAGAATACCCAAAACTATGATCTTCTGGAAAGAATATGCCATATCATTAACAGAAGACTCAAAAGAAGCACTGAATCATACGGACCTAAGAATCTACACAGATGGATCAAAAACCAACAAAGGTACAGGATGTGGGGTCTTCTCGGAAGACCTAAATATACACATCTCCAAACCACTTGGAGCACACAACACAGTATTCCAAGCAGAATGTATGGGAATAATAGAAGCTTGCAACGCAGTATAAATACAAACGGAGCTGCCATGGAATTCACCGACCGGAGTCGGGCCCATCATAATACTATTTTTTTTACACTTCTGGGGGGTGAGCAGTGGATTCCGGACTTACGAACCGGCTGTGGTAGGTTTAGGACAGCTGTCTTGCCACATGTGAGCGTTCACCTTGCCACCCATTCACTCCCCCTTCGAAGCCATAGAATTTGAGATGCGCAAATCGCAGTTTTAGATAATTTTTCTAAGAAAGAGTTGATTATTTTTCTGGAAAGGCCAAGATCTTTAAAGAGGTGAAATAGAGATTTAGCTGGCAGGCCACGAGCGCCAACTTCCACCGCGTGAAGGTGAACAGTGAAGCCGTTCCGGGTTACGGCATTTGCAAGATCATGGTATTTATTTAATTTGTACTCGTGGTCTTTTGGGATATTTGATTCCCATGGAACAGTTAATTCTACGATAAGAGCCACCTTCCGAGATAGAGAGTAAAGAGTTATATCTGGACGGAGGGCTGTGCATCCGAGACTTTCAGGGAATTTATACTGCTTAGAGACCGAATCAACCTCCAGAATCCAATCTGTAGCTTTCTCGATTATTGAGAAAGGTTTTGTAGTTAAATGTTTTTTGCCTTTAGAGCCATCCCGCACAAACTGTATTGGGGGTTTGGAGGATACTGTCAAACCCTTGTTGGCACGAGCCACTGAGAGACTAATTACCTCGCGAATAACAGCGAGAACTTTGTCATGGCGGTAAGTGTACCGTCCTTGATCTAAGGCCACCTTGCAGCCAGCTAGAATGTGCCTAGCTGTGCAAGGGGTATTGCTACAGAGGGGACAAGAACTATCCTCGGCAAAGCTCCAACGAGCGAGGTTACTGGGGTCTGGAAGTGTATGCTGAAAGGCATTCAAATAAAATTTCAGCATCTCTGGCGTCCAGTCATAGAGCATTACCTTCCAGTGCATTGGAGGCGGAATGCAAAAGTCACCAATTGTTGTCCAATCATTCTGGCATTGAAGGCCAATAGCATGAGCCATACTCTTGCTGTCGTAATCTCCCCGCAAAAGAGACTTCTTCAAGTCCACGTCGCTCGTGGTTGTACTGCCATACCCCAGACCAGTGCCATTCTGGCTGATTCCAGTAAGGAACCTTTTGTGGAAGTCTACGCGGGCTTGTAGTTCATTTGAATCACTACAGCCACTTATTACGTGCTTCGATATTGCCGGATCTTTGGAATTGCACAGAATCGAATTTTTGGTTATTCTGGAGTTGGCGTAGAGCAGAGGGCAGTTTAAGCGCTAGCCCAAAATTTTGTTTGGACCTGAAGAGAGTCGAGGGGTCAGCTGGTTTGGCTAAGGACAGCCAGGATTTTAAACTAGCTGTCACCAGTGCATCTAGACGGGACAGTTGGGTTTTGGTAAAATCGTAAATAAGAAAGGGCCATGACAAATGTGACGTTAGATAATTGTCATAGATCCAGGCCTTACGAGGGCCAGAAATTAGCAAGGCATCTATTTTCGCCAGGCAACTTTTGAAATGCTCTATAACATGATCGCCCGAGACGTCTTTTCCCTGATGGGTGATTTTTCTGCCGAGGAATTTGAAATGATTGTTTGGGTCTATAAGGGAGATATTAGAGCCCTTATAGACCAATTTGGGGTCATAGGATGTAAATTTTGTGCCCATGCGGGCGAGTCCAAGGCAAAAACATTTGGAGGGCTTCACTTTTATACAGCCTGACCAGTCGCAGAAAAGCTCCACTTTCTGTAATAGCAGGGAAAGCTGCTTGGGGCTTCTGGTAATGAAAGTTAGGTCGTCGGCAAAAGCGAGGCACGACGAGGTGTATTGGCCGTCTGTTTTAAAACGGTAGCCCCACTTCCTGTCAAACTGGCTCAGGCTTTCCAGAAGTATATTAAAAACTATATTAAAAATCGTCGGGGAGAGGCAACAGCCCTGA
Source organism: Micropterix aruncella (assembly GCA_944548615.1). Taxonomy (NCBI): domain Eukaryota; kingdom Metazoa; phylum Arthropoda; class Insecta; order Lepidoptera; family Micropterigidae; genus Micropterix; species Micropterix aruncella. The sequence goes on along the minus strand of OX155969.1, from coordinate 20,400,664 downwards.
AATAGTCCAATTGAATATGGTATAGAGCGGGTAGTCCATTCTTGCGTTTTAACATGGAAAGTCAGACAGTTGTAGTAGGAGGCTACAATGTCACGCACGACTGGTGGGAAGTTGTACCAGCGGAGTGCAAAGTGGAGGAGACTGTGTCGGACTGACCCAAAGGCATTCTCTAGGTCGAGCCAGCATACATTGATTTGGCGTTCGTGCTGTCTCGCATCCTTGATGGCAGCAGCCAGGAGAGAGTTGTGCTCGAGGCAGCCCGAGACGCCGCGCATGAAGCCTTTTTGAACTGATACTCCAAGGTACTCATTCCGGTGCATGAATTCGCTCATCCTCGTGTGGACTATGCTAAAAAAGATTTTGGCCACAGTGTCTGTGAGAGCAATGGGCCGAGCGTCCTTTGGTCCGGTGCAAACTGGGACCTTCGGAATTAAGATGACTGTCGCTCGGCCAAAATTCTGTGGGACTACACCGCTATTCCATATATTTCGGAAGATGGATCCTAAATATTGCAGAAGGCAGGGGCATTTTTTGTATACTAAATAGGGAATACCATCGGGACCCGGAGTAGAGCCCGACGGCTTCCTCTTTACTTGATTAAGAATCTCATCTAGTGATGGAGGTTGAGAAGCAAAAGCTACCGTAGGCAGGGGCGGAGGTGTAATGCCCGGCGGAGGGCTGTAATTATGGAGCCGCATTGGGTCCTCATACGTGGTCGAAAAGTATTCCGTGGCCATATCTTCCGGGATTTGGATTTTTCCCTTGGCGGCAGACAAAACCGTTTTGCTGTAGTTAAAACGGTTTTTGTCGAACCGGGCTTCCTCTTTGGATTTGAGAAATGCTGCCTTGCGCTTGTCGTTTTGCGTTGCTACGCTCTGTATGAGTTTTAGTATAGAGCGGTACGCGCGCGAGAAGTTGTGGCAGAGGGCTTTATCCCCGGCTTTCTTGGCTTCACGTAACTGGCGACGAAGTAGCCGCTTTTGCCTACGGAGCTTTGCCTTAAATGCGTTTTCTCTGTGAACCGGGTCGACATGGGTAGATTTTGGGTAAACACCCGAGAAGTATTCATGGACCGCCACCTGGAAGGATGACAGCTGGACGCTGGCAGGGGCATTACGGTTCACAGAGTGGTCAAGAATAGAAGTTAAATTATTATTATGAAATTCCCAGTCCTCTTTCGCAAGTGAAGGGAATTTTAGAGGAGGGAAGGATACGATTTGCGCGGGTAGAGGAGACCGGTCGGGTGACAAACTGCGGGCAGATGTGGAGTCAAGGGACATGTGAGGTTCAACTCTGTCCGTGACTCCTTGCGACGGTTTAAGACACTGACGTGCAGCGTCGCTATCATCGTGCCCAGCAATGTGTTTATTTAACCATGCTAATCGTTTATATTGTTTCCCGCAGATAAGGCAAGCAAGGTCCGGTGTCGTTTTAGCCGTGCCGTTGTTTGGGGGTTCTACTGGGGTAGCGGGAATTCTCCCCCCCTGATAGGCCGCTTGGGGGCATATTTGAAACAGCGGCAGCTAAAACACGAAAACATATGTATTCTATCGGACAGCAGGTCAGTGCTACAGGCACTGGGAAGCGATAGATTTACATCTGGGCTCATATACGAATGCCACCAAAGCCTCCTCGAGGTATGCGGAAAAGGCAATAAGGTGACACTGAAATGGATCAAGGGACACAGTAACTCAAGAGGAAACGATGCTGCGGATGAACTAGCCCGTAAGGGCTCAGACACACCGGCATACGGACCCGAACCTATCGTGCCCCTACCCTACTCGCACATAAACAACCAACTTGACAACCACTACAAACAACTACATCAAACACACTGGAAAGAGATAGACACCTGCAGACAAACCAAAGAAATAGTAGTGGAATACAACCACAAACTTACTAAAACACTTCTAAGGACAAAAAGGCCCCAACTACGCAAACTAGTGGGACTGATAACAGGACACAACACACTAAACAAACACCTCTTCAACATGGGCGGAACGAATAGCCCTATGTGCAGAGCATGCATGGAGGCGGAAGAAACCACAAAACACATTCTGCTAGATTGTAAACAGGTAGAAGTATACAGGACAAAACACCTTGGGACTCCAGGCACCCTGCGCGAGGCAGCAGGAAACCTGAAAGCCCTGCTGGCTTTCGTAGAGGAACTGGGGTGGGTGGAATAGAGCTACCCCCGTTACACGCAAAATAGGCACACTGGATGTCGACTTGCGGAGGAACGCCCAGTATAACTAACTAACTAACTAGATTAAACCTATAAAAAATACTAACATTACAAAGGTTCCTGGATAGGCCCAAGTGACGGTTCGCCAAAGAGGAACTTCTTCACCTAGAAGGGCTACTGTGACCTCTGCATATGGCTGCAACCTACATTCGTAGACAGTTAGGATCAGCATCCGGATCCAGGGGAACATATCGGGCGGAACTGTGCGTTTGCGCAACGGGCTGTGCAACCAAGCTTGCGTAATCCGACGACTAACGAAGGGAGTCTGAAGACGTATGTTTCCTAAGAATCTGGGGTAGCTGGATGACCTGGCGTCACCTATGCTTAAAAAAAATCGGGTCGTACCAGCACGCTGAAGCACTTTTTCGTTGCTAACTTTATGGGTCCAGCTTATACGGAGCATTCGACAGTAGCACCACATCTCAAAAGCTTCTAGCCACAGTCTGGTGTCTTCTTTTATGGTCCACGCTTCGCTGCCGTACATAACCACTGGCCAGATGTAGCAATGCAGGATCCGAGTTCTTAGTCTTAGATTGATTTTGAAAAGCCACGACAACTGTGAATTGTTTCCATCCGTTTTCTGCTTCAACCAAATCCATAGCGACAATGAATCATCATGCTGTACAAGGAGATATTCATCTACAATCTCTGTAGGACTCTATTGCTTCTAAACTAATGTAGGACTATTGCTGACGACAGAGTGTTTGATTTGTGGATCAAGTTACCTGATTTGAAAAACCCATCTCGACAAGTTCACTATCACCTAAAGGCAAAATAAGCAATGCTCCGGCCTATAAACAATAATAACAATATTTGCGCAAAGACCTTTCGCGGCTCACTCTCGAAATAATAAATCGACTGAATCAGCCCAAGACTTTCCCGGTAAGTACAGGGCCCCTGCCGCTGCCTTCCTCTCCCGACCGAATCTCTGCCTCTCCCCCCCCCCCCCCCGCGCCAAAGCTAAATTCTCACCATTCTCCCCCCAGTATTATTTTTGTAATATTTTAGTAGTATTTTTGTACTATATTTGCAGTATTTTCCGTGGTATTAAAATGGTATTTTTACAATGATGTAGTATTTATGTACTTAAATATGACGGAGTTTAAAAATAATTTGTTTTGTGTCTCTTGTATATGAGATATTTCAACCATAAATTCCACCGTGTGGTTTTGGCCTGGCAATACATCCATGTACCTACCGAATTTTTAGGTCTTCTAGTAGACCGATTTCAACTCTTGCTATGACGAAATATTGATGCCTGCATGCCAAATTTCAGCTCAATCGTATGAAGCGTTTGGGCTAGGGTGGATCGTTTTTCTTTTCTTCAGAATTTCGAAGCCTCCCTAAGCGGAAAAAAATGTTCTATGATCTATATGTTCTATGAACCTATAGATCAAAAGAAAAAAGATATATTTTTTGGTTAAGTACCTATTGCTACAAGGGGGATGAATTTTAGGTGATCGAGCCCTTTTATGGTAAAAAGTCAAAGAGATTAGTGTTACAGGGAAAGAGGCATTCACTACTTTAAAATGTTTATATGACACATGGACACATACTGTTTATGGACACATACTTGTAACCATTTGGTTACAATAAAAAAAAACATAAGTTTACTAGCTTCTTTTACAATTAAATCAAGAAAACCTAAAAAACCGCAGAAATTACAGTGGACGGTATTCACATTTAGTGTAGAGCATGAGGTTTCGTGATTCCAGGCGGTTTCTTATAAACCTATCTCCATATGGTCCGCAGACACCACTAGATTTTTCCCTGACGATTTTGAACATTCGTTCTATAGTTTAGTGTGGCAGGAAAACCCCTTGATAGTAGGTAGTACCTATTGCCACCGGGTGATCGGGTTTTTCCATGTGGTTGGGTCGTATCTTGTGGGGAAAACGTTCTGGCCTTTTGAAGGGGTGGCAGGTGAAAACAAGACTCGGTAAAACTGGAATTGGCACTATATCTGTCTGTATTAGTATTACTGCTCTATAGGATTAGTGGATTGATTCGACACAGCGGGGAGGGGGAGCTGCAATGAACGTACGTATTATTCGCTACTCTCGATTCAGTAATCATCGTTATGGTTCTTTATTAATACTTATATTGCAGAAAAATAATTGTTTTGTGTCTAAAATGTTTTAACAAAATAAAGACTTTAATTTTTTCTGAAAATTAAACCCTCTTGTGGCAGTATTACATTTTGTAATATTTTTTTAAATTATTTTTCTTATCATCCCCATACTACATATATCTTTTTCCGCATAGGGAGGTTTCGATAAATAACCTATATATTTTTCTCTATACAAGAGCAATTGACCCTAGTTTGGGCGCTATCGTGGAGGAATACACATACAAAGAAGTAGTGCGTTCACAATACTTTCCCTGTGCTGGGTAAGTAAAACCACAGTATAAATAACAACAGTAAAAAGTCTTCATACAAACGGCCGAAATGCGAGTTATACCAACGCGCCTCGAATTCTCAGCGTACCTCGGCAACCGTTAGTAGCGAGTGCCCCGCGGTATACGGTCGGCGCAGGACGCTCCCGCGCATTTATTAGGTACTTACATAATTATGTCACGACGATATAAACAGTATTGTTCGGTGTATGAATGCTTAAATTCGTCTATATCGAAACCGGAGTTAATATTTTTTAGACTATGTTTTTTACGTTTTGTGTTTTATTAAAATGGCTTCTTAGTCCATTCCCTACATCATTTCCTAAATCCCCTAATCCTTTCACTACTTTAAATTTTATGTAACATTATCAAATACATAACCCAAGACTGACAGTCAGTAGGCATTCCTATCGAGCGTTTATTATTTCAAGTACGCTGCCGAGAAGTTATCATATATTCTGTTGAAGTAAAATTTTGGGAACCGCTCTTGTTCTATAAACCAAAAATACGTAAATGTATATAATAATTATAAAGAATTGCATTTCTGCTCTGATGGGCCATCAGTCACCACCTATCAATTGTTTATGTGATGGGACACCTGGTGGCTCGGCGCAGCGTAAGTAATTATTTCGAAGACGGGCTCGAGTTAACCTACTGTTCCTTCTGTTTACTGTGGTATGTAGGTAGTTAATTAAATTAAAATGACTGTATTATTTCAAACTAGGTATATTTAAGTAATGACATAATAAATACTTATACATAATTCTTAAGTACTAATTTAAAAAATCACCGGTAAAAAGGAAAAAAAATAATACTTTGGTTTTCTGTGGTATAAATATACAATTTTTGGCAAGTATAATCATTCTGAAAATTTTCTTTATCTTTGGACAGTTTACAAATTTTGAGCTGCAATTTAGGCTGTAGTCCTAACTCAATTGCGTTTCTTCGTGAACTAATATCAGAAAATAGTTCATGCGAACGAGATAGAGCAGAGCGTTTGGGCGGAATGTAAAATGAACAATTGTATCATTTCCCGCACAAAAATTACCTTCCGAACATAAAACCACCTGAATTAGTTAGAAAACATATCGTCCCGTCTTAAATTATGTCCATATATGATCGATTATATTCCGCTCTAACATATTGCCCTGTCTCGCCGCTGGCATGAATCAATCTCGATCAAGATGAAATGCAATCGGGCCCATTATCAACGTCTACTGTACGCGCGCTCGCAAGCTCCAAGAAATTGATCGCTGGGAAAGTGAGCGAAGGACGCCGCCCCCGACCGTTGCTTCATACCCCGCATTCTAGTGCTAAGGCAGTACTAGTGTTAGAGCTGTCGACTACTACGGGCGAGCCCGTCACCTCACGAAGTTTTCACGAAATTTGATCATTCTGTCTCCTGTGAGGTGGGCGCAGAGGCCTTACCGCGAGATAGCCAGGTAAGTCACCCAGCGGGCCGACACTCGCATCCTTACTGTCAGTTGCAACCAGATTACTCCAGTCGCTTGCGTGGTCCTCTCCCTTAAGTAGCGGTGAAACGGTGTGTACCGAATCTATTACGGACCATGGCATCCTTTGTCCGGCTTATTCACCCGCGATCGGGTGACCGAATGGTCGTTTCAAGAGCAGTTGCCAGAAGGTTAACAACCACCCCGCTCTGTAGGAAACAATACTGTTCCCAGACTCCCACGGCTGTTAGTCGAAGTGCACAATCGATTGGCTGACGCCACACGCTGCGCAAACCGTCCAGGAGCGCGCGAAGGTTGACTCCTAGGGGAAACTGGCCTACAGGCCGGCGTCCTACCCTGGCTCTCCCTTCTGCGTGGAGGCCGCCGGATGGGTGTTGACCCAGGAGTATGACTGACTTTGAACAAATGGGTCTTCGTGGACAACTCTAACAGGGCCCACTAGCTCCCCGGCAGTACTAGTACTGAAAGAGTGCGGGGTATGAAGCGACAGTCGGGGGCGACGTCATTCGCCGGCGAATCGACGAATGACACCAATTGGCGAATCGGGGGCTGGGAACAGCCCCCGATTCATCAGAGTTTGCGCGCGGACTGTATATCCTACTGCGTTCATTCTAGGCATGGTTAGTTATATTTCTCTCTCACTCATGAGACAACTTTTAATGTTGTTATGCATATATTTTTTAATCGGTTGAGGCAAAACTGACAACTCTGGCTTTCTAGCTAATTAATGTACCTTTGTGCCCAATAATCGTAATCACGCTCGTATGCCCCATTTGTTTGTGGAGCTGTTTTCGCGCTCCAATATTACTAGGGAGCATCTACTGGGGCGTGTACTTCGGTAAGAATGGGTTGTTTTCAGCAGCACTGGACCTTGATATTTTTCATATCAGTCAGCATCATTTCAAAATAATTGCAGCAAATTATTTCTTAATGTGTGGTGTTAAATTTGTATGTTCTTCGTGGCTCCTAATGGTTCCGGGCAGTTTGGAAGTGATGGCCTGTTTGTGATTCCTTAGGTCAGTCCAAATCACGATTCAGCTCGCATTTGGTAGCCTCCTCAAAGAGGGACCTAACCTGGATGGACCGCTGTGAACCTGCAGCAGTAGACAGTTGGGATCGGAAGTGCGGATCGAGGGGAACACCTCGGGCGGAACTGGGCGATTTGCGTACCAGGCTACCAGCAAATCGTTTGTGCAATCCAACAAATAACCGGGGAGTCTGGAGACACACGTTTCCTAAGGAGCGGGGGTAACTATTGACCCGGCGTCACCTAAATGATCCGTTGGCCACCCGATCCCGAGTGAGCTTGACGGGTAAAGGGCGACACGGATCTGCGACAAATTCGATCTACGAATTACCGCTGATGTTAGGTAGAGGCCGCGCAAGCGACCTCAATTTTGTGACCAGATTGGAGGATGGAAAAATCCATCTAAATCTGGCTGGGTGGCACTTCTTAGTGCCTCGAGATAAGGCGTCGGATTCTTACAGGCTGTCGGCGTAGTTTAACTGTGGATTCTGTTTGTCCTCAAAGTCTTCAAGTTTACCTCATGGGAGACAGAATAACAAGCGACGTTATAACTCCTTGGGGTGGCGGGTTCGCCTGTAGCAGTTGACACCCCTTAATGTATGTTCTACGCTGTTATTGTCTTTGCTTTGTTCATTATTTTAGGTTAGTGAGTGTGATTTTAATTATTCGGCACAAAGAGACATACTTTAAGATAAGTTTATAATACAAAGTATCCAATATTATACTTCAAATAGTTGTGTAGCCCCTAGCATCTCAATACACATCCATCCACCCACTCCGACAGCGCGGTCTGAATATTGCACTGAATACCAGTTTTTAACTAAGTTCGTCCTGCATCAATATTATATTTTCACATATGCAAATCCCCCATTTAGTGATTTTTACAGTTTTGTGTCATCATTATTGATGTAATAAATTATTATTATTTTTATTATAAGTGCACATATTTATATCAATGCCCATAAAAGATTTGATTGGGCAATTGTAATGTAGTTATGTAAGAAAAATAATAGAATTACATTTCTTATAACGCATTTTGGTTCCGGGACCTCGAAACCTCCACTGAAATCTCTAAATCGAATTTTGGCAAAGCAAAAGTGACACAGTATACACTATAAAGGTTTTTATCGATGAAATTGAAGAAATTCGTGTATTTCTCTATCATCTTATCAGTTTAAATAGATAACCTCTACAGTGCGCATGACTTTTAGGTAACATTTGCAGGAGTTTGCAAACTACTAAAAAAAATATATAGGTATGTAAGAAATTGCTACAAAACATATAATAAATAAAATAGGGTTTTTAAAGATAATATGAACGACCCCTATTTTAAGTTGAGCGCACTGTACAAGTTAAGTATTATTCTTGGTTCTTTACAATAAATGTACCAGTGATTGGTCCGGAATTGGAAAATATTTACTGAAAACCTAATCTTTTGGCTTTGTGTGAAGCTGAAATTGAATCCTCAAAGAAGCTGACCTATCAATGCCGTTGTGCAGATTTATAATAAATAAAATTGCAAAATATTTATATTGCTTAATTTTGGTCTCGATACTGAACCTTGCGGGGCTTCATTTGGTGTTTTTTTGGCTGTTGCCGTCGTTTCTTTCGAGCAACCAAGTTTAAAAGCTTTCAACTAAGCGAATGATGTTGGTGCTTTTGTATTGTCTTTTCTTCTTCATGTCATAGGCGTCCAATTGCTTGATAATGGGTCTTCAGCTGTTGTCTGCCACACTGTCTTTAATGCTGGTTTGATACCTGTCTATGTGTCTATCTATGTATGTACCTCGGATCTACATATATGATTATACATAAGGAGTTCGCCATCCACCATCACAAGCCTCCTATTTTTGAAGTTTTGCAAATACCTTCTAATGGCTTCTAGAAGGTTTTACATCTTCTTTTTCTTTCATGTTAAAGATTCTGTTTGAGGAATTTCCTTTCGTTAAGGCAATTCTCCAATTCGTCGTGAAATTCTTCGAGCTCTGTATTCATCTCCCCGATGGCGATAGTGGTGCTATCATCACACTGTGGTATACTATAATCGAGTCCGATACTGTCGAAAGAATCACCAGTGATTACCTTTTCTTGATTTAATGTAGAGTCAAAGCGAACACGCTTCTTATTTAATACGCTTGTTTGCGCATCGATCGAAGAATCGTACAAATTACCTATGTCACGCAGATACTGATCCTTATTGCATTTAAACGTAAACGTCATTTTTCTAGGCGGAGTTTCGTTCACATTCGAGAATCTGTTGTCGTTGCTGTTGCTGTCGTTATCGGTGTCGACTTCTTCGATGTTGACATCCGAGCAATCAAGCGCAAGCGCCGGATTTTCAAAGCACGATTCATTCGGTTTCTCTTTCGCTTTCACCGTTTTGCGCGGTACCTCGTACGGATTCCCCGATACTGACGCGGACGTATCCTCCTTTTCATGCTTGAATGCATGCTTTAGTTTCTTGAACATTTTCTTAGAAAGAGTGTTGCTCGCTTTCAGCGCTGGTTTCAATACGAATTTACGTTTTGAAGATCGCATCACATTGCCGCGTTTCGTTAATTTATTACCGATGTTCATTATATCAGATTCGGCGAACATCGTTATGTCGCACCCGAGAATCTTGCTTGGTTTATTGAGGGCGTCAATTGGTTTCTTTAAAATCGATGGGAGCTCAGCGCTTTGTTCTGATGATAAGTTTATCGTTGATTCGGTTATTTCGCTTGTGAATAAACGTCGAGAAACGGCAGCAAAACGATTCGCATCACTTAAATCAGACTGGTCGATGTACGGAATCTCCTCGGAAATGCTCACGGAAACATCGAATGGAAAGTTGGTCGTTTCCAAAGCAGCTGTATCCGTTTCATCAGAACGAATCGAGCAATTGATGAACGGGTTAGTACTAATTGATTTAATCTCCATGATGTTGCTCTCGTTTAGGTCGTCGTCAAGATATAGCGACGAGCTGGAGCATTCCGGACTATTCAGAACGAGTCGTTCGATGAAACTAAGATTCGGACTCGTTACGACGACATTCTGGACGTTGCAATTCTGAATAACGGGAGCGGGGATGTTGTGTTTTACGTTCCACAGGTCTTTCGCGAGTAGATTGTTGGCGCTGCTTTCTTTCATAAGGCATGGGTTTTCGAAGGCGGAGCTATCGTTGCAGCTTTTCGATCGTCGCAACCGCTTCGCCGGCGTTATCTCCATCGTTGTGTTGCATATTTTGTCTTCTGTCACCAGCAAATCGAGGGCAGGATTCATGTAGACGTTGGGATTGGGCGCTGATATTTTTCGCTTGTTGCGGGGGCTGGGAATGATCTCGAAGGCGTTGTTGTCAATCATCGCAGATGTCGACCTAAAATTGAAACATGAATAATTATGAGTGCCATTGAAATAATATTGCGTCCATCATGCTCAACTAGATAAAGCATTTATCCCAGGTTTAGCAATAATTCATTGTGGTCAATGGTCAAAACTGACCAAAGAATGCCATACAGTTCTAGAATGCATCTCACAAATGCTTAGAGTTAACTTGATATGGGTAAGAAGACATTAAGAGGTGTCAATTGATACGGGCGAACCCGCCACCTCAGGAAGTTATAGCGATCGATTGCTATTCTCTCTCCTATGGGGTGAAGCAAAAACTTAGTGGACAAACAAAATCCACAGTCCAACTACGCCAGCAGCCCGTAAGAGCCCAATACCTTACCGCGAGGTGCTGAGAAGTGCCACCCATGCGAGATTTAGATGGATTTCTCCATCCTCCAGTCTGGTCACAGAGGACGCTTGCGCGGCCTCTACCTGATGTTAGCGGTAATTCATAAATCGAATTTATCAAGGATCCGCAGCGCTCTTTGTCTTTCAAACTCACTCGGGATCGGGTGGCTAATGGATCCTTTCTAAAGATAGGTGACGCCAGGTCAACAGTCTCCCCCCCCCCCCCCCCACCGGTTTTTGGGAGGTGGACCTCTCTATTTATGAGCGGATTAGAAGTCAATGCAGCAATATGACGTCTATCTATGCTAGAAAGAGCGCAGAAACACTTTCTTTCCTGTACTTAACCCCTCGCGTACCAGACGGCCCGAAACGTCCAGAATTGATATTTACCGTCGAACCCCAGACGGCCCGAAATGGCCAGGCGAGGCCGACCGCTAATTATGTTAGTACAACTTTGATTAATAATTATGAATAATCTTTATTGCTTTACATAACGACGTTACAAATATCTAATAGCAAATTTCAATAGGAACATAAAACAGGTCTTTTTTAGACGATCGGTGTGACAGTTTCGGAGTAATCGTTTTTTTTCTGAAACGCCATCTTTTTTTTGAGACTCGCGAATTTCTTACGGGCCGTAAGGCACACATTAAAATTCAAACCGCGGGACGCGAGGGGTTAAGCAACTAGAGCTGTCAACTACAACGGGCGACCCTGTCACCACAGGAAGTTTTACGAGATTAGATCGTTCTGTCTCCCTTAAGGTGAGCGTAGAAGACTTGGAACAAAATCAAACCACTGTCAAGTTACGTCTCTCGCCCGTAAGAGACCAACGCCTTACCGCGAGATAACCAAATTAATCACCCAGCGGGCCGACACTCGTGCCCATATTTCCAGTTGCAACCAGATTACTCCGGTCTCCCGACTGGTTACAGGTTCGAGGTCGCTTGCGCAGTCCTCTCCCTTACATAGCGGTGATACGGTGTCTACTGAATCTATCGCGGACCACGGCATCTTTTGCCCGGCTGTTCACCTGGAATTGGGTAGCCGATTGGTCGTTTCAAGAGTACTACTCCTACTCTATAGGAGACAGAATGCACAATCGATTGGCTAACGCCGCACGGTGCGTGAACCGTCCAGGAGCGCCCGAAGGTTGACTCCTACGGGAGCTTGGCCCGCAGGCCAGCGTCCTATCCTGGCTCGCACTTCTGCGTGGAGGCCACCGGATGGTCTATATAACTGGGTCTTAGTGACCAAACTGCTACAGGGCCCATTAGCTCCTGTACTTGAGCAGTATAGAGCCTTTCCTGTACTCTATGGCATTTCTTCTAGGGATGGTATGTTACAACTTACTAAGCTTAACCCCTCAAGCCCCGATTGGCTGATATCGGCCACAACACGATTCAGCGTGATGGCCCCGTTTTAATTTTATTTTATTTTATTTATTTTATTATGTTTTATCATGTTAATATGTTTAATTTTCATTATGGGTACAGTGGTTTGGTAGTAATTAATGATTTGATAAGAGTGTCGTAATTCAAATTTTTTACTAATTTTTACTAAAAATTTTTGGGACAGCAACTTGTCAATCGGCTGAGGGGCCGAGGCCTGAAGGGTTAAGAAAGAATTGGCTGGCAATCGCCACATTTATCAACTGTTTAGGGGTTCGTTATTAATCCGATCATCCTTAGAAAAATCGGTCTGTTGGTACCCGGCAATTACTGCTGAATTACTTACGTATAGTTCGCATTACCGCTAGCAAGAAGTAACATCGTTCAACCCTGCTTCACGGTGCGAACCCTTCGTACCCTAAATGCACAACGGTCGTCTGAGCCAAAATGAAATATTTTGACAGTGAACTTAGCACAGGTACCAAGTAAGGCAATGACATTTTTTAACAATCAAGGAATTAGGTAAATATAAAGTTTTTAGTAACAAAAGTTATTAATAAAAGTAGTTAACCAAATTATTACAAGAAAGGTTAGATAATAATTGGATATATTTGTAGAATAGTCTAAAATCAATTTCGAAATTGTATGTAGTATTAATTAGATTTTGGTAAATAAATAAATAAATAAACACTGGCAATAAGTACCTGCCATACCGGCGATAAGTACCCTTGCCATAAGCGCTATGAGTATGCCCCCTCTATAGGTTAGCCAATGCTTTAGTCAGCACACAGGCAGACGTATTGGCCAGGAATTTGTGGCTCAGTCCACACGCTGGAAGGTCGTTCAGTTTGTGTCGGTGCAGGTCAATTTGCGGATATCAAATCGCACATCAAAAATGGATGTCGAGCTGGTTACGGCAGCTGCGGTTTATTTGTTTACAGCGTAAGTACTACCTAAAGGTGTCATTCCTAAGCGACGGCTGTGGCGACTCCAGCCGCGCAACTCGAGGCGCGCGGCTAGAGTCGTACGGCTGTAGCCGCCAGGTACATTCCTTAAAAAGGAGCGACTAGAGCAGTAGCGTCTTGGACATCATGGCAGATGCATCACTGTTGTCGTTAACCTATCTTTTATTGCAAGAAGAGCAGGAAGAAGAGTTATTGTTGATGAAGCTGAAAAAAAACGAAAAGGCACATTCATTGTACCTATCAAGATGCGAAGAGGGGTTTCAAAACATTTTAATTAACAGACATCTTCTACAGGAAGTTCAGAAAGTTTTTTCGTTTGAATAGAGTCCAGTTTGATTACATATTATCTGGCATCGAAAGTGGTTTAAACAGAAAATCATGTAACAAAGTCAAACAGCCCATCAGCCCTGCAGAAAAACTGGGATTGACGCTAAGGTAAGAATGTAATGAAACAGTAATTGCTTAAAGAACAATATCTTTATTAGAGAAATATTGCATTGGAAAAAATCATAACATAGGAATAATAACAAAGTAGGTTAGTTAGCATGTATAGTGCAGCCTATTTAAATGTAATACCAGATGTGTTACACAATAAAGAGAAGTCGTAGTCACCAGCGTCATCCGAAAGAGACGGTGACTGAAGTGGCATGTTCGAATAGTGAGAAGCGGCGAACGGGGCTTCTAACTGTTGATTATCTTGGGCTCGATGCGTAAGAGGCAGTGACTGAATTGACGAGTTTGAACCGTGAGAAGTGGAGGACATGACATCATGCTGTGAAACATTTAGGGCTCGATTTACTTCTTCTAACACTAATTGGCTAACTGTTTGGCAAATTTGCATCCTCGCACGGATTTGGTTTTCGTTGGTTTCGTGGTTGGTTGGAAAAACACATCAATGGGATGTTGATCTTTTGGCTTATTCAGAATAGCTGACATCATTTTAGATCTCTCGTCAGCATTTCTCTTAAAAACTTTCATAATATTGTCTCCTGATAATTTAGTTATTGGTTTTCGTTTGTTCGGTGGCTTCGGCAAACCATCACCATCGTCATCGGGCTGCTTGGGTTCTTCAGATTGATCTTTGTCAAGATCCTCTGGATTATGAATTTCAGAATCGATAGTTTCTTCGGCCGGTTGAACATTTTATTCATCAACTGCGGCGACCGGTGTTTCATCAACTTGCGTAATGGTATTTGTGACTGTCCTAAAACAACGCAAACCGGGTTAATTAGTTTTTAAATAACAGTTTCGAGGTAAGTAGTTCATAGGTTTGTACATAAAAATAAACTTTCTTGTTCTTGATGTTTTTTTTAACCTAACCGTTTTCCGGCAAAACGATTTTTTTTTTTTTTACATTTTTAAACCTTTCAACCTTATTAGCATGATTAGAAAAAAGTTTATCATCCTACAATGTCTTCAAATAATACGTAGAAACCAAAAATAGAAGAAGAGTGAAAAAATATTCTGGAAACTTAATATTTATAAGACAATTTAAAAGACTGCAATATTTTCAGTCCCTTTTTTAAATGTAAGAATTTTATTTTCAAAATTTTTTACCTTATGACATTTTTTTTTTTGGTTTGTAAGTATTATTTGCAGTTATTATCTTATGTTATTATCCTATTCCTAGTTATCAGGCTTACTTACTCTCTCTCACAATCGACCACGTTCATGAATTCAATGTAGTCTTCAAGATGCCATTTGCGAACTTTCTTTGAACTTGCAGATCCTGTGGGAAGCTTTTTGGCTATTTTGCGTCTCATATACGTATCTCGGATATTTTTTCATCGGTTTTTGCATTCTTCAGCTGCAAAAAAGTGCGTTAATTTTGTAATTTATTTTCAGGTAGGTATTTAGCAACTGGAGAAAGCTTCGCTTCTTTATCTTTTGCGTTCAGAATATCAGCAAGTTATATAAGTCGTATTGTGAAGGAAGTATTACAAATATGCAGTACAAGACTTCCGGCTGAATTCATGCCAACTCCCGCCACTCAAGACCTCATGTCACTGTCGAAGGCCTTTGAAGAATTATGGCATTTTCCCAATTGTATATCGGCAGTTGATGGAAAACATGTACGGGTATTTTGTCCGGCTAGTAGTGGATCTCAATTTTTTAATTACAAAGAGTACTTTTCAATAGTTTTTCTAGCTTTGTAGATGCTAATTATAAGTTTGTTATGGTTGACATTGATTCCTACGGACGAGACGAAGACAGTGGTATTTTAGAAAAATCTAACTTAGGGCAGTTAATCAAAAATGAAGTTTTATTCTTCACCAAGGAGTGCAGGTTCAACAGAGCTTCCTTATGTTGTAGTAGCTGATGAAGCCTTCAAACTTTCAATTCATTTAATGAAACCTTTCACAAGACCAGAAGCTCGTTCTAATAAAAGAAAAGCTATTTTCAACTACAGACTGTCTTGTGCAAGGGAGTGTCAGAAAATTCCTTTGCATTACTGTCTCAAGTTTTTTGTGTTTTTTATACCCCAATAGCACTTGGGTTTTCGACTACAACGGGCGAGCCCGTCACCACAGGGAGTTTTAACGATTAGTCGTTCTATCTCCCTGGAGTGAGCGTAGAAGACTTAGGGCAAAAACAATCCACCGTCTAGCTACGCCACAACCCATTAGAGACCAACGCCTTACCGCGAGATAGCCAGTTAAGTTACCTGGCAGGCCCGAAACTCGCGCCCTACCTTCCAATTGTGACCAGATTTCTCCGGTCTCTCGATTGGTTCCGAGTTCGAGGTCGCTTGCGCAATCCTCTCCCTTACGAAGCGGTGAAACGGTGTATACCGAATCTATCGCGGACCATGGCGTCCTTTGCCCGCCTCTTACCCAGGATCGGATGGCCAATGGTCATTTCAAGAGCAATCGATTGTGCTCTCCGACTAACAGTCGGGGGAGTCCGGGAACTGTATTGTTTCCTATAGAGCGGGGGTGGTTGCCTACCTTACGGCGACTGCTCTTGAAATGACCATTGGCCATCCGATCCCGGTTCAGAGTCGGGCAAAGGACGCCTTGGTCCGCGATAGATTCAGTGCACACCGTTTCACCGCTTCGTAAGGGAGAGGACCGCGCAAGCGACCTCGAACTCGGAACCAATCGAGAGACCGGAGAAATCTGGTCACAATTGGAAGCAAGGGCGCGAGCGTCGGCCCGCCAGGTAACACTGGCTATCTCGCGGTAAAGGCGTTGGCTTCTTGCGGGTTGTGGCGTAGCTAGACGTTGGATTGTTCTGTCCAAAGTCTTCTACGTTCACTGCAGGGCGACAGAACGAAAAATCGTTAAAACGTCCTGTGGTGATGGGCTCGCCCGTTGTAGTTGACACCGCAAGTTGTTAGTCAGAGTGCACAATCGATTGGCTTGCGCCGCACGGTGCGCAGACCGTCCAGGAGCGCCAGAGGTTTGATTCCCAGGGGAAACTGACCAAGGCCAGAGTCCTACCCAGGTTCGCACACCGTGCGTGAAGGCCGTCGGATGGGTGTTGACCCGTGAGTGTGACCGACCCTGAACACATGGGTCTTCGTGGCCAACCCATCATGGGCCCATTAGCTCCCATACCCCAATAGCAACTTGCGGTGTCAACTACAACGGGCGAGCCCGTCACCACAGGACGTTTTAACGATTTTCTCGTTCTATCGCCCTGCAGTGAACGTAGAAGACTTTGGACAGAACAAATCCAACATCCAGCTACGTCACAACCCGCAAGAAGCTAACGCCTTACCGCGAGATAGCCAGTGTTACCTGGCGGGCCGATCCTCGCGCCCTTGCTTCCAATTGTGACCAGATTTCTCCGGTCTCTCGATTGGTTCCTAGTTCGAGGTCGCTTGCGCGGTCCTCTCCCTTACGAAGCGGTGAAACGGTGTGAACCGAATCTATCGCGGACCAAGGCGTCCTTTGCCCGACTCTGAACCGGGATCGGATGGCCAATGGTCATTTCAAGAGCAGTCGCCGTAAGGTAGACAACCACCCCCGCTCTATAGGAAACTATACAGTTCCCAGACTCCCCCGATTGTTAGTCGGAGAGCACAGTCGATTGGCTTGCGCCGCTCGGTGCGCAGACCGTCCAGGAGCGCCAGAGGTTTGATTCCCAGGGGAGACTGGTTGACCCAGTGTCCTACGCAGGCTCGCACCCCATGCGTGGAGGCCATCGGATGGGTGTTGACCCGTGAGTGTGACCGACCCTGAACACATGGGTCATCGTGGCCACCTCATCATGGGCCCATTAGCTCCCCAATAGCAGTCAATAGCAGTCAACCCCAATAGCAGTCAACCCAGAAGTTACAGACAAGTTAATAATGACTGTCTGCTGCCTTCACAATATGCTACGCGATGCGTACCTTGAAGAAAATGGCCGATGTTACTTTGAGCTCTCCAACACGGAAAAATTACCAACACAAAATTTGATTCCTTTGCGTGCTGGAGGCGGCTTTGGAAACCTTGAAGGTTTTGACATAAGAGACCGTTTTTGTGACTACTTCAACAGAAAAAGTGGATCCGTACATTGGCAAGAGACACAAATTAACAAGACAGACAAAAAAAATAGTAAGAAAAGAAAAACCTACTAAAGGGATGTACCTTTTGTGTTCCTAAACAGAATAAAACAGAACAGTACAAACTCACTGTAAATAAATAAAGAAATATATTATATAATACTTTACCTGGTAATTTAATTTTCTCAGCAATTTCACTCCATACGTTATCTCTGACGTTTCCATCTTTGTACAGGTGGTGTTTTGGGTTGAAAACACAAGGGTGTTAACGCACTAGTTCGGTAAGTCTTGAGTCATCCATTATTTAATAAAGAAATAAACACCAAAATCGTATAAACAGAGTTCCGGTCGTCGCGATTGTTACGATTGGACTGCTCATGCAAGCAGTCTAGCCGTATGGCTCGAGCCGCTTCCGTTGCGCGGCGCCAGCCGCGTCAAAGGAATGGGTTTCGTTTATTTACATGCAAAGCAGTACTAGTCATAGTCCCGCGGCTTGAGCCGCGCGGCTGGCGTCGCCACAGTCGTCGCTTAGGAATGGCACCTTAAGTGTGCACTGTAACAGGGTTATCAAAAAGAAATGGAAAAACACAATGATGGATGCTGAGACTCGTTGCCTTCTATCTGCGGCCAACGTGAAGCGGAGCCTTGAGCGAGAAATCCACTGGACGATCCTGCGGTCATTTCAATTTGCGCAGAGTATAGTTCTTACACTTTTGAAACTCCAGTCAACCAACCATCTAATTACCAGAAATTCAAAACTTAAAGCTAACCATATCTAAATAATGTGTTCGGTAAAAAGACCGTAGGCATAGCGTACCCACGTTTCGATATTAACCTTTTGTCATTATTGTTCTTGGTTTACTGCCTTTTCTTGTAATAAATGCGGCGTTACATGACATTATATTGATATACATATGAGGGTACTTTATACTGCAACATAGCATTTATTTTCATTCATAAAATATCAAAAATTACACTGGAACATTACGAACACGATGTCCTATAATTTTAAATGCAATTTTTCGCAAGACGATGACAGAATGCTACGGCTTTAACCGGCGTATTATATCTACAAATTCACATAACACCCAACTCACGTTAAATTTGATGCATCCACATCCATTTTGAATTGATATAAAACCGTTTTCGATGAAGGCTAAAGCATAATTTCACATTTCCGCTTCATTGTTTGTTGACGGTTTGTATTTTTTCAAGTTGACAGGTGGTGTCAGCAGTCGCCGCAATACAGTGTAGCCAATAGCAGAAATTTGTGATATGTGTAAACATTTCAAAGGGTTCCGTTAGATGGCGCACTTTTAGCAGTGTTGGACTAGTTTTGAGGAATTCCGCTAGATGGCGCAGAAAGTAAACTAAAAGTATTCTAAAAAGTATGTACTCAAAATAAACTTTTTGATAAAGTGTAATCAAATGTAATTCTTTATTGTTTCAAAAATCATAATTACAAATATAAGATTACAAAACCTAACCTAACTCAAATAATTGAATCGAAACCTTCTAAATCTAATGTAATAAAATCAAACCTAGCTAAATCGCGCGAGACGTCCGCCCTAAGGCTCATTAAAGTTTATTTGATTACTGCCTAATGATAAACTAATACTAAAACAATAAAAAAATACATGAAAGAAATTAAAAATTTAATTTAACTTAATATTCGATGTTGTATAAAATCATAACCTCAGTAATATAAGTTCTACTTCTGTAGTCTTTGTAGAACCATGTAAACTAAACTTATTTTAATCTATGCCTACGCCTACTTGGTTTGCCTACGCCTATTTGCAAGAATTAAAAATCTAATCTCACAAGATCTCGCAGATTTCAGAATATGATTTTTTTATTTATAATTATTTTGATTATTTCTATTGCAACTTGGTAAAGTTACGTCGTAAGGGCGAAATTATGAAATAAAATATGTTTTTAATCGTTTATTTAAAAAGAAAAATAGGAATTATTTTGACAGAAACTTCAAAAGCACAGCATATCTAAGTTTCTTCAGCTAATCGACTTTGGATGCTGCGTGTCAGATATCCAGCGGCAGAAATGTCTAAATCTGCCTCGACATTTGTCGATACCACAGATAACAGGCATTGGTAGGCAAACTGCAGGTATTGTGCTTTTGTCCCGCCTGATTCAAAGAGATTATAAAATAGTCAGATATATCCAGGCACGTGGAGTTATAAAACGTAGGAACGGGGTAGCGTAATTTCTTTTCTGATACGTTTATCAATGGACGAACCAGCTGCACGTGAAGTTCTTGTGGGCAGAAAATAAACCATCATTTTGGATATTAGGTATGAAAAAGAATTTCAAGTGTAAAATATAAAGAAATAAAAAGTTGCATGAAGTTAATAATCTGTTCGACTTAACATACTTATATACCTGTACAACATAATCATAATCTGTACGACATAACATACCTACAGTGGCGTGCAAATTAATTCTTCAAATCTAATGTTTATTGATTGATGTTTAGGTTATTACACTGACACAATATATTTATTTTTACACAGATGCCCAACAAAAAAGGAGTGTAATGTGTTCAGGGTTCATCTATGTTACTATAGTAACTGTTCTAAATATGGACCGGTCTTGCAATATGGACCACAGCCATTTCTCAAATATCGTTAGTTGTACCGAAAGGTCGGTTGGTGCAAAAGGTGTAGCTGCCTGCCCGTAGATTGTAACAGCTCTCTAGACAATCAAGCATGCTTGTCAAGCATATCGTCGCGGGCTGGGAGGGGATCGTAAACCGCAGGAAATATGCAAATATATTTTTTAAATATTTACCAATAAGTTTACGATCCCCTAGGGAGGGGGCGTCGTGTCGCGGGCAGGGGCCCGCGACGCGACGCTTCAAAGCAACTTGAAGATGTTATTAACCGATCGTAAACTTGAGAGCAACAGAAAGAAACAGAAATGCTGGAAAAAGAGACCTAAGAAAAATAAAACAGCTAGTAAGTAAGATCTTAAAAGACAAAGTAAAGACTCGTGATAGTTCTGAAGTAAGTTTTCGCATTGGAATGGCCTCTTCTTCGAAGATGTCCATGGAGAGCAATAGATCTAGTACGCAGTTTGTAGGAAATAGGTTGTCGGAGAATGTGCTGGCATAGAAGTCTACAAATTTATTTGCGGAGTTTGTACCATCGACTAGTCCTAGACTGTGGCTTTTTTATTAATTGCTATTACTAAAGCGTCATTGCAGGTTAGATAAGTTGACCTAAAACAGCTTTATAATCACTTTTTTGGCGGAAGGGTAAGTTGTTTTTTGTATATTGAAAGGTTAGCTTAACCGCATAAATACTAAGTTTTTGACATCAAAGTTTATGGTTGTGAATATTTTCATCTTCTCAAGGAATATGTGAGTTTAGGAATTGATATACTTTTATATTTAACTTGAACAAGATTTTCCTATAATATTTAATTATAAATTGAAAATAAAAAATAAATCAATTACATTTTATATCACGTTAGTAGATTTCATTCGTTTATGGTATTTTGATACTTCTAGGTTGTATATAATATTCATCACCATAACCTGAAAACAAATGGCATCTCTCTGCTAATTTCCACGTCGGCTTAAATCGCCTCTGTTGAGAGACGCGCCGCTCTTTATTTATTAACGACAGCGTTTTGTTTCAGTTGTTATGTTTCAGCTCGTTTCCGCCCTGAAATTTTTAGCCCTGAAATTGAAACTTTCAGCGTGCCGCGACGAAGCGCGCCACGGCGAGGGTTTGCAGCAATCTACGGTTCGCGAAATGGTTTAACCCTTCAATGCTTATAAATTAAGGGTTTTATTGTTTAAAAACCGAAACTAGTTGGTTGCCTTTAACCCTTCAGCCTCGGCCCCTCAGCCGATTGACAAGTTGATGTCCCAAAAATTTTTAGTAAAAATTAGTAAAAAAATTGAATTATGACACTGTCTCCCCAAAAACATTAATTACTGCCAAACCACTGTACCCATAATTAAAATGAAACATATTAACATAATAAAACATAATAAAATAAAACAAATTAAATTTAAATTAAATTAAAACGGGTCCGTCACGCTGAATCAGTTTGTGGCCGATATCGGCCAATCGGGGCTTGAGGGGTTAAGGGCTATCATTTGGCAGGTAGGTGATTTGTATTCCGAAAATTTGGACAACGACTCTTCGTCAGACGCAGAGAAGATCATCTGCAGTCAAACCAGAATTATTATGAGCGTCAATACAAAAAAAAAATCGGTTTTGTCTCCCCAAGACATTCCCGGCAACTAACCTAGCATTGTTTCATCTCAATATTACTACACTACCTACCCCCCCCCCCCCTCGATAGCGATTGTGTTTTCGTTCGAAACTATATATCAATAGTAGGTACTTAGGGAACTATTAAAGCACTTTAGATAATGCGAGATAGGAATCAAGGGTAGAAGTAGAATATCGGATAAACAAGAATATTTTCGTCAGAAACATCATACATTCTGACTACTTGGTATCTATTGAAGCACTCTAAATAAGGCGGGATAGGAACTTACGGCAAAAGAAGAATATTTTATTCCGAAACTATGCATCCTGAGTACTTGGTCTATCTTCTTCGAAGTTGAAGCACTCACTGAAAAAAATCGTTTTACTAAACAGTTTAGCTATTTCGCTTTAAACTGAAGTTTAGAAAATAGCACCTAAACTACGGCTAGATTATCAAACTCTGTTTAGTTGTGGTTACATTTTATTTTTAGCTAAAATTTGGTTTTGTTACCAATTACTAAACGAATAGCAACTACTTACTAAACTGCGAATTTTAGCTAAAGTTCTGTACCCTTAGCTAAATAACTTAGTTAAATGGGTGTAAACAAACATTCCAAAATGACCGTTACATTATTTAGCTGTATTAGCCAAACTTCAGTTAAACTAGCTGAAGTTTGTCTATTAATAACTAAACTACAGATTTTACCTAAAGTTTGATAGGTAATAGCTAAATTACTTAGGTATTCCAACTGACCCAATTCAGCTTTGGCTGGATTAGCTAAAGTTCTGTACCCTTAGCTAAATAACTTAGTTAAATGGGTGTAAACAAACATTCCAAAATTACCGTTACATTATTTAGCTGTATTAGCCAAACTTCAGTTAAACTAGCTGAAGTTTGTCTATTAATAACTAAACTACAGATTTTACCTAAAGTTTGATAGGTAATAGCTAAACTACTTAGGTATTCCAACTGACCCAATTCAGCTTTAGCTGGATTAGCTAAAGTTCTGTACCCTTAGCTAAATAACTTAGTTAAATGGGTGTAAACAAACATTCCAAAATGACCGTTACATTATTTAGCTGTATTAGCCAAACTTCAGTTAAACTAGCTGAAGTTTGTCTATTAATAACTAAACTACAGATTTTACCTAAAGTTTGATAGGTAATAGCTAAACTACTTAGGTATTCCAACTGACCCAATTCAGCTTTAGCTGGATTAGCTAAAGTTCTGTACCCTTAGCTAAATAACTTAGTTAAATGGGTGTAAACAAACATGCCAAAATGACCGTTACATTATTTAGCTGTATTAGCCAAACTTCAGTTAAACTAGCTGAAGTTTGTCTATTACTAACTAAACTACAGATTTTACCTAAAGTTTGATAGGTAATAGCTAAACTACTTAGGTATTCCAACTGACCCAATTCAGCTTTAGCTGGATTAGCTAAAGTTCTGTACCCTTAGCTAAATAACTTAGTTAAATGGGTGTAAACAAACATTCCAAAATGACCGTTACATTATTTAGCTGTATTAGCCAAACTTCAGTTAAACTAGCTGAAGTTTGTCTATTAATAACTAAACTACAGATTTTACCTAAAGTTTGATAGGTAATAGCTAAACTACTTAGGTATTCCAACTGACCCATTTCAGCTTTAGCTGGATTAGCTAAAGTTCTGTACCCTTAGCTAAATAACTTAGTTAAATGGGTGTAAACAAACATTCCAAAATGACCGTTACATTATTTAGCTGTATTAGCCAAACTTCAGTTAAACTAGCTGAAGTTTGTCTATTAATAACTAAACTACAGATTTTACCTAAAGTTTGATAGGTAATAGCTAAACTACTTAGGTATTCCAACTGACCCAATTCAGCTTTAGCTGGATTAGCTAAAGTTCTGTACCCTTAGCTAAATAACGTAGTTAAATGGGTGTAAACAAACATGCCAAAATGACCGTTACATTATTTAGCTGTATTAGCCAAACTTCAGTTAAACTAGCTGAAGTTTGTCTATTACTAACTAAACTACAGATTTTACCTAAAGTTTGATAGGTAATAGCTAAACTACTTAGGTATTCCAACTGACCCAATTCAGCTTTAGCTGGATTAGCTAAAGTTCTGTACCCTTAGCTAAATAACTTAGTTAAATGGGTGTAAACAAACATTCCAAAGTGACCGTTACATTATTTAGCTGTATTAGCCAAACTTCAGTTAAACTAGCTGAAGTTTGTCTATTAATAACTAAACTACAGATTTTACCTAAAGCTTGATAGGTAATACCTAAACTACTTAGGTATTCCAACTAAACACTTCCGCTCTCTTTGCCGAAGTTTATTTATCATTTGCTAAACAGTTCAGCTAGTAGTTGAGTATATAAGCATGATTTTCTTTTGGCGGCTCATTATTCCTAAGCATTACAAGTGAATAAACGTGAGAGACGTCGTACTACGTATTTCGACCGTTTGGTTGTCGCACGTCGCGTCGCCAAAAAGTGGGAGACGAAGAAGAAGAACGGGTCGGTCGTTCGATCCGGTTATTTGCTTGGCGGCCGACCGACACAGCCAGTCAGTGAGAACCACGTGAGAACCACAGACATGCGGAAATTGGCGACAGCATCGCGGCGACGTTCATTCGACTACATTTCAAGAAATCGCGAATCGCGAGGCGTTTCGGCGGAAACGCGTGAAATTTTTCGCCGGCACGTTTGTGACTGTAAAACCGTGCAGCATGCTCGGAGAACAAGCCTCGAAGCAAATCGAACGATCGGCAAAATCTTGTGTTGTTGTGATTCAAAATGGCGGACCAATCGGTGGAGGACCTACTGGATTCTTGGGGAATGTCAAAATATAAGGACAATTTTAAAAGTAAGTACTTCCTAAGTCTTTTATAAATATTCCTTTTTGCATACTATTCTGTGTTTTCGCGTTCCATTCTTTAACGTCACCCGACTATATTCACCACGCTGATTCCGAATCTGCAAAATCTTTATTCGGTGTCAATAAATAAGCGAGAAATAGGCAGTAAAGCGTCAAACCCATACATTTCAGTAGGTTTGGTTAGTTTTTTACTTTCCCGGGTACCACTGGTAGGGAAAGTATTGTGATCGTGCGGGGAAAAAAATTAGATAACGACGGATATATCCATTTTGAGACCCCAAGACGATTAAGACCATTTCCAGAAAAATGTCTGTCTATGTCTGTATGTATGTCTGTATGTATGTCTGTATGTAATCTCTCACGATACTGCCGAGCCGTTGAACCGATTGATTTGAAATTTAGTATTTAGGCATAGTCTCACCTGGAATGCACCCATTAGTCTTTGGCTGTCAACTGTCAAACCAAACTGTCACTGTTAAAAATTGACAGTAGCTATATCTCACCGAAAATTACTTGTGATATATCATTTTTTTATTAAAAAAATAGGTTTGTTTTTTATAGGCTTTTATAATTTCACCTGTAGGTATGTACCTCACTATGTTACTTTTCTGACGACTCAGCTTACATTATTTTACCTTTATTCTAGAGGAAGGTGTCACGTTGGAGGCGCTGCATGTTCTATCCAAGGACCACATTAATCGTCTCGTGCCGCCCGTCGGAGATAATGCGCTTTTCGATATATATATCATCTATATCAATATTGTTAATGTTTTTAAGTTTACGCTGTTATTTGGCATTAGGTAATATTTTAATTTTAGGGATTACGGAATTGTACTGATTTCATTCGACCTTTCATAACATACCGCTTTTACATACTGTACATAAATATTATTAATGTTTTTAAGTTTACGCTGTTATTTGGCATTATGTAATATTTTAATTTTAGGGACTATCAGTGTATTTGATTTACATAAGTCGACGTTTCGCCTGCTATGTCACAGGCTTCATCAGGTACCAGAGTACGGGCACCGGGGTGTATCTGGTGCCCGTTGTACCAAACATCAAACTAAGTTGGAAGTTAGGTACAATGGGCACCAGACGTCTGCTCCAGGAATTCCCGTGGTTCCTGATGAAGGCTTTGACGTAGCAGGCGAAACGTCGACTTATGCAAGTTAAATCCACTGTTAATCCGTAAAATAAAAGAAGTGAGCATTGTGATTGTATAAAACGGCTATTTATGTGTAGGCGGAGCATCGTGTTCTAATTACACGACATATCGGCACCTTTCTGTAATAATGTGAGTTAAAAAAATAAATACAACTAAATGTTTATTTTCTTTGATTTCAGTCTCCTCAGCTGAAAGCAACGAAACGTCTAGTGAGATGTAGCCAACAAGTGAATTTTGAGCCCTCACTTACAGGCCTACTCGCTATTGTGGGCGAGTAAGCTTGGTACAGTAGTGCCCAGCTGAGAGTTCCCACCTGCTGATGTAGTAAGGACATAAAATATGTCCTTACTACATCAGCCAATAGGAATTCTCAGTTGGACAGTACTGTATGTGGGGCCCAGTTCATTTGGCTACTTCTTACTAGATGTTTAGTTGTTTTCAGCTAAACAGCGTAGCTGTGAAACCCAAACAATTTAGGTACACTTACAAACGTAGTTTAGCTACGTATAACTGAACAGTTTGGCTATCTACTAATAAACACTTTAGCTATGTATTACTGTACACTTTAGCTATCTTCTACTGAACAGTTTAGCTACCCACTACTGAACAGTTTGGCTATCTACTACTAAACACTTTACCTATGTATTACTGAACACTTTAGCTATATATTACTGAACACTTAGCTATCTATTACTGAACACTTTAGCTATCTATTACTGTACACTTTAGCTATCTTCTACTGAAGTTTAGCTACCCACTACTGAACAGTTTGGCTATCTACTACTAAACACTTTACCTATGTATTACTGAACACTTTAGCTATGTATTACTGAACACTTTAGCTATCTATTACTGAACACTTTAGCTATCTATTACTGTACACTGTAGCTATCTACTACTGAACAGTTTATCTATCTGCTACTGAACAGTTTTGTAAAATTTTAGCTCTTTTCGTTTAGCTGTGGTACCTAATTGTTTAGGTGTCACCACAGCAGCTAAACTGTTTTGTAATTATTTACTGAATCTTCGGTAACTAGTTACAAAACAGTTTTTTCAGTGCTGTAAATAAAGCGGGACAGGAACCCATGGAAGAAGAAGAATATCGGAAGAAGAAGAACATTTTCGTCCGAAACCGTACATCTCCCCCGCCAACATACCCCTCCACCCGCCAACCATCCTTAAAACCTAATCCCCTAACCCCCCCTATTTTTTTTATTTATTGAGATTTTTATATATGTTGAGTGGGGCTTTTCTAAGGTCTTTATGAGCCTTATAACACTGCGACCATTGCTGATCTATTGTGTTCGCCACCTACTATAGTTCTGCGCTAAGCCTCGTGTCATTTAAGAATCGCAGCAGACTTTTGACGCCAGATTGTTTTACCTCCTCAGGTTGGAGGTAGTGACCACCCAAGTGGGTGTATCTTTTACGCATCAGCGGGCCACACTCGCACATGAGGTGCTGGGGAGTTTCCTCTGCCCCTTGGCAGAACCTGCACATTTTTGTGTCTCTGAGCTTGAGGTTGAACATGTGTTTGTTCAGGCCACAATGCCCCGTGAGCGCCCTCACCACTATGCGTAGATTGTTCCTATTTAGCGATAGGGTCTTATGGTCGTAAGCCTTAATAAGCGCGTTGGAATGATTCAACCCTGGCGTGTTGTTCCAGTGGTTGACAGATTGTTCTAAACACATTTGTTTGAGCATTCGGTTTGCAAGGCTTTTTGGTACGCCACAGCAAGGTTCAGGGCCGTATAACGTTCCCTTTGCTCCCGTCCTAGCAAGTTAGTCGGTTTTTTCATTTCCGTCGATTCCTGCATGGCCGGGAACCCATCTTAGAATTACCCTGTTCTTTTCGCCCAGGGAATTCAGTAGTGATATGCAGTTTTGCCTAGCTTTGAATTAATGGTATTCGAGGCCAGTGCCATAAGAGCTGCTTTGCTATCCGAGTGGATATAGGATACGGTGGTTGGCGTAGTCCTTTTGGAGGTTGATATCCGCACATTCAATAATGGCGTAAACATCCGCTTTAAATATGGAGGCGTATTTTCCCAAGTTTACACTTCTTTCGAAGTTTGGTCGCTCTCCTTATATACCACAGCCTACGTCAGTATCAGTATACCATTTAAGGCTACCGGCTTCCCATTGCAGTTGGCTTTTTAGCCAGTCGTCTCTGGGCGGCAGTTCCACTGTAAAAAGTTTTCCAAAGTTTAGGAGTGGGAGCATGGAGTCTGATACCATGTTGAGGGTTGGATTTCCACTGACTGAGTCAAGAACTGATCTTAGTGCTTGTGAGATCCAGTTTACCTTCTCTCGGGCAGATAGCCTTTACATGCTGGCTTTCGCCACCTGTTGCAAATGAATGTGCAGGGGCGGTAAGTTCAGCAGTGCATCTAGAGCTGCTCCAGGAGTGGAGGACATTGCGCCAGTTGTCATGAGGCACGCCGTCTTTTGGATATTGTTTAGTTTGGTAATCACAGTTTTCTGGTTGGCTTTGTTGCACCATACCACCGAGGCGTACGAGATTATCGGTCTCACAATGGCAGTGTATAGCCAGTGGGAGATCTTGTGGTTAAGGCCCCAGTTTTTCCCTGCCAATCTTCTGCGTATACCCAAAGCACTTTTAGCTTTTTGAATTGTTTTCTCTAGGTGGCTGTTCCAGGTGAGTCTCTGGTCGAGCGTGACTCCCAGATACTTCACTTCCTTGGAGAAAGGAATCTGCCTGTGGTTTAGGAATGGCATTTTTAGTCCACCTAGTTGACGTTTGTTGGTAAATGGCACGAGGACGGTCTTATCGGCGTTGACCGATAATTCGTTCTCTCTGCACCAATTGCTAATGATTGTTAACGCTTTTTGCATCATGTGTGAGATCGTGTTTTAGCAGAAGCCCCGGACAATGACTACTAGGTCATCAGCATAGCCCTGTGTGTCTATCCTGGCCTCTGCCATCCTATGCAGGAGTTGATCTATTGCAAGAGTCCATAGTAGGGGCAAGAGTACGCCTCCCTGCGGGCAGCCTCTTGTAGTGGTGACTTCAAGGTTTGTTCCGTGAAGAGCTACCTTGGCCGTGCGGTTTGAGAGCATCGCTTTCACCCATCTGGTTGTGGCGTTGTCAACTTGTTTTGACTCTAGCCCCTTCACCAGTGATTTAATTGGGGTTTTGTCGAAGGCGCCCTCAATGTCTAAAAATGCGCATACTGCGATTTGTTTGTCTTCCAACCCCTATTCCACTCTGTCTACTAGGTAGAGCAGAGCGGTTTCCGTGGATTTGCCTCTGCGGTAGGCGTGTTGGTCACAGCTGATAGGGTTGACCGTTAAGATTTTTTCCCTGATATAGCTATCCAGTATCTTTACCATCGCTTTCAGTAGAAAGGATGTGAGGCTAATTGGCCTGAAGGACTTTGACAGTGCGTAGTCCTTCCTGCCAGCCTTAGGTATGAATAGCACTTTGACCTTGGTCCATTCTTCTGGTATATGTCCCCAGGCATAGCTTGCTCTGAAGATTTTAACCAGATATGGGGTTAGAATGTCGATACCCTGTTGCAAAAGCACGGGCATGATTCCATCGTCCCCGCATGATTTGTAAGGTTTAAAGGATTTTACGGCCCATTTAACTTGATCGGGCCGTATGATTCCAGCAGCCCTACTCCAGTCCTCGTTTCGAGGTCTGTATGGAGCAGTGGCGGCGTTGCTAGTTGTCACAGCACCTGGAAAGTGGGTCGATATTAGTTCCTCCAAAGTTTCCTTTTCATTTGTTGTAAAGGTTCCGTTTGGTTTTTTCAGAAGACCAATTTGGTTAAGTTTGTCCTTTACGAGCAGTTTATCTAATCTGGCTCTTTGAGGCGTTTCCACTATGGCCTCGCAGAAGCTTTTCCATGTTGCTCTTTTGGCTCTCCTAATTTCTTTGTTGTACTCGGTTAAGGCTTTTTTGTATTCCTCCTAGTTGAGAGTTTGTTTAGCCTTATTAAATAGTTTCCGGGTTTCCTTCCTTAGTTTGTCCAACTTCGGGTTCCACCATGGAACTTTTCTTTTGGAGGTCTTTGTCTTGAGTGGGCAGCTTTCCTTGTAGGCGTATATAATGCCTTTTGTGGTAGCCGCCACGGCCAATTCTAGACTCTCGCGTGTTTTTATATTTTTTTGTATTGTTTCAAGGTTAAGCCTTAGTGTGGTACGGTAAGCGTCCCAGTCGGTGGCTTTAGGATTCCTGAAAGTTGTGGTTTGACAGTCTACGGTGTTTAGTAGTTTAAAGGTTATTTGTCTGTGATCAGACATTGAAGTGTCATCCCTGACATGCCAGTTTTTTATGTGTCTGGCTAGATTTTTAGAGGCAAAAGTAATGTCTAAAACTTCCTGTCTTGTACTTGTCACAAAGGTCGGCGTGCAGCCTTTGTTTAATAGGCATAGGCAGTTGGTTGAGATAAAATCATTAAGCAACTCACCTCTATTGTTGATGTCTGAGCTCCCCCACTCGGTGTGGTGTGCGTTTGCATCACATCCAACCAGTAACTCAGCCTTTTGGGTACGGGCGTACTCCACCAGGTTTGCCAGCTCTTCGGTTGGATTTTGTTTCTCTCCAGATAGATAGGCTGAGCATAAGATGACTCTGGATCCATTCCATCCTTTGAGATTTACATACGCTGCTGACAGGTCATTTTTGAGTTTTCCCTTGGCTACTCCTCCTCCGACCGTGTGCGTTTGGACGCCCTTTGGTCATCAGATATGGCAGTGCTCTGATGTGTCAGGCTCTTAATATTTTTCCAGGGCTTGAGGCATTCTACCGAGGATTCTCTAGCACTCACGTTTGCTGCCCTCAGCATCCTGAAACGTTTTCGAGCAGCACCGGACAACTTTGTCCTTTGCTTCTCGTGTGTCTCAGTGTCTTGGTCCTTTTCTTTGGGCATATCAGAGTCGTTTCCTATTCTGTCTGCACCTTTGCTTGTCCCTGCGACAGCTGAGGTTTTGTCGGGCAAAGAGTCGGCTTGAGTCGTGCTCCCTGGCTCCGAACTGTTTCCTTCCCGGACGGTACCGTCCTGGTCGGAGTTTTGAGGGGAATTTTTATTTTCTTTAGAGTCCATATTTGTTCCCACGAGTAGTCAGGAAAGGGTCGTCAAAAAACCGACAGAGCCTGTTATCGGTCAAAGGGCATTTCTACTTCCCGATTCGCCCCGGTTTTAGAAAGCCACCGTTAGAGACTGAGCTAACATACCGTTAACCCCCCCTAACATACCGTTCTTACCCCAACCACCCTATTAACCCCCACCCCTCTAACCTCCAACCCCCCAACCTCACCTCCCCCTCCCCCCAATGACAACCCCAAACTTCTCCCGTCACCCCCCCACCCCAACTTCCCCTCGCCCAACCACCCATCCCCGTTCGCCCTTCCCCCAGACCCCAAACCGCCCCTAGGTCTCCCTCCCCTACAACCCCTTTTCCACTCAACCCCCACCACCCGCAACGGATGCCCTTTTCCCTTACCCCCCCGCCAAGATCACCCCCCAAAACCCCTTTTGCATCCTAAGCACTAATGTATATTTTAAAGCACTCTAGATAAGGCGGGAAAGGAACCCACGGAAAAATAAGAATATCAAAAGGAGAAGAATATTTCCGCCGAGGATCACTGGACTGATTTCAACCGGTGGTTTTTACTTACGTATATGTAACTTCGACATTGTCATTAGTTACATGGCTATATGAGATCATACTCCAATTTCTGTTCGGATAAAATTATCGGAATAGCATTTTCAATTCTGTCGATCGAATGGAATAACAAGACACACTTGTTACATGTGTGTGTGTGTGTGTGCGCACGCGCGTGTGTATTCCTCCACGATGGCGCCCAAGCGCTAATTTCGATCTTCAAAAAAAAAATCTTTCATCTTTCATCAATCAAAGATCTTTTAAAAATGTCAATCTTAAGATATTTGAACTTAGAGACAATTGAAAAGGTTGTGGTTGAACTCGGTCCATAACGGAATGAACTAGTTATAATTATCCTCGAAATATTAGACATAGAGACTTGAAATTTAGTACGCAGATTCCTTTTTAAGCCGAAATCCCATTGGAATATATCATATATACACTAGTGATATTAATACTCCGCCATACAGTTGAATCAAATATATCGCCAAGCCACCCCAGAATAGCCAAAAAAAGAGCCGCACCGCCCAAAGCGTTGTGTAAAAAACCCAAACAGGTTCGTCTCAAATCAGTCCTTGGCTACTTGGCAGGAAAGTTTTGGAGTGGGGTTGACAATCGATTTTTATAAAATCTTTTTCCTTGTTATAGAATTTCTCCTAGTGTTCTTGTCTTCTCCGTGCATGCTCAATCTAGCGTAGGGTTAAAAGCAGTGCTAGTCGACTTTAATTTGTATGATAATTAACGGCGGGAGACCGCAGCCTGGCGCCATAAAGGCAACGTCTCACATTTATGTCGCCTTTATTTTAAACGGGGCCGCTCATTTAGAGCCGCGTATTATTTGTCTAGGTCGTAAAACGCGACATTTTGTAGCACGTCGCGTCCTGATATTTCGCCACATTTGCAAACTGTCATTCATAACACTCCCCTTTACATTAAAACGTTTACGTACACTTTATATCCGTCCATATCATGAATAAGTCAACGTCTAAATATAGGTAAAACACACTTGCTTAACTCCCTGTTCAAAAAGTACCCAACCTTTGGTCAGCAAAAATACGATTATTCATTCTTACTAAAATGCAGCCTGTCGGTATGTCTGTCTTTGTGTTAGTAACTAAAATTTCTGCCTTTTTAATGGCTATCTAAAATAAAAAAAACTGCCCTGGAACAAGTTATCACGTAGTTGGACGGCATAGGACCGATCATCACATATAAGAGTATAAAATAGACGTAAAAAAGATATATATTGCTGTGGGTTTATTATTTTTTAAGTTAGACCTTGTTAAAGTGTTGATATACCTACATTAATTATGTTTTGTGTTACACTTGTAACGGACCTTAAGTCACATGCGATCAACAAATGCATCGACTTACAGTGAAATCCACTGACACAATTCAGCTATTATTTTGACTCGTGTAGCTATGAATCAGCAAGATGAAACAATACTTTTACTCGGAATATTTTCGGATTGCATCATTTCACGGCCTATTTAAACCGGCGAAAAAGCAACCAAATTATCATTCCCCGAGTGATCACCTCCCCCCAAGGTTGCGACGGCATATCCGGTACCCCTCTTACGAGGTCGCTCAACGGATCCGGGTCCTTGGTTTCCTTTCCTTATTCTCCCTGAGTCTCGAAACATCAGTCTGTAATCCCACAGACTCGAGCCGTGCCCAGTACAAGATACTAGGAGCACACATACAATCCTCATCCGTATATCCTCGTAACCGCAGTCGCGCATCTATATACTCGCGTCCACGTAAACTGTTAGGAAAGCGTTATAGCTGGCAAACTTCAAATCTTCGATTAATAAATTCCTTCTACTTCGTTCAAGACTGCCTTTCACTACGGAGATAACTCGTAAGTTGACACCACCACCTCACACCGAACAACCTGGAGTCTTCGGTCGCAGATTGTATTGACCCTTTTGTAACTTCTTTGATGAGGTCCTTCCATCTGGCCGGTGATCTGCCTCTGCTTCTTCTTCCCTCCACTTGACCCTCGGAAAGCATTTTCTCCAGATTCTCTGGGTTTCTTCTGTCAATATGACCGAAGTAATGCAGGACCCTTCTCATGCATACGGTGGAGAGCCTCACTTGGATGCGGAGTTCATCCAGGACAGATTTCTTGGTGCGGCATGCTGTCCATGGGATTCCTAGTTCTTTACGCCAACACCACATCTCCAGTGCATCGATTTTGGTGCGTATCTGAGCCTTCAGGGTCCATGGCTCCGATGCATATAGAAAGATCGAGAAAACCAGAGCTCGAACCAGCCTGGCCTTAAATCGCTTACATATACTCCGATTCTTCCACACCTTTCTAGCTTGCTCATGGCCGATCTTACCATCTGGCTTCTGCGTGAGACCTCCTTTTCACAGTTTCCGTCGTTACATATCATGGAGCCTAGATAGACAAAGTCTTTCATAGCAAACTATGTACATTGCCATAATAAAAAATACATAGAAATATTCAATATCAGTTGAATAGTTTCCGATATACAATACGTTATACAACTTACCCTATTTGTTATTGATAAATATCAAGCATTATCTAAGAGAATATGACTTAAGGAATTGGAAATATATAGGTTGCCTATTTTCTCCTCACCCCAACTATGAGGTTACCAGGTAGGGACCCCTCCGTACCTCCCTATCCCTATCGAAGATAGGGACCATTCCCTATCTCCCCCCTCTTTCATTCTCCTCCTCCTCCTCCTTTACCCCCCGGTAAAGGAGGGGGAGGAGGAGAATGAAAGAGGGGGGGGATAGGGAATGGTTTATGGAAGATGGCAGGGGGTCATGGGGGAGGAGGAAGGGTGGGGGTTTCTGGGGGAAGGGGATTGAAGAGGGGCGAAGGGGGGGGGGGGGGGGGGGTGAAGGGTAAGGGGGTTTGGGGGGTTTGAAGCAAGGTGAACTATAAAAAGAAATCGGACTATCAAACTTTATGTCGATAGACATAAAGTTTGATCGTCCTTTATTTGATTTTATATAGGCACTTAATTACACAAATTTTTAATTCTTTAATAATACCTATATATTAGCTTTCTGCTTTGAGGGTTAAATGGGTGGGGGGCGAAAATCCGATACTGTGTCGGATCTTAACATGACTAACCTCACCCGATTGCCTTCACAAATGCAGCGCTGTCCACCCGCAAAGAGAGGCTTCAAAGCCCTGAAACGAAGGCTTTGCGTGGAAATGGTCGTTTGGGCGGGATTGAATGTGTCGCGAGGCGGACGTGACGTCACTGGCGGGCGCAATGGCGCGTAAGGGAACCGTCAAAGTCTCTACCAAATAGCCCATCATCGGATCCGATGTTTGCGCAGCAAGCTAACTAATCGGATGTAGATTGTAAATGCACGGGCAAGTTGAACGAAACATCAACGAACGAATGAACGAATTGTGTCAGCCCCAGCCAGCCAGGAGTGTGACACAGTAACTCAAAACACCAGGGAGCAAATTAAAAAAAAATGAAAATTTCAAATATTTATAATATTTGCAGCTGTCGATACAAAAGAATAAATACAAAAACACAAAATTAAAAATTGAAACTGAAAGTATAGAAAACTATGTATTAAACTATAGACGCTGAAAGGTAAATCTCTTTCTGGTTTGCAGGATATACCTATTATTGGTACAGGTCACTACTATTCAATGAAATTAAAATAAAATTGTCAAACCGAGCACGCGATCTATGCGACGCGAACCTAGCACGCGATCTATGCGACGCGGAGCATTTTCCGCAGGAGATGGAACATATCAATGATGTCTTTAACAAAAATGGTTACGAAAAATATCGCAAGACTTGCACACAGCCCAACACAGATGAAACTCAGAAACCGAGCAGATCACACGGTCCGGTGGCATAGTGGTTAGGTCGCCTGATCTTACATTGTAAGGTCCCGGGTTCGATTCCCGGCTGGGTCACCATTTTCCGTTGGGATCAAATTAACGGAATTGCATTTTTAATTCTGTCCATCGAATGCAATAACAAGACACACACTTACAGACATCTTACACGAACACATACATATAACACGTCATAGTAGGGTTGGTAAGAGATTGTCATTTGACAATAAACCCGCCCATTGTGATATTTTCACAATAAAGCATTATTGATATACGACACATTCCCAACAAACAAATAAGCATTATTGATATACGACAAGGGCGTGACAGAACAAATAAATAAAATACTAAACAAATTCAACATAAAAACGATCTTCAAACCGACC
Organism: Micropterix aruncella; assembly: GCA_944548615.1. Taxonomy (NCBI): domain Eukaryota; kingdom Metazoa; phylum Arthropoda; class Insecta; order Lepidoptera; family Micropterigidae; genus Micropterix; species Micropterix aruncella. Next base: position 20,364,812 of record OX155969.1, on the reverse strand, counting down.
CAAAATATAGCTCGATCTCTGAGGCCTGTGAAGGATGTAATACCACTGCAAACCCCGGGTGTGTATAAAATCGAGTGCAACTGTGGTTTAGCCTACGTTGGACAAACGAAACGGCCCCTAGCCACTTAACTGATGGAACACATCAAAGCTGTTAAAAACGTTCAGCGAGAAAAAACGGCGATCTGCGAACACAAACATCCAAAGAACAATTTTATTTTCCCCGCATTATTAGGGAACCCATTAAAGTAAGAAGAACCCCGAACTTCAATAGAAATGACGATTTTAAAGTATCTAGTCTACTACGTGGAAATAGAGTAGTGACTAATAGTCTACTACGTGGAACCCTCTTCTTAAAATGTTATCAATGCCCATCATCGAACGCAGAGACGTAACATAGGATACAGTGAGTGTTGTGTGCACGACGGATTTTCAAAATGCGTGCGCTTCGAAACCGCCGCCCCATCGTCACCATTATAATCTGCACAGTGGCAGCGGTTTGCCGCCTACCCGCGGAATAACGGATTGACGGCGCTTCAGTCTACCCTGGACAACGCCGGTTGCAACATCGCAGAAATATCGTATGCTTCCAAATTCACGCGGTAAATTCGTTTTTGAACCTTTTTATAATATCAGACAACCGCGATAGTCTTTAATTTCATAAATCCTAGGTTGCAGCGTTTTGTGAAATTACTGCTTAATAGATTCCGCATTTGGGGATATGGTAATGTATTATTTTGGCATAGTGGATAGGTCGCCTGATGTTACATTGTAAGGCTCCGGGTTCGGTTTTTGGCTGGGTCACCGTTTTCCGTTGGGATAAAATTAACGGAATTGCCTTTGAATGCCGTCGACTGCATGCAATAACAAGACATACATTAAAATAAAACACAAATATGAATTGGGTTGGCTGTAAGAATTTATCGTAAGATCCTATTATTGTGAACTTTCACAATAATAGTAACAGAAACAGTAATAACATGTAACACAGACAGACCGAGAGACTGACATCGACAAACAAATAATATAGCCGTTGATTTTGTCACGGACACAAAGTTTCTAGGAGTAACCATAGACCATAATCTAAATTGGGAAGCTCACATCGGTTTATTTTATTTATTTATTTATTAAAGAAAAGCACATTTTTCACGGCAGTACATTGTAACATTAATTCTAGAGGCTTAAATGTAAATAGTAGCAAAATAGAAAGCACCGCAGACCACATTTTTTTCAAATCAACGCCGCCTAACTAGGCCTAGGCCCGTACAAGCGTGCCTAGGCCTAGACAGTGGCTTGTGCATACTTTAGACTACTTAATTTAAAAAATATGCCTGTCATCAAATTATAATAATAATTATATATATCCTTCTAGCCGTGTTCGGCCATAGCGACTGCATTGTAGATTCTAGTAACTTCTTTGGTTTTCTTAAGAGTCCATTGTTCGGAAGCAGTCAAGTGCGCAGGCTATATTATAGTGCACAGGTGGGCGCGCGATCACGGGTGCACTCTCTCTTCGTCCCTCTTCTGAACCCGATGGAACGGAGACCGTTACGACCAGAGATAAGTTTGGATGCAGATAAAATAAAATAAATTAATTAATCGCCAACACAGCAATGGCGGCTGTCATTGTTAAATTTGTACTCAATATAGCAGAGCTATTTTTTCGAATTTAGTTCGTTTCCACACTGTCATTTATGATTAACTAATAATAATAAACACTGTAATGTGAGTGTAGTGTGATGTAACTGTAAAGTAGCGTAGTGTGATGTAACTGTAACTGTAGTGTGCTGGAAAAATAACATTCGATAAATGGTGAATTAATCAAATTGAATAATAAAAATATAATATCGTAATAAATAGAAAAATTGTAAATAATAATAATAATGAATAGCAATAATTTATGTAAAAGTCTATCGACTGCGGTATTTGCTACCCGAAGAATTAAATTTCTCAGCTGCGAGAGTTCGGCTTTGAGCGTGTATAATATAAGTTTCCACTCGAGGATGTCGTTTGCGAGCATTGTTTGGGGGAATGCGACGGACAGTAGCCGAGCATTCGTCCTAATATATTTAAATATATTTAAAAAATAAATTTTATTATGAAAAATATGTCATGTCTCTAAGATACCTCTATAATTCTTATGTTAAAATATACCAGGTAAACCTCGTATCAATAAATTAATAATATTTGAATATTCGTTATGATAATTGTCATTTTACGCACTTATGACATTATTAAGAATATATCTTTTATTTTGTCTGACTTTTCGTTATTTTTAGTAATTTTTTTTACTGATTTGAAAAAAAAGGAATTATTTGTTACATTGATATTTTGATGATTGTGTTTTAAACAATTAGGTTTATGACATATCCAACTGTATTTACATTTTTTTATGAATAAAAGACTATTGACTATTGACATACCGAAATGTCACCAATAGGTTTCCGTTTGTATTCTTTGATGCGAAACCCTAAGATATACTCGAATGAAGAGCGTCGGATGTATTTTTCGCTTGTGTCATGTCATGTTTTTGGCACGCTGCAAGCTGGACACAGCTAAATTGAATTGAGAATATTTGTACGAGGGCCATACTGAAAGTTTCCGGAATTAATGAATGAATGACCAGCCGAAATAAATGGCCTAAAAATAAAATAAATAAAAGAAAAACGGTTGTCACCCTAAGATATTCCCGGAAATTAGCCAGGGATTAATATAATCTGAATAATAATTTCATAAATAGAATCGATGAGTCCACTGGGTCCACTTTCCAGTAACTACTCTCTGTAAGGGGTTGGACTCTCACGGGCCAGTTGGCGGAGCTAGATAGTGGAATGTCTACGTCTCCAAGTCTGTATGCTCAGACCAGGATGAAAGTACGATTACATATCGTTATACCTTCTTGGGTTAACGGGTTCGCCCGTTTTAGTTAAAACCACTTCACTCTACGATTGTACGATTGTACAACCTTGATTAAAAAGGGCAGTAAATGTATGCAAATAAAAAGGGAATTAAAGGTTTAATGTTCAGTTACATGTTGTTTGTTGATATCAGCATGATTTTATATCGTACTTGTTGTTTGTTGAAATTAGTATTCAGCTTACATACATATACAACTTAATAACAAAAACTGACATTTAAAATACAATATATTATTAGGAATATTTTTATATACATATTTTTATTACAGTTTTTTAATGACATATTTGGGATTATACATTTATCCATAAAGATACGAGTAGGTACATACATATTTTAGGAATGTACCTACTCAATCAAACCTTTCATTTGGCCCAAGACACGATATTTTATTGAAATTTGGAGATTTGGACATCTAGATAACAATTTACTATATATTTGGACAATTGAGGTACCCTATGACACTCATTTTTTTAATCTGTTCGAGCGTTTAAAAGTTATACTGGAATAAAAATCGGAAAACATACATAGATGAAGCCTGGACACATTACAATCCTTTTTTGTTGGGAAGACATGTAAAAATACTAAGCAACTGTATCAAAACTGCTGTGAGTATTTCTTCCCTTAGAGATATATAGAAAATATGTATCAATAAAACTATTATTAGTTTGTAGTATAAGTAGTTTAAATATTGGTGCATATTTACAGAATATGTATTAGGCGGTTCTCAAATTATAAAGTTTAAAAAACTACAGAAGACATGCAAGTTTTATCGACATCGACATAGAAATCGAAATGCGTCAATATCGAAAATTACTGCCCTATTTGTGCTTAGAAGTCTTTGTGTCTCAGAACCCTTGGACCACGAGACATTAAAAAATATTTTAAACACAGGCAATTCATCGTTTCATTTTAGCTTTTCATGGCGAGACCGCAGTATGAGAGCCTTTTTAAAGACGTTATCGTCAAAAAAATCTTATTTTGTCACTTACCATATTTGTCATTTTTGGAATTTACTCCATCAGGCCTTTCATTTCACACTAAACATGATACATTTATGTTAATTTATCGATATTTGGAGATTTGGACATTTAGGCAACTACTTACTTGATATTTGGATAGTTAAGGTACTCTATTACACTCGGGATAACATAACATTTATAGCAATATCACATACTTCTAAATCAGTTTGATCGTTTAGGAGTTATAGTGGAATAAAGAAAAGGTAAACATAGATAAATGAATCCTGAACACACAACATTGCTTTTTTGTTGAGCAGTCGTGTAAAAAGTGTTAATGGACCATTTGTCACTCACAACACTTTACGTTGGAGGTGTCGACATTATTTATATGTTAGCCCGGGAAATCAAGAGAGAGTCAGAGAGAGGACAGACTTTTATACCCATTTTCCTGCACTGCTCTGTGATGTTGAAGGCAACACGAACGACGCGAAATGAAAAACTGCTAATGCGCACGTCTAGATGGGCGTTTATTTTTGACGTCACTTCCGGCGATGCGTCGCTCCGCGCGCCCTGCACACCGGAAGTGAGCCATTAAGCGATACGCTCAACACCTTTTAACGGAGAGAGTGCCTGCCATAACTAGCTTATTTCTATCGCTTTCGTTCGATAGTGATTTTCTGTGCTGATCGTCATGTTTTCCTTGCCAACTAAAGTCAAAAGTCAAAGTGAAAGCATTAATTATTACAAGCAACGGTCAAAATATATTTATTTATTTAGGGTAATTTTACTCTACCAATCCAAATATTGTGAACGCTTAAAATATTTGTTGAGATGAAGACGGATATACAAGGTGAGTTTTAATTAACCGGCATCCTTGAAGGGTGTGAATTAGTACAAGCAAATAAGTAACTTTGATAAATTTGTAAAAAAAAATTTTTTTTTTAATTAAAAAAAATATTAAAGAAATATAGTATAAAAAGCGCTGAGGACGATACGCTATCTAGCAGGAGGTAAAATAGCCCTAATACTTTTTATTACCTATATTTTACCTACCGATAGATGGCGCACCGGGTTTAAACGCTTGTCAATCTTTTATTTAACAGTCAAGTTCTTCAAATTTTCAAATAAAAACTATATCAAATATATCTTAGTATATTTTCTTTATTTTTTTTATTTTTTTATTTCACTATTTTTTTTAATCAAAAGTTTCTTAGTTGCTCGTACTGATTTACCCCCTTGAAGGATGCCTGTTAATTAAAACTTACACTATATACATTTTAATCTACCCCCAGTCCCTGAGACGATTAAGACCATTTCCATACTGTAGTCTGTCTGTGTGTGCGTGTGTATGTGTGTGTGTGTGCGAGGGTGGGTGTGTGTGTGTGAGAGTGTGTGTGCGTGTGTGTATTCCTCCACGATAGCGCCCAAACGCTTCATTTGATTGATCTGGAATTAGGTATGCATGCATCATTTGGCCATGGCAAGAGTTGAAAAGATTGCAGTCGAGATGAAGACGGAAAAATCCAATTTGAGCCTTCCTGGGACGATTAAGACTATTTTCGGATGGAAGTCGGGTATGTCTGTCTGCCTGTGTGTCTCTGTGTGTGTATTCCTCTACGATAACGCCCAAATGTTTAAAGGATGATTCATGCTACACCGGGCCGGGGCCGGGCCGGGCCCCGGCCGAGTCGTTTCTAACGTGCTCCGGCCGGGCCAGTCATTCATGCTACACCGGGCGTGACCGGGCTGTTTCCGAGTTTATTTATCCCACGGCCGTGTCCGCGATAACTAGTGTTGTATCCATCTATTTTGGCGATAATAATATTTTTTAATTTCTATTTTCGCTTGATTGATAAGTGTGTTATTAACCCCTAGAGCCCCAATTGGCCGATATCGGCCACAACACGATTCAGCGTGACTTTAATTTTATTTTAATTTAATTTGTTTTATTATATTATGTTTTATTATGTTGATATGTTTTATTTTAATTATGGGTACAGTGGTTCGGCAGTAATTAATGTTTTGGCGAGACAATGTCATAATTCATTTTTTTTACTAATTTTTACTAAAATTTTTTGGGACATCAACTTGTCAATCGGCTGAGGGGCCGAGGCCTGAAGGGTTAATGCAATTTTCACAACTTGAGTTGGCAGCTATTGCAATTGCCATTGAAGACGAAGTACTGGAAACACGAACTGAATCTAATAAAAGAAGATGGAGTGTACATCCAGCCTGGAGAAAGCGACAATCGGAGGGAGAATTCGCCATGAGAGCAAATTTTACGGTTATTTTAGGATGTCTAAAGAATGCTTTAGTATATTTCTTGGAAAAATAAAACGTGATTTAACCAAACAAAATTCAATATTTCTGAAGCCTATCTCTCCCATTGAACGATTAGCAGACCGGAGCCGGGAAAACAATATCCACCGCCATTTCGACGCCGTGCTCCGGTCGTGGCACGTCCGGTCACGGCCGGAGCACGGCCAAGCATGAATTGCTTCATACAAAAGTATACTATAGATATCTGACCGTGTCCCGGCCGGGGCCCGGCCCGGCCCCGGCCCGGTGTAGCATGAATCATCCTTTAACCGATTGAGCTGAAATTTGGTATGCAGGCATAATTTGGTCATGGCAAGAGTTGAAAATGGTTTGAATCGGTCCACCAGGGGGCGCGCTAGTCATACTTCAGTCTCGAAATATTGGACTTAGACTTTAAATTTGGTACACAGGTACATTGTTGGGTCAAAATCACATTGTGAAATTTTGATTGGAATATCTCATATTCAAGCGACACACATAATATAAGTTCGATATATATTAATTAAATAGTAAGGCCCTTAAGGCGCCGACGCTTATTACGATACGTGACTCGTTTGAAATTCGAATTCGAAGGTTTACGGCGACCTGCGTTTGCAATTTGATTTTTATATGATTGGCGGCGCGCGTTCGAAATTCAAATCTTTATTGCGTTTGCGCGTCATTGCGAAATTCAAATCTTCCACGAAGACCCATTCTGTTTCAGGATCGGTCACACTCACGGGTCAACATCCATCCGATGGCCTCCACGCATGGGGTGCGGAGCCTGGGTAGGATACTGGGTCAACCAGTCTCCCCTGGGAATCAATCCTCTGGCGCTCCTGGACGGTCTGCGCACCGAGCGGCGCAAGCCAATCGATTGTGCTCTCCGACTAACAATCGGGGGAGTCTGGGAACTGTATTGTTTCCTATAGAGCGGGGGTAGTTGTCTACCTTACGGCGACTTCTCTTGAAATGACCATTGGCCATCCGATCCCGGTTCAGAGTCGGGCAAAGGACGCCTTGGTCCGCGATAGATTCGGTACACTCCGTGTCACCGCTTCGTAAGGGAGAGGACCGCGTAAGCGACCTCGAACTCGGAACCAATCGAGAGACCGGAGAAATCTGGTCACAATTGGTAGTTAGGGCGCGAGTGCCGCCCGCCAGGTATCATACCTGGCTACTCGCGGTAAGGCGTTGGACTCTAACGGGTTGTGGCGTAGCTAGACGTCGGATTTGTTATGTCCAAAGTCTTCTACGCTCACTGCACGGTCGATAGAACGATGAATCGTTAAAACGTCCTGCGGTGACGGGTTCGCCCGTTGTGGTTGACATCTCAATATGTGGTGTCACCACTGATTTTTTACACATTGCATACAATATGCTAACCGAAAAAATACAAAAACAGTACATTTAATTATATTTTTTTCCGAGGATTCCTCCCTAAGAGTTCCTTCACTGGAAAGAACCGCTAAAGAAAATCATTCACCACCTTTTTAGTACTTATTGACATTATTGACAGTACCTCGTATCCTGGACATCTATGGAAGAATCATATATAGGACCTAGTAATAATTTGATGATAGGTGGACAAGGCGAATCAAGGTGAACCAATGTGGGCCAAAAGAAGTCATCCGATGTTGTTTGGCTCTCTTTTTTTCTAAATGAAAAACTTAGATTCTATTTTTTTATTATGTTTATTTGAACCTTTAGAATTTTATTGGTCAAGTCGAGAAGATTATATCGGCCAAATGGGCGCCGTTACAATTGATTGCCATACGGCCTCGTTTTATGGCATTTTTCATCACTTCAGCGAGAACTTCTGGCGATAGATTCTCGCACTCGTGTCGAATGTTGTCCTTGAGGGCTTCCAGAGTCTCGGGTTTGTTCACGTAAACACGTGACTTCAAATAAACCCACAAAAAAAGTCTGGAACGCTGAAATCGGGCGATCTTGCGGGCCAGTGCAAATCGCCAAAACGAGAGATGAGGCGACCCGAGAACGCTGCGTTCAGAATATCGGTTGTGGTTCGGGCAGTGTGTGCCGTTGCTCAGTCCTGTTGGAACCACATGTCCCTCAGTCTTAATTCGTCCAATTGCGGCAGAAAAAACTCGGTCAACATGGCCCTATAGCGCGCACCGTCCACTGTTGTCGTTTGGCCAGCGGCATTCTCGAAAAAAAATGGCTCGATGACGTCTCGTGTGGTCCCCATACTCTTCAGGTTGGTGGGCAAACGGTCGGTGTCGGACGGCCGGGGAATCGGCGACGGAATTCGCGCTGCGCCAACACCGCAGCCGAATTGTTACGCAAAAAATAGACACAATTATTCCGCTTTCTTGGGAAGTGTATCGCTCCATGGCTTGTTCACTTGTATTCTGTATCTGTCTAGTCCACAACTGTCAAAACAGATTTGACATTGGCGGCCATTTGCAAAAATGAGAGCATGTTCCAATAGGGTGATTTCTTTTGGCTCAGCTAGTATATAGTACCTAGTATATACATAAACCTCAAATATATAAAAAAAACCGTAATAAAAATAATCATAAATACAGTAAGTAGTTCACTTTTTGTAACGGCAGTCTTGTTTTTATCTCTTTTAATATTTTTTCTTGGCAGTCTTGTTTTTTTCTCGGCAGTCTTGTTTTCGTCAATCTCATATAATACCTGTTTATATATTTGCTTTGATGATAGATTCTGCTTTGAGTTTTCGCAATGATTTTCCATTCATGTCTTGAGATTCACGAAGCAATGAACGCAATATTACTTACCGAAATGGCTGATGTCAGGGACTATAAGAGTTTTCATTTAACAGGGCGGTTCGCGTCCAATTTGTGCGGAAGCGAGAGAGAAATAAATGCTGTGGAATTTTAACTTTTAAGTGGGGGACGTGTGAGCAACGTGGAAGTAACTGTAGCCTGAAAACCCGAGCGACACGATGTAGCACTGAGAGCGGAAAATGAAAAAAATGAAGCCAATAGCTGGGCATTTAGCTCCACCAAAAAATGAAAATGAATGCTAGCCTAAACGAGTCTAATCGCTTTCTATTGATTGCTAGATATCTAAGGTATTTTTTAATTTTTTTTAATTTTTAACTTGTAACACTGCGACCATTGCTGATCTATTGTATTCGCCACCTACTATAACTTGGGTTGTCGACTACAGCGGGCGAGCCCGTCACCTCAGGAAGTTTTAACGATTAGTCGTTCTATCTCCCTGGAGTGAGCGCAGAAGACTTGGGCAAAACAGTCCACCGTCTAGCTCCGCCACAAACCCGTAAGAGGCCAACGCCTCTTACGGGTGTTACCCGAAATAGCCAGGAGTGTTACCCGGCGGGCTTACACTCACGCCCTTACTTCCAATTGTGACCAGATTACTCCAGTCTCTCGATTAGTTACGAGTTCGAGGTCGCTTGCGCGGTCCTCCCCTTACGAAGCGGTAAAACTGTGTATACCGAATCTATCGCGGACCACAGCGTCCTTTGCCCGGCTGTTCACCCAGGATCGGATAGCCGATAGTCGTTTCAAGAGCAGTCACCGTAAGGTCCGCAACCACCCCCACTCTATAGGAAACAGTACAGCTTCCAGACTCCCCCAACTGTTAGGGAGCTAATGGGCCCATGATGAGGTGGCCACAATGACCCATGTGTTCAGGGTCGGTCACACTCACGGGTCAACACCCATCCGATGGCCTCCACGCATGGGGTGCGAGCCTGGGTAGGACACTGGGTCAACCAGTCTCCCCTGGGAATCAATCCTCTGCGCTCCTGGACGGTCTGCGCACCGAGCGGCGCAAGCCAATCGATTGTGCTCTCCGACTAACAATCGGGGGAGTCTGGGAACTGTATTGTTTCCTATAGAGCGGGGGTAGTTGTCTACCTTACGGCGACTGCTCTTGAAATGACCATTGGCCATCCGATCCCGGTTCAGAGTCGGGCAAAGGACGCCTTGGTCCGCGATAGATTCGGTGCACTCCGTTTCACCGCTTCGTAAGGGAGAGGACCGCGCGAGCGACCTCGAACTCAGAACCAATCGAGAGACCGGAGAAATCTGGTCACAATTGGAAGTGAGGGCGCGAGTATCTCGAGCCCGCCGGGTTTATTCCTGGCTCACTCGCGGTAAGGCGTTGGACTCTCACGGGTTGTGACGTAGCTGGACGTAGGATTGTACTGTCCAAAGTCTTCTACGTTCACTGCAGGGCGACAGAACGACTAATCGTTAAAACGTCCTGTGGTGATGGGCTCGCCCGTTGTAGTCGACACCGCAAGATGTTAGTCAGTGTGCACAATCGATTGGATTACGCCGCACGGTGCGCAGACCGTCCAGGAGCGCCAGAAGGTTGATTCCCAGGGGAAACTAACCATAAGGCCAGAGTCCTACCCAGGCTCGCACTTCATGCGTGGAGGCCGTCGGATAGGTGTTGACCCATTAGTGTGACCAACCCTGAACAGAATGGGTCTTCGTGGCCAACTCAGCAAGGGCCCATTAACTCCCACCTGCTATAGCTCTGCGCTAAGCCTCGTGTCATTTAAGAACCGCAACAGGCTTTTGGCGCCAGATTGTTTTACCTCCTCAGGTTGGAGGTAATGGCCACCCAAGTGGGTGTATCTTTTACGCATCAGCGGGCCACACTCGCACATGAGGTGCAGGGGATTTTTCTCTACCCCTTGGCAGAACCTGCACATTTTCGTGTCGCGGAGCTTCAGGTTGTTCAGGCCACAATGCCCCGTGAGCCCTTTTACCAGTATGCGTACATTGTTCCTAATTAGCGATTATGCCTCACGGGCAGTCTTATGGTCGTAAGCCTTAATTAGCGCTTTGCAATGATTTATCCCTGGCGTGTTGTTCCAGTGGTTGACGGATTGTTCTAAACATGTTTTTTTGAGCATTAGGCTTGCAAGGCTTTTTGATACGCCACAGCTAGGTTCAGGGCCGTATAGCGTTTCCTTTGCTTCCATATCTAAGGTAACGAATGGTTTCGTACAGTTTGGGCCATAAGATCCATCGTTTTCTCGGATCGGTCTAACTCACGATTCAGAAGCCTCCTCGTATGGAACGCTACCCCGCGTAAGACTCGCGTTTCAGGCCTCACGGATGGTAGATCGGGTTCTTCCGGGCTATTGCCTCACGGCACTACTGGACGATTTGCGAACCGTTCAGCGACGCCAATCGATTATGCACTCTGACTAATTGCTGAAGAAGTCTGGGAACTATAGAAATATACTGTCTTCTAAACAGCGGGGGTGGATGTTGATCTGTCGCCAACCACTCTTAAAATGACTAAGAGGCTACCTAATCCTGAATTTAGATCCGTGCAAAACATGCCTTTGGTCCGCGATAGATTCTAACTGAATCGCCGCTGAATATACGGCAGGTAAAGGTCGCGCAAGCGATTCCGGACCTGTAACCAGTCGCAAGGTTGGAGGTATCCTAATGGCCAATTGCAGACGGAGATATCCTTCCAAAACTAGTAGCCATGGGCGAGGTGTCCCACTGGGTTACCGTCCTAGTGCCTCGCCGTAAAGCGTTGGATCGTGGCTTTGCTGGACGGTAGTGTTGTACCGTTCCAAAGTTTTCTACGCTCACCTCACTATGGACAGAACGATCACATATCGTTAAAACTGACTGAGGTGACGGGTTCGCCCGTTGTAGTTGACAACTTAAGTTGCTAGATATCTAACGGTTACGTGCAGCTTAGGCCTGATTGCGTGTTTGTTATTTTGAGTCGGCTCAACTCACGGCTCAGCTCCCATCCGGAGGGACTAACCTGCAAACGACTCTGAGAACCCTGCCACGGCTGTGTTGTAAACAGGTGCGATCGGTTGTTTCAATCTGGAGAACGCCTCGGGCGAAACTGGGCGGTTTGCGCAACATGCGGCGTTTTGCTAATCAACTGTGCACTCCGGCGAACAACCGGGGGGTTTAGAAACGTCTTCGGTCATAATGGCCAAGTTGCAGTTCCGTGCAGCTTCGCCATTATGATCTGCTCATTACCGTGGGCCGTGGGTCTGCTTAACTCACGGTGCAACTCCCATTCACTAGGACTCAATTGTCACGGCATGTGGATAGATTCCGGTTATTCTGGGGGATGTCCTTCGGGCGCTGCTCGGTGGTTTGGGTATCGTGCGGTGTCAGAAAATCGACTGTGCAACAGGGGGGGAGGGGGGGGGGGGTGGCTGAAAATGATATTATACGTTTCCTAAGCAGTGGGGGTGCTTGTTGACCTGATATTAGCTACCGTGGAAACGATCCCTTGGCCAAGCGATCCCGTTTGATATTGACAGGCGAAGGGCGATAAGGTCATCATCATCATTCATTCATTCCATAAAGCATTTCACAATACTAAGGAACATGTCAAATCTTACAGTCATAATTTACCGGATTATAAAACCGCTTTGATTAATTAAAAAAAAAAAAGAAATAATTGTAATCAGAGATTACTTAAAAATAGTCAAATTTACAAAATAATCAATAATCAAACAATAAATAATAATCAATACAATGGCAAAGAAAAATTTTGAAACATGCGTAATTAAAAACAATGTCAATAAAATCTAAAACTTAGTGTGAAAGTATAGTCATAATATGGTTATATATAATCAAGCAATTGTGGACGCAATATCATAAAAGTCGTCCAGTTTGTAAAGACCATGTTTGACTAACTGATTTTTCTAGCAGATTTTATATGCTGCCATCTCAAGTCTTCTCGTCGATGACGGCAAAGCATCGAACAATTTAAAACTAATATATAAAAATGTTTTTTGATATTTAGTCAAGCGTACTTTAGGCAATAACACATTGTTTTTATGTCGCGCATTATGGCTATGTCGAGTGGAGTGAAGCTCGCAATTTAATAGAGGCCGCACAAACTCTATTATATTATATTTAATTTAGGGAATACTGTCTTCTAAATTTAATTTCATAAAAACGAAAGTCCGACCCTTCGTCTTTGTTCCAGGAACTTACCTACAAACCCTCGTAGATATTATACGAAGTTTCCTGGTGCGTAATCCTAAAATTACAACATCGCGAGATTGACAGCCACACGGAAACGAGGCGGAAGCTTGAAATTATCCGGGAATTTCCCATCCCGACCCCAATTTTCGGGGGAAAATCACGGGCGAAAAATTGTTTTCCCGGCCCAGTAATTTTTCATTCCTCTGTGAAGAATGGACCGTCGATTAGTAACATTAATGGGTTAAACAAATTTGCTGTCGGGTCCTCATTTATTAACATTAATAGGAATGACTGTGTGTGTATAACATAACTTTCTACTTGTGTAGGTAATATATTTAATACAATACTAGAGCTGTCGACTACAACGAGCGAACCCCTCACCTCAGGAAATTTTAACGAAATTTGATCGTTCTGTCTCCCGTGAGGTGAGCGCAGAAACTTAGGACAACTAGAGTTGCCAACTACAGCGGGCGAGCCCGTCACCTCAGGAAGTTTTAACGATTAGTCGTTCTGTCTCCCTGAAGTGAGCGCAGAAGACTTGGACAAAAACAGTCCACCATCAAGCTACGCCACAAGCCCGTAAGAGGCCAACGCCTTAACCGCGAAATAGCCAGGAGTGCTACCCAGCGGGCTCACACTCACGCCCTTACTTCCAATTGCGACCAGATTACTCAAGTCTGTCGATTGGTTACGAGTTCGAGGTCGCTTGCGCGGGCCTCTCCTTACGAAGCGGTGAAACGGTGTATACCGAATCTATCGCTGACTACGGTATCCTTTGCCCGGCTGTTCACCCAGGATCGGGTAGCCGATGGTCGTTTCAAGAGCAGTCGCCGTAAGGTCCTGCTTCTACTACTGTACTGCTTCCAGACCCCCCCGACTGTTAGTCAGAGTGCGCAATCGATTGGCTTATGCCGCACGATGCGCAGATCGTCTAGGAGCGCCAGAAAGTTGACCCGTGAGTGTGACCAACCCTGAACAGAATGGGTCTTCGTGGCCAACTCAGCAAGGGCACATTAACTCCCAGAAACTTAGGACAAAACAGTCCACCGCACAGTGGGGAGATGTCATGAACAGTTGGCAAAAAAAAAAAAATCTTTTGGTTCAACATATTTTATTGTCAGCTAACATCACAATGCATCTTTATGTTTTAAAACTGTTATTTATGTTTAAAATTCCACAAAAGAGTCTTAATTTGGAAATTAAAAATTAATTCAAAATGTATAACGATGACTTGTGATAGATAAAAAAATAATAAGTAAAAGAAAACAAAATAATGCAATATCGTAACCAATTATTGCACAACCTTCATTCATCATCATCATTCGAATCATATGAAACTAATTCTGATGTACCAGAAATATCTATTCAGGTGCTTGCAAAAGTTGGATCACATCTGCGTCTAATGCATGTTTATTTATTTATTTATTTATTTATTTAAAGCAATGCACATAATAAGCGACAAGCGTAACAAATTATATTTAATATCTACACTGCACTAAAACCCACAGCAAGTTGTGTCACGCTTATAGTGAAGATCGGTCCCATGTCGCCCAACTAAGTATGAACACTTGTTCTAGGGAAGACATATTAAACATATTATGTTGTTGTGGTTTCTGCATATTGGTGATGAGTGGGTCTGATGATATCAAAAGCCTTTTAAAGATGTCTTAGTTGGTCTTACTCTTGAAATTTTGCGTGAATATCCTTCTCTGTACCTTTTAAACATTTTGTTATTTGCCTTCTGGACTTCTTCGCTTAGTTGCCCTATAGGCAATAAAGTTTTTTCAATTATTATAGGCCCATGAATTAAAACCTTATGTATTGTATACATAAGGTTTTAATTCATGAATATTTTCCACGAATAAACGTGCACTTTCCAATGTATAAGATTGGAATCGTTGTAAATTAATGGTGTATTCACTTGCCATTGCTCGTAGTATGGTACGAAATCGTTTTATGACTTCGAGATCGACTCCTGTTATTTCGCATGATACTTCTGCATTTTCAAAAAAAGCGTCGAGCCGTGTTCCCATCGTTACTGCTGCCATATCCAGGTTTAGGTTTGTCGATAATTACACCCAATTTTGATTTACGATTTTCCCTGATTTCATGTTTTCTTCTATCTATTATTTTTTTGTTCTCTGCGACTCGAGCTTGCCATTTCTGTAATGGCAATTTGTATGATACATTGAGTAAACACTCAAAGAATCTTATTCAAGAGTGAAGAGTGGACATTCCAAATACTAAATTATCCTGCTTTATACTAGTATTCACGCATTTACTAATATTATTAAAATCTTTAGACGTTAAATCACATAAAAAACATCGCAATGTCGACTTGTATCTAGATCTTGTATGCGAGAAGGGTAAGTTTCGACTGACGTTTCTCGATCGTATTAGTGTTGAATCGCGGAAAGAAAACCGGTTATCGAACGGCTAGTTATACATGCTCCTTATGAGTTATAAACCAGAACATCAGATAACACTTTGCAACTGGGACTTTTTGCCAACGATTCAGGGGTTTTGCTCCTTTGTGCACCGTTAAGCTCCGCCACATGCCTGTAATAGGCCAACGCCTTAACCGCGAGACAGCCAGGTAAGTTACCCAGCGGGCCGACACTCACGCCCTTACTACCAGTTGCAAACAGATTACTTCGGTCCCCGATGCTACCCCAATCGGGTAGCCGATGGTCGTTTTAAGAGCAATCGCCGTAAGGTGAACAGCTTAGACAGTACTGTTTTCAGACTTTCCCGATCGTTAGTTAGAATGCGCAATCGATTGTCTGACGCCGCACGGTGCGCAAACCGCCCAGGAGCGCCAGAAGATTGACTCCTGTGGGAAACTAGCCCTAAGGCCAGAGTCCTGCCCGGGCTCGCACTTCATGCGTGGAGGCCTCCGAATGGGTGTTGACCCGTGAATGTCACCGACCCTGAACAAATGGGTCTTAGTGGTCAACTCCAACAGGGCCCATTAGCGCCCTATTTAATACAATAATATTTTATCACTAGTATGGATTGATAAACATAGAAACGAAATTAGTATAACGAAGATTGTGGAAAAAAATCGAGGTGGTTATGGCTGAAATTGGAATATCTTGGTAGACTAAGTAAAAATCATTTTCTGTAATTTATTATTTAGATCAAAGTATTTAGCAATTTGAAGCAATGGCTATAATCCATATTCGACACTGAAAAATAGAGATAGGAAAAATGTTGCGTAAAGTTAGAGCACGAAATTAGTTATTGTAGAATGCCTACCGCAGGCATAACAAACCATAATTAAATTTAAATTAAAATACGATTTGAGATTGCCTCTCGCTGAAAATGATGAGAATCTGTCATTAGCTGAGGGTAATATACCAAGGCTAAAATGTTAATTTCATGTCAAACGCAGCGATTTAATGAAGTTTTTGACAAAGCCACTCTAATTACTTTTCAATTTGCATAATATTTTGTAATGGCGAATGTGCAAATGAATAATTTTATTACACTAACCATAAAATGGCTTTACCCTGTCGTAGGGTGGATAAATAAATAAATAGTGGTGATGGGGCAAGTATTTTGTGTCTAAGAATTTCTAGGATGTCTTGAGAGCTTTGGAAACTGAAAGGTTATACATTATTATGGTAATTTTGCTAGAAATTTTGCTATATCTCGTAGTTTTAGGATTGCGGCGGGCACAATATACCAGACAGTAGCTTCTCTTAGAACACAATTGAAATCGAAGCAAGTGACGTCAGGAATCTTAAGGGCTACCACACATCGTAATATGATAACTCGTCTTCTTCTTGAAGCATCGTCCCGGCAACATTTACGGTGCTCCGGCGACGCAGATCCTATTATGCCACCGATTTGTTCTGAGAATAGCATATGGCGTTGACTCGTAAATCTCCACAAAAAAAGTATTAGCAAGAGCGGACACAAACTGCGCCCACAGCGCGTCACAGCCCACAGTGCCATAACAGTGGGCCTAAGGACGCGACATTACTTATCTCTGGCCCCACTTCCGTCGCATTCTCTTCCCGCATTGCCTTGTAGCTCTTGAGTGAACTTACTGGGTGTTATTATACTGTGCTGCAAGTAAGTATTTTGTGTCTAAGAATTTTTACGTTGTCTTAAAAACTTTGAAAACTGAAATAAAGTTTATAAATTATTATATACTAGCTGCGCCCAGCGGTTTCACCCGCGTGGTGATAGAAAATTGTGATAATGATGATAGAAAACCATATATCTTTATAAATTATAGCCTATGTGTTATTCTGATGTATAAGCTATATTATTGTAAAGTTTCATCAAAATCCATTCTGTAGTTTTTGCGTGAAAGAGTAACAAACATCCATACATACATACAAACTTTCGCGTTTATAATATTAGTAGGATATTTTTTTTAATTTGCTACATCTTGTATTTCAAGGGTTGCGGCGGATATCAAGTAGAGTGCGTATTCTAAAAAGAGACTATCATCCATTGCTAACTATATTCAACTTACATTTTTATGTTCTTACGTCATTCAACAGGGGAGGGTTCGAAAAGGTCTCGAAATGCACTCTACGGAAGCAAATCATCAGTCATAGCGCAAAAGGGTTATACGAGTGATGCTTACGCCATCGTGTAGGTAGATCTTGAATTATTTTAAAATGCGGCTCAAGCAGAAAAAAGTCGTCAATTTTAAAGTCGTGCTGAAAAGTGGTAACCAAAGACGTTTTCACGAAAAAAAATATTACTGTATTGTAGTGATTCTACCAATCAATATAATTTCCATTTTACAATCTGACAACACTGCCCTGTGGCATAGTGGTTAGGTCGCCTGATCTTACGTTGTAAGGTCCCGGGTTCGATTCCCGGCTGGGTCACAATTTTCCGTTAGGATGTAATTAACGGAATTGCATTTTCAATACTGTCGTTCGAATGCAATAACAAGACGCACACTTACACACATGTTACACACATACATACATATAAACACGTCATAGTCGGGTTGGTTGTAAGAAATTGTCATATGACGATAAACCCGCCCATTGTGAAATTTCGCAATAAAGAGTAGAAACAAACAAACTAACAAATATTCAGTGTTGGATTAACCTATGTAGAAGCCTTAGGCCGTCGAAAAGTGCCCCCTTTGCACTTTTCGGGCCCCCCTTTGGACTTTCGAATAGGTACTCAGACGACGATATAGTGTAGGACAGACATGTATATAAACAAAACACGATCGCACCGGCAAAGTGGGCTTTTAAAAATTACAGACAACGATGTCGCGTAGCAAAAACGCGCATATAATGGCCAGCTGTCGATATTTTATAACGATTATATGCGCAATAAAGACACTCAAGAATTTTCTCCCCGAGGAAAGCAAAATCACAATCTGCCAATCTATTCTCCTCCATCTCCTTGACTATTCAGATGTTGCCTCTCTTGACATCAAGGAAGATCTAGCCACCAGGGTAGAAAGACTGCAAAATGTCTGCATTCGATGTTTGACTATATTACGGAGTACAAAAGAAGACTTCACTGGGTGACGACCCGAGAAAGGAGAGATACGAGAGTCCTAGGTTTGCTCTTCAGAATCCTGAAGGGGGCCGCTCCGAACTATCTTATCAGTAGGTTCAAACCTCTACCTTCTCACGGGTGCCCTCTGAGATCTGAAGACAGCCTACTGTCTCTATCCCTAGTCACAGTATTGATTTCTTCTCGCACTCCTTCTCTGTACGTGGAGCCCATTTCTGGAATTCTTTACCCACGCGTATAAGGATAGCACCCAGTTTGTTTTGCTTCAAACTCAGGCTCAAAGAACACTTGAACCCACGCTCATAAACTTTTCCTTATTTTTCCATATTTTTTTCCTCCCTATTACGTTCCCTGCGTCATTATAGGTTTATTGTTTGTTTTTTTTTAAATTTATTGTTTTGTTTTCCTGCTGAATTTAAATGTTTAAAATTTAATTTATTAGTTTATTTTTACCGCATAACATGTTATTCCACTAGGTTAAGGTTAGCTGTAAGATATTACTTTTAGGCAATAAGCTCGCCTTTTTGTTTGAGCAAATAAAGCGTTTAATTATTATTAAGATTATTATACTATTAGTCGAAACAAATCCTTTATTAAACATTTTCTCCTTAGAATTTCAATTCAATTATTGTTTTCTGTCTATTACAAACAATTTAAAAAATTATGATTGTAATGATCGCTTTTTACGGGCCCCCTAAAAGGCGTGGAGACCATAGGCCGGTGCCTACTTGGCCTATTGTATAACCAGGCATTGACTGCATCTGAGGTGAATACCGCTTACAATGACACTCGATGATGATCCTATCTAAGTCAGCCGGCTATCTTGCTGGATAGAATATGGGACGAATGACATGACCGCACTGGCACCCTCCTATTATACCTACTATAAAGTATTGTATAGTTGAATATAAATAACGTTTTATTGAATATCTTCAGAAATATACCAATTAAATAAAATCTGATTGTGTTCTTCTTAGAAATGGTAGAGGAGCAGACATTAGGAACTGGTTATTACGAACAAGGGGTAAACGGGAATATGCACTCCCACAATACAAGCAGATGTGATGATCTTATCCTGCCTAAAGTACGCCTTACGCAGACACAAAAGTCCTTTGGATATTTGAGCTATAAGCTCTTTAACCAGGTGTTTAAAAGATGTATTAAACAAAAGCTGCAATTCACACATGCTTTCTATAAGCTGGGTGTTTTTTTTACATGTCAATTCATTCAAATGGGAATAACATTAATTTTAATATGTAACTTTCAGGTACCTCATTTCAGGTTTTATTGTTTAATAATAATATTACGAATTTAATATTTAATATGTAGATTATAATGTTTAACGTAACATACCTGACCATATACATACGTTGTTTTTTTTTACAATTTTGTTTTGATACTCTCTGTTATGTGATGATTTTTTGTATAGAGTGCCTAAGATGACTATTAATATTCTTATAATAATTATTTACTTCATATGTATACCTACTCATGTACATGGATTCAGCTCTATTTTTTTAATTTTATTTGTCTGCCATATAAAGCCGACTTTAGTCAACGCTATTGCCAAATTAATATTTCTGATTTAATAGATTTATATCTACATATATTAATATATTACTAGCAACTGACGAATTCTAATATGCGATAATTAGCTTAAACTGATAATTCATGCTTTTATTGTATATTCTGAATGAATAAATTGAATACTGAATACTAATACTGGTTAATATGTGTTTCTGTGTATCATCATATACACAGAAAGGTATTTTTTACTTTCGTCGTTATGATGAAAAAATATTCCATTGCAAAAAAATAATAAATAATGTATCAAATTTTAATATTTTACCCAAAATAATTTATGTCAATTAGCACAATTCAATTCCCACAAGTTCCCAAGATATCCTAGCAATTTTTAAACCTAAAATATTTACCCTCTCCCCATCTTTCCCCCCCTTTACACCCTATTATCCCACCCCCTCACTTCTTCCTTCACTCACTCCTATTGTAGCCAAAGCCGGATTAAACTACGTAGAGGCCCTTAGGTCGTCGAAATCTCGGGAACTTTTGCAATTTTTTAGGGGACTCTAGGCTGTCAAATATTCTGACAACGATATAGTATAGAATAGACGCGTATATAAACAGAATACTATCGCACAGGCTGACAGCGGCCAACTGTCGATAATATATAACAGTAATTGGTCGGATCAAAAAGTTTATAAAGCATTTTCGAAACTTGGAATTTCAATATTTTTTCAAATATTTCAAATATTTTTATTGAAACAATCAAAATAAAGGATTTTTATGATCCCTTATAGTGGTGCGTGCGGCCCTTATTGGAAATCGGGCACCGATTGTATCTACTCTTAATTATGATGCTTCTTTGCTTTAAATATAACAATCTAAACTTGGAAAATCTGTATGACCCCCTGTCCGAATATGCCCCCTTCTACAGGCGAGAGTGTCTATTCGGATATATATGCGATAAAAAAGATTAAATTCTTAGCTGGTGAAATCGCTGCAATAACTGCGTATCATGCTTGTTTCCATTCTAAAATGACTTATTGTATACTGATATGGGGGAATGCCACAGACAGCTCTAGGGTTTTCATTTTACAGAAAAGTGCACTGAGAGAAATTGCAGGAGTATCCCGTGACACGCACTGCGAACCATATTTTCTTAAGTACAAAATACTGACTTTTACGTCTGAATATATTTTACAATATCTACTATATGCTAAATCAAATATTAACGAACAAGAGGTAAACGGGAATATGTACTCCCACAATACACGCAGACGTGATGACGTTATCCTGCCTAAAGTACGCCTTACGCAGACACAAAAGTCCTTTGGATATTTGAGCTATAAGCTCCTTAACCAGCTACCACTCTCCCTCCACGAGAAAGATGGAAACAAAGGCGTTTAAAAGATTTATGAAACAAAAGCTGCAATCCACATGCTTTCTATAAGCTGGGTGATTTTTTTGAGCATGCTAATTCGTTCAAATGGGGAAAACATTAATATGTAACTTTCAGGTAGGTACCTCATTTTAGTTCTTATTGTTTAATTATAATATTATGAATTTAATATTTAATATGTAGATTACAATGTGTAATGTAACATACCTGACCATATACATACGTTGTTTTTTCCAATTTTGTTTCGATACTTCCTATTGTGTGATTATTTTTTGTATAAAGTGCTTGATGACTATTAATATTCTTATAATAATTATCTATTTTATATGTATACTCATGTACATGGATTCAGCAAAATTTTATTTTTATTTTATTTGTCTGCCGTGTAAAGCCGACTTTAGTCGACGCTATTGTCGAATTAATATTTATGCTTAAATAGTTTTATATCTACATATAAACTGACGAATTCTAATACGCGATAATTAGCTTTAATTCATAACTCATGCTTTTATTGTATATTCGGAATGAATAAATTGAATACTGAATACTGATTACTGGATACACCCCCTACTGAGCGGGAAATCAATAAACGGCAGTGTTTTACGCTGGCAGAACAACTTACGCTTTTAATGAAATGCGAATGTGTCGCAAAGCAAGCTTCCGCAAAACGCCCAAAACGCTCCTGAAAGTTTTTCAATCAGCGCAGCGGCGGCGCGGGCAGTGAATTTAAATTTCACACGAAGTGGGCGCATCCGCCGCGCAACCGAGCAGTCGCCACTTTCGCGGCAGCATCAGTAGGCATCTATACGATCCCTCGACGGATAGGAATGCGACGAGAGTAGCTGCCCTAGGATCATATTTTGAACGACTATTGCGTGATACAATATTGAAAAATATACAAAAAAATGCAAAGCTAAGGCATTGATTATATAGGTTATTAGATTACTTAATGCAGTACTACGATTTGGCAGCTGAGATTTTACTAAAAAACTCAACGTGTAGATGGCAATCATAGTTCCATAATTGATTAAGTTGAGTTCAGTTCACATTATTTTAAAAAATCTTTACAGATTTTAGAAACTTAAAATAAAATATAGAAAATAAAATACAGAAACTACCAATATCTCTCTTATAAAGGAACAGAATCGGCTTTTCCACATTTTGTTTTTTTGACAGTAGCTATGCGACGTTGTTATGTACATACATTAGTAATAATTTATAAATATTAAATCGAAACAAATTACGGTAATTATGTAATGTTGTTATTGTTGTTGTAGTTGCGTTCAATACGAAACTATCTGCCTACCTGCATTATGGATAGCAATATTTACAGTGAAACGAGCGGAACTCGTATAAATACGATGCGACAATCACCTCTATATTGCGAAAGAGGGGATTCGCGCTTGTAGATTCTATTCTGCGGTTAAAAAAATAGAAAAACAACAAAATAATAAAAAAAATACGTGTGGCACTCGGGGACTGCCGCGGTAAAGCTATTGCATAGCATTTTTAACAACTTATGCAATTATATTTATTTATTTATTTTATTTTTTCTGATATCAGATAACTGCGCTCTATCGGAAAACGTTGAAATTATTCCGAATCATTTGCGGCTGCGAAAGCAAATGATTCGGAATAATTTAAACGTCTTCCATTAGAGCGCCGCGCACGAATTTTTTATTCGATAAATCAAAAAAATCGGATTATTCGATAACAATCGTAGATAAAAAGATAGATAATTAAATTATCTTTAAAGTGGTGCAGGTTTCATAATAATACGCCAGATAGTATTTGCGTAGTAGTCGTTTTTGTGTTCGGTTAGACCTAATTTCACAAATTAATTACACTATGTAATATAAACAAAATGTAAAATATTCAAAGCTAAGAATATTAGGAAAATGTTCTTGTTTAACATATATTTTTTTCGAATCGTAAACAGCACTCGTTTAGACGTAATTATCAGTTTAAAATCATTAATTTTCGTTAAGAAATTTCTTCATTCGGTCGCCGCGCTGGCCTAGGCCCGCGATAAAAGCTATGCAATAGCTTAATAAAAAATAATAATAATAGTGATTATAAATTAAATTTGATTATAAATTATTAATGATGAAACAAAATTAATAATGATTATAAATTAAAATAGAAATATATAAAAATATATATTTTAGATATTTCCTTGAGTGCCTTCACACTAGAGTGCCACGGTTGTAACCGTGGCACTCTAGTGTGACTCCCGAAGTGAGCTCGCCTTAACACAGGGGTGCCTAGCAAGGCGGGCTCGGCTGCTATTCGCTTAGCATAACAGAAAGATTATCATTTGCGTTTAATGTATGCGCTATGTAACCTGGGCTCAGACAGATGTATCATGACGTGTATATAACTTTAAAAGCATACGACGGCATTGTCTAAATTGTCATTTCATTTTCTGTTGTGCTCATGAATTTGTATGTAACATGAATGTAAATAAATAAATAAATAAAATAAATAAATAAGTATCAATGTAATAATAATCACAAGTATCAATGTAAGAATTGAAATAAACCTGTAAATGGCCTATAATCAAAATGCTATTTTTATTCAAATAAAATTACATATATTATCAGGATAATCAAGATTAAAATGTCATTTAAAAAGTTAATAAATTACATCAGGGACTTAAAATTTAAATAAAACTGTCAACAAATAAAAACCTATACAATACCTCTGTAAGTCAAAACATACTTATACTTATATTAAATCCCATTATATAACCAAATAAAACTCAAAAACAAATTTTAATATCAAAAATTAAATAAAAAAAACAATAATAGGGTAAAACCGGGATAAAAGTAAAAAGTAAAGTAAAAGTAAAAGGTATTTATTTCCAATACAACCATACAATTGTGTAGGAATGACAGTAATTAATCTTAAACTAGTTACTCAATTTAGACAAGAGATGATATACAATATATAGCTTTAAACTTACCAATTTACAAAAACATAGACTATATGATAACAGTTTACAACAACACAATTAACGGTAAATAATATGTATTAGATTAAATGGGTAGATACGATGCTATGTATTTTCAAAATATTTTAAGAAGTCGTTATGGGCATACATGTTGATTTTAAGCAGATAGACTCGGATGGATCTCTTGAAAATATCGATGTTTTTAATTGCTTTTAATCTTTCGGGCAATTTATTGAAAAGTTTGAGGCCTAAGTATCGACTAGTCGCCCGAGATGCCCCAGTTTAGTCGCATCGATAGATGCCCCAGTTTTCGAAACAGCCTCATTATTTTAATACCAAATATATTGGCACAGATTATTCCTATAATATAGTTAGTTTAATCATTTATATAGCATTAGAATATGTATTTGTTTCCCTAACTATTACTGGTTTTGCAGAAATAAGGTTCAATCAGAAAAAAAAAATACGTGTGGCACTCGGGGACTGCCGCGGTAAAGCTATTGCATAGCATTTTTAACAACTTATGCAATTATAATTATTTATTTATTTTATTTTTTCTGATATCAGATAACTGCGCTCTATCGGAAAACGTTGAAATTATTCCGAATCATTTGCGGCTGCGAAAGCAAATGATTCGGAATAATTTAAACGTCTTCCATTAGAGCGCCGCGCACGAATTTTTTATTCGATAAATCAAAAAAATCGGATTATTCGAAAACAATCGTAGATAAAAAGATAGATAATTAAATTATCTTTAAAGTGGTGCAGGTTTCATAATAATACGCCAGATAGTATTTGCGTAGTAGTCGTTTTTGTGTTCGGTTAGACCTAATTTCACAAATTAATTACACTATGTAATATAAACAAAATGTAAAATATTCAAAGCTAAGAATATTAGGAAAATGTTCTTGTTTAACATATATTTTTTTCGAATCGTAAACAGCACTCGTTTAGACGTAATTATCAGTTTAAAATCATTAATTTTCGTTAAGAAATTTCTTCATTCGGTCGCCGCGCTGGCCTAGGCCCGCGATAAAAGCTATGCAATAGCTTAATAAAAAATAATAATAATAGTGATTATAAATTAAATTTGATTATAAATTATTAATGATGAAACAAAATTAATAATGATTATAAATTAAAATAGAAATATATAAAAATATATATTTTAGATATTTCCTTGAGTGCCTTCACACTAGAGTGCCACGGTCCTATGTAACCTGGGCTCAGACAGATGTATCATGACGTGTATATAACTTTAAAAGCATACGACGGCATTGTCTAAATTGTCATTTCATTTTCTGTTGTGCTCATGAATTTGTATGTAACATGAATGTAAATAAATAAATAAATAAAATAAATAAATAAGTATCAATGTAATAATAATCACAAGTATCAATGTAAGAATTGAAATAAACCTGTAAATGGCCTATAATCAAAATGCTATTTTTATTCAAATAAAATTACATATATTATCAGGATAATCAAGATTAAAATGTCATTTAAAAAGTTAATAAATTACATCAGGGACTTAAAATTTAAATAAAACTGTCAACAAATAAAAACCTATACAATACCTCTGTAAGTCAAAACATACTTATACTTATATTAAATCCCATTATATAACCAAATAAAACTCAAAAACAAATTTTAATATCAAAAATTAAATAAAAAAAACAATAATAGGGTAAAACCGGGATAAAAGTAAAAAGTAAAGTAAAAGTAAAAGGTATTTATTTCCAATACAACCATACAATTGTGTAGGAATGACAGTAATTAATCTTAAACTAGTTACTCAATTTAGACAAGAGATGATATACAATATATAGCTTTAAACTTACCAATTTACAAAAACATAGACTATATGATAACAGTTTACAACAACACAATTAACGGTAAATAATATGTATTAGATTAAATGGGTAGATACGATGCTATGTATTTTCAAAATATTTTAAGAAGTCGTTATGGGCATACATGTTGATTTTAAGCAGATAGACTCGGATGGATCTCTTGAAAATATCGATGTTTTTAATTGCTTTTAATCTTTCGGGCAATTTATTGAAAAGTTTGAGGCCTAAGTATCGACTAGTCGCCCGAGATGCCCCAGTTTAGTCGCATCGATAGATGCCCCAGTTTTCGAAACAGCCTCATTATTTTAATACCAAATATATTGGCACAGATTATTCCTATAATATAGTTAGTTTAATCATTTATATAGCATTAGAATATGTATTTGTTTCCCTAACTATTACTGGTTTTGCAGAAATAAGGTTCTTGCGAGACATTTTTTTTGGGGATAGATGCCTACTTATATGGACAGATGCCTCACTATGAAATTGCTTAAAAGGATAGATACCTAATGCCATATTATTCAACCTATTTCGCCTTATCTAGCATTATTTAACTTAAAAGAATATAGACCTAGAAATACTAGACCTGAAGTAAGTAATCAGCAGGATAAGTCCAGGCTGAGGTGCAAAATGAGTAGGGTAAGTCGGGGCAAGTCCGGGTGGAAAACGGAACCAGTAGGGTAAGTCAGAGCAAGTTTGGACGGAGGCGTGAAATGAGTAGGGTAGGTCTGGGCAAGTCCGCGCGAAGGTGCGGAATGAGTATGGTAAGTCGGGGACTAAGAAGAAGAAGAAGAATCCTCTTTCTCTTACTTTTGTTTTACTAGATACCCAAGTACCCAGAATGTATAAAGTTTCGGACGACAATATTCTTCTTTTTCCGATATTCTACTTTTCCGTGATACCGCTTTTTATAGAGTGCTTAAATAGTTACCCAAGTACTATGGAGATATAAAATTTCAGACGAAAACGCATTCGCTATCGGAAAGGGGAAGTGGGGGGGGGGGGGGGTGGGGGGGGGGGGGGGGGGGGGGGGGGGGGGGGGGGGGGGGGGGGGGGGGGGGGGGGGGGAAGTGTAATAATATTCAGTTGAAACAGTCCTTTGCTACTTGCTGGGATAGTCTTGGGGTGACACAACCGACTTTTTTTTAATATAACGGCAAAGTACTTTACAATTACAGTTCGGTTCAATTACAAAAAATAGTCAGAATCTAATTTAAAAAATATCAATAATAGTCAATAAACGTTATCAGTAAGTTTTTCAAAAATATTCAACACTAGAAGTAATACTAAGATAACAACAAACAAAATAAAATTATTTTACAAAACAAATGCTTTAAAAAAATACCTAGAAATTAACAAGATCACCACATGTAAGTAAAAAAATGTTTATTCATGAATAAACAAAAAGATTTAATAAATACTTTAAATATCTTTCAAAGTCTAAGACAGCTTTGTAAATTTTATAGAAATCATAAAGCACACATCTAGGTTTCTGCATCTCACATATGCATTTCTCAAAAGCAACCACTTGGAGTTTTGTAATTTGTGATAGCAACAGTTCGAGAACTTTAAAGTCCAAATATAAAAATGATATTTATAATAGTATAAACACAGCCTCACTATGTGATTTTTAATGCATATTTAATGTTCATATACACTGCAGTGCTTTTCCTGGATTTCATGTTTGCTTTCGCATAAATTAAAGACTGATATTCAATTCAGTTTTAAAAGTCAATATTTTTTTTACCAGCAATAGTTTTTATCCAACAAATCATCAAAGAATACTCTTATTTCAATATTACTGGCAATATATTTGAGGTTGAAAACAGCCTTTGTCAGCTGATACTTCACGAATTTCTATTACGAATCGTGAAGGAATGAAGTCGTTCGTTGAGCTCATATCAGAACAGTTAATTCGGATATGCAGCACGTATTAAAATTAGCATAAGTTAATGTATGCCGAATGAGCACTAACCACCATGCACGAACCGCTAATGTTGACTTCCCTTCAGACAGAGGCGGCATGTTAAACACCTAATTTCGAGTAAGGTACTCTAAACAATAGCATTTGGCCATTGCACTGCACTGCGCTGTTCTTTTTACACGACTGCCCAACAAAAAAGGAGTGTAATGTGTTCAAGATTCATTTATTTATGTTTTCTTTTTCTTATTCCACCATAACTTCTAAACGCCTGAAACATATAGATTAAAAATACATACAGATTAAAAATACAAAAAAACTATCGAAATAAATATACATAAGATGTATAAAAAACTTACTAAATAAAAATCACACAATTATAGTTAAAAGTTAAACAAAGCCTAAACATACGTCTCGCAGGCGTGCAGTAACCTCAATAATTCAAAAACGACGGGACTTAACTTAGCGGCGTGGGCACCATCGGCATGCTCCCGTTGGTTACTAAGTTGGCTAAAAAGCGCGAGGCGGTAACTTCACCCTTTAGAAAGAGATAGAGAATTTTCGACAACCTGTACGCCTCACAGGCGTAGATAAGGCTTTTAGGGTTAAGACCGCTTTTTATGAATTGGAAGAATATTGAAATATGTATATAGCCGTTTCCCGCTTTTAAAGTATTAAATAATAATTAAATATGACTTCATTGATTATGTTATTAATTGATGTATTTTTAAATAGAAATGTTTGGTGTCATTATGGAATATGTAATTACTGTTATATTAAATTGTTTTTAACTTTTTGTAATCAAATGTCAATTGATTATATTAGGTTATTAAAGTAAAGTTATGTAATATTTCTATACTATCTTGGTTTTGAAATGAAAAGCACGCGGGAAAACAAAGATCCGGGAACGATTTGGAAGAACGATCAAAGCCGACGGGTGATGAAGGATATTGATCGTTCTTTCCCGTCACGACCGGAGGTGGAGTACCTCGATGACCTCGATGACCTGTTGACGCTGAGGAGTAACTGTGATGAGAAATACTGATCAAGGCCAATGACATGTCCACAATGTTTTTTTTTTAAACTGACATATTCTAATTACTATATTATTCGTATATTATTTTCTTTTCTAAAGCAGAATTAAAGTGAAATGTATTTTCTTTTTTAAACAAATATGTTTAATTTACAGTCAAAATATTTTTTGCCACTAAGTTTTTGTAATTTAAAAAGTTGAATAACTATACTATTCAAATAGTTGACATTGACCGTTTTTTCCCGTAACCAATCATATACATACATAAACAAATATATAGGGGAATGGGGCCTAAAGCGGGCATAGGGCCTAAAGAGGGCACCCTCGTGTATACGAACATTAAAAAAATGGAATAGGTACTCTCGTACCGCGAGGGTAAACCATGCGCAACGGTCACCGTGCTGCAGTCATCCTGTTCGCCTACGAGCACGCGTTTAGAATCAGTGCAAAAACAATGTTTTAATAGGATTTTGTAACAACATTTCGAGGTATCTTACTTGTGTTTAGTCTATTTTTGTGTTATTTATGTTATTATTACAACTCATTCGTCATTGAGTGTTTATCTGATTGTGATTTGGTTTTGTTTACTTTTACATATCTCTTTTGAGGTTAGTTTTTGATGGCAACTACTTAGTGTCGAGGAACACGTGCCCGCTTTAGGCCCCCCTGCGGGCAAAGCGGGTATTCGTGAGAGTTTGGTAATTTGCCTTACATATTTTTGTTTCTAGTGTTTTGGCATTTTTTAACAAACATTATTCAAAAGCCTCAAATCGAGCTCCTCAAGATAATAAATAAGTTTCTGTATGTCATTCCTATATAAAATAATATGATTTTTCTCTTAACCCCTCAAGCGGCGGGTGTAAATCTTGGCAGTCACCTGTTATTTATGTGAATTTAGGGTCAAAAATATAGCACTTTAAAAAAACGATCATAAGAAAGAAATTACTTCATGGATCATGAAAAAAAGAATTGCAAAATGATCGTATTGAAATTTGAAATATAAAACATTAAAACCTCAATTTGTAAAACAATTAGATAATTATGAATAAAATTTAGAAAGTTGGAGAACTGAAAAAAATCCCTTATTCAGCGATATCTTCGTTTTATCTCAAAATACGAAACGCTATCTAGAAATTGTAGACATATTTGTGTACTTTATCACAGGCTTTAACAAATCTATTAGTTCGTTTTGTTTATGTCCATACATATATACGAAGAGAAGCTACATAATATCTGAAGAGAAGCACAGATCCGACCAATGGCAGCCCTCGACTAAGTGCCCCCAGATAACAAACAATTATATTAGGGATTCTAGACTACGAGGAGCACGACTGAATAATTGTTCAATACAGAATTTATCCGTCTTTCTTACACCTATCTAACAGGGGGTGGTTGCACTGTGATTTTGGTGTAAATTCAGTTCGTTGAGAGCGCGGTTTATCGCACCGCGCTCGTACCCGTTTTGGGACGTTACTGAGCATTGACTACAATACATCGTACCCGATTCGGGACGTTACTGTCTTGAGGGGAGGGGCTCGCTTTGGGCCCCCTTCCCTACACATTTACATGTACGTTATAGATAGATATTACATACTATATAGATTTGAAAAATCATGCGTTAATTTAGTGTTTATCTAATTAGTGTCGCCGTTTCTTGACGACCCATGGCCAAAAGTAGCTTTGTTAGGTAATTCTTTACTCCGTGAGTTCTAGATTTCAGTCGTGCAGCAAAAACACTATTCATATATGAATCGCTAAAAAAGCTGTTCGAAAAAATTACGACCTGTTCTATATTAAACGACGCGGTAATTGAAAGGAAGCAACAAACATAGGCAAGGCGACCCGCGGGCATTACAGAGTCCATTTAATTTAACCCTCAATTTGAATGGAGTCGTCGAGGGGTGCCCGCGACCGACCGTCCGCCAGCGAAGGCGACGTTCTGCGGCGTTAAAAACGGAAAGTCGTCCGCAATTTATATTCAAATTGTGTCGGAGGCCCCACAACAGAAACAATTTTCATACATTAGGAGGCGGCGGGCGAGCTTTATTGACGTCTCTTCGGTCTCCGGGCGGTGAGAGCCGCCCCTGGAGACGGGGACAGGGACACACCGCCCGAGTACGATTTTATTACTTCTGTAAAGGGAGCGCGTCCTCTGCTGGATCTCTTGATGTTTGATTTTTAATTTTTGATGCGCGTCGAGGCTTTACATTCCACGGGTTGAAATAACTCATTTTAATAATAAATAATAGGGGAGAAGAGCTATTCAAGTCGAAACAAAGAATGGCGCGGTAGCATAGTGGTTAGCTTATGTCGCTTGATCTCACATTGTAATGTTCCGGGTTCGATTTCCGGCCGGGTCACCATTTTACGTTAGGATAAAACTAACTGAATCGAATTTTTAATTTCGTCGATCTAATGCAATAACTAGAGCTCCCGACTACAACGGGCGAACCCGTCACCTCAGGAAGTTTTAACGAAATTTGATCGTTCTGTCTCCCGTAAGGTGAGCGCAGAAAACTTAGGACAAAACAGTCCACCGTCAAGCTCCGCCACATTCCCGTAAGAGGCCAACGCGTTACGGGAGATAGCCAGGTATGTTAACCTTCGGGCCGATACTCGCGCCCTTACTACCAGTTGCAACCAGATTACTCCGGTCTCCCGACTGGTTGCGAGTTCGAGGTCGCTTGCGCGGTCCTCTCCCTTTCGTATATAGCGGTGAAACGGTGCCTACCGAATCTATCGCGAACCACGACATCGTTCACCCGGAATTGGGTAGCCGATGGTCGATTCCAGAGCAGTCACCGTAAGGTGAACAACTACAACCGCTCTATAGGAACCAGTACTGTTTTCAGACTCCCCCGGTTGTTAGTAAGACTGCACAATCGATTGGCTGACGCCGCACGGTGCGCAAACAGTCCAGGAGCGCCAGAAGGGAAACTAGCCCTCAGGCCAGAGTCCTGCCCGGGCTCGCACTTCATGCGTGGAGGCCGCCGGATGGGTGTTGACCCGTGAGTGTGACCGATCCTGAACAAATGGGTCTTCGTGGCCAACTCCAACAGGGCCCATTAATGGTAGTCGCAAAAATATTATTTGTTACAGATATTATTTAATTATTTTTTGGGGTGAATTCCCCTTACAGCCTCAATTGCTCATATTTCCACTCAGCTCCACAAACGTGCAGAATATCTGACAATCTGCGTTGAAACAAGCGCGAACCGCCCGATAACCGTGCGCCGGCAGAAATAGCTCGCCGCACGCCGCAGAGCGCCGCGCGCCATTGAGTCGACCAACAAAGGAGCGCGCGGAAAATAGTTTTTCTGCCGTCTGCCTTTGACACAATTCTATACTTTTGCCGTGTCGCATCGAAAATGTTTTACACGACACGAAACCATTTTACAAGTTGGCCCAAACGAGACGCGATCCGCAAAGCGCGACTTGATTTATTTCGGAAGTTTAGCGTGTGTGGGCGTGGAGAAAGGGTAGGCAGGCAGTTGAAAGAATGAGTTTTATTGCTACGCCGCCGCGCTATTTGGTAGATAAACACGATTTAAACTGATATTGAAGAAAAGGTTTTTAAATGTTTGATTGTCGGTTTTTAAATAATATACGAAACAGTACTGCTCAAGGCTCCCCCGACTGTTGCCGTAGACTCGCGCGTAACTGATCTGTCAGATGTAACAGCGGACGAGGTCGGCACCATCATCGGGTCGATATCGCGCAGAAAGGCACCGGGGATAGACAACTTTACGTCTGATATAGTGAAGCGGGTGTGGGAATTCGCAAGAGGGGAGGTGACTGTTCTGATGCAGAAATGCATTAGGGACGGTCATTTCCCATTATGCTGGAAGGCTGGCCTCCTGCGGGTGATTCCCAAAGTTAACGACAAGCCGCGCTCGGATCCGAAAGCGTATAGGCCCATCACGCTCCTTCCCATAATGGGTAAGGTGCTCGAAGTGCTTGTGCGCGAACGGCTGGAAAAGACTCTGTCTCCCCAGAACGAGCGTCAGTTTGGCTTTACCCGAGGGAAAAGCACGGAGGACGCCATCCTGTTTGCGAAGAACTGGGTCCGCAACTACGACGGCCGCTACGTGGTAGGCGTATTTTTGGATATCTCCGGTGCATTCGACAACGCGTGGTGGCCGATGCTTATATGCAAGCTTCGCGCCCGCCTGTACCCGAACAATTTGTTGAAAGTAGTGAGGAGCTACTTTTCAGACAGATGGTCGTTACGTAGCGTGTATTTATTATGTGTTTTATGATTGTCGGCGGGCACGGTCTGTCTGACGTTTATGTATACGGATCGATCTTATGGTCTTTTCGAATCTGCTTTATCGCGTATCTTACGCTTTAAATTTCCTGTGTTTAGTTACTATGCACACCATTTCAGTACGAGATTTTTTCTCGTGCAATTAATTTTCAGTGTAAAGTGTATTTTCTGTATATAATCACCGCATATCACCGGCTTGGACGCTACACGAAATATTCTATATATGTATCCTTGTTTTTTTTAAGCATTTCGAGCACTTTCGGGCTCGATTCAATAATTATTCACATTTTAAACCATCGCATATTTTTATTTTATAATTTTAGTATTATCACCGCCATATGGTTTTCCTTATCACTAGAAATAGTAATTTGACCCACCACTAGATAGAAACCTGTGATTTTGTCTTTATTGATTTGTTCTCTAAATTATTGAGTTTTTTCACTGTCTCAGTTAACTGTTTTTCGGGAAAATAGTTGCTAATTTGTTTTCGTATGTTGTTTTAAACATATTATTATTAAAATTTCTTGTTTTCTGGGATTACCCACTTCTAGGGTACCAGTGATTAAAAACTCATTCTGTTTATCTATACTAATATTATAAAGAAGTGTTTGTAAGTTTGTATGTAGGGCGTAATCTCAGAAATTACCTATCCCATTTCAAAAATTCTTTCACGGGTGCTATAGGCTATATTTCATTGTGATAGATATTGGTTTTCAATAAGAAATCACGATATTTGTAAATCAAGTCGGAGAAAACTGAGCTGGTGAGTTGCTTTATCGGTGTGCGCTGAAGATACGGTTTAATACATGTGAAAATAAAATACGATAAAAATATCGGCCCAACAAGATCTATAAAAAAGTCGACTACAGCATATATCCAACTTTCATATTTAAGCTACAATAACTGCTTTTATGTCTCAAAAAAGTAAGAAAAATAAGTAGGCAGTGTTTGTTGAAGACATTAGCAATAAAATAAGAATCTATATCAAAATAATTAAATCCATTATCACGCGTGCTAAATATAGATAAAGTTAGCCATTTACTGTAAGTGTTTAGGTGGTATAGTTATAGAGATATCATAAAATTAGTAACGCCAGTCGAGGAACAAGATGGGTACGTCTACGAGATAGGTATAGTAGCGTGCTTCTGAGGGGAGACGTCTTGCACTATATATCTAAAGGTAGCGTCTAAACAGGCAAATAAACGCCATTCTACATAAATTAACAAATCGATTGGAAACTTTACGCGAAGCGAAGCCGCGCGCAACAGTTAGATTTTACATAAACCGATAAAAATATAAACATATTAATTGCCATTGCTGTTACAAAGGTACAGAATCAATGCGATATCGTTTGACTACTTTATCGTTATATGTGGATGGCAAGCGTAATCTCTGTAGTGCAGGTGGCGCGATTCTTCGTTGTGCATTTTTTCACTGGATCTACGCCAGTTTTCGGTATACGCCGATATTTGCTAAATATCCAAAGGGAGATAAATTAGGAAGCATTTCTTGTTTACTAACGGAATTACTCGGCGTTTCCTCAGTGGAATTCAGATAGTAAATATGACTTTACGCGGCGATATACTAAGTTTACAACTCAAAGGAGGGTGTGCAAAAATGTATAGTCTGGCTTACCGACCATGAGCTATATATGACGCTGAGCTATATATCGCTAAAAAACTTTTACTTTCTCGGCAGAGGAAAGTGTTGTGAACGCAATTCTGTGTGTCTGTCTGTCTGTGTGTATCCCTCGACTATAGCACCCAAACGCTTCATCCGATTAAACTGAAATTTGTAACTGGTAATAAGGGCGCGAGTATCGGCCTGCTGGGTGACTAACCTGGCTATCTCGCGGTAAGGCGTTGGCTTCTTACGGGCATGTGGCGGAGCTTGACGGTGGACTGTTTTGTCCTAAGTCTTCTGCGCTCACCTCACTGGAGACAGAACGATCAATATCGTTAAAACTTCCCGAGGTGACGGGTTCGCTCGTTATAGTCGACAGCTCTAGTTGATCTGAAATTTGGCTGGCAGGCATCATTCAGTCATGGCAAGAGATTAAAATTTTGTAGCTGAAATCGCTCCACGTATTCAATCTCGAAATATTGCAGTTACAGACTTGAAATTCGGTCCACAGATGCCTTGTTGGACAGAAATCACGTTGTAAAATAACGAACCAATTTTGGTTGGAATATCTCATATACAAGAGACGCAAACATTTTTTAATACCGACATATTTATGAAAATACTACATCATTTATGAAAAAATACCATTTTAATACCAAGGAAATAATCGTCCTACAAAAATACTACATTTGCGTCACAATCACTATCGGGGGAGGTATGACTACGGGTTATGGGGGGGGGGGAGGGTGGGGGGTTGCCTGCATGCCGGGAAAGTATTGGGGTGACAACCGATTTTTTAAAAATCCTTACAATTGTTACTATCACGGTTCGTCTCAAATTATTGGAAACAAAACAGTATTTAATTAACAAAAAAATGGTTTTATTTCAGAAATAAATAATTTCTTACTAGTTAACATCAACTATAAAAAAAAACTTTGTTATTATATGTTTTACCATAAAACACCACAGCGATCAAATGATGAAATATTTATTATAAACCGTTTATAGGAAAAAATCCAAACTATGTTTATTAATTACAAGTTTTTATTTACCTTCAATATATATTAGTATGTTTGTTTAGGTCAAATCTTGCAAGCTGAATTAGAACAAATTCTTCTTATCCTAAAATATTACACGTTGGTTCAGTTCCAGTTCAGTGAGCATGACCTGATTCTATAACCAGGATCGGCTCCCGACGAGGTTACTATTCCACGGTCAGCAGCTGCACAGACCCACAATTGTGTGTACGCAATGATGATAGCCCGTTCTAAATTTCACCATGACATGGCTGCTGCACCCAGGTTTGACTACCGACGAGGGGACTCCTCAACGGTTAACAGCAAGAAAGGACATTTTCTATACGCTCTAAATTATGATAGCCGTTCTAAGTTTCACCGTGACAAGGCCGCTGCACCCAGGGTTGGATTCCAACGAGGGGACTCCTCAATGTTCGACAGCACAGAAACGAAATTTTGTATATCCATTCAATTATGTTAGCCTGTTCTAAGTGACGCAGTGAAAGGGCTGTTACACCCAGGGTTGACTTCCAACGAGAGGACTTATCAACAACGGTCAATAAATAGCTCAGACAAGAAATTTGGTATAGCGTTTAATTATGATAGCCCGTTCTAAGTCCCACTATGATATGGCTGCTGCACCCAGGGTTGGGACAAAGCACTGTAATAAAACCTTGTTTTAAAAAATGTGTTTTTAAGATTTAGCTATTATACCTAAGGTTCATTACCAGTTACTTATTTTATGTGTGCTGCTAGAGGAGGAAATGATCGCGCCTTCCTACAACAATGTAAATTTTTGAAGGCTAAGGCCAATACTATGATGGTGAGTTATTAAAATAACTATGTTCGCTTGGATATACACATAAAACTCTATTGGAACCATCTTCAAATAAAATTGAAAAGCGAATGAACGGTAAATTTGAGAAATATTCGCCGCTTTGTCAGCCGATTGACTTCTGCCGCCATGCCTTTGAGGCATTTATTAAATCCAATAAAAAACAAGTATAGACAGGCGTAACTCCACAGATAAAGAAAATGAAAGATATTTTATTTTATTTTATTTGGTAGTCAAACAATATATTGACAATACATACCTACATTTTTATGAGATTGTACGGTTACATGATTACATCCATATCTTTAGCACACAATTAATTTATACTAATATTATAAAGAGGTAAAGTTTGTGACGTTGTAGGAAGTAATCTCTGGATCTACTGAACCGATTTTGAAAATTCTTTTACCAATAGAAAGCCACGTTATTTGTGAGTATCAAAGGCTATATATTAATCCGAAAAATGAAAACACTTTTTCGTGGTCGTCGGATTTCCAAAGTAAGTCGGAAAAAACTGTCGAACGAAAATGTTTCTAACTAACGCTGCCTTAACAATGAGAGATATATGATTAAGTTCTACAGAAAAGTTGTAGAGCTTGATAATGCCTACAAAAAAGTCAACATCAGCATATGTCTAACTTTTATATTTAAGTCACAAAAAGTAGTTTTTCAAATTAAAAAAATAATTTAAATCGTTAGGTCATGTTTATTGGTCATATTATCAACAATTGTGAATTATTATCAAAATAAGTAAATTTAACGTCTCAAGTGTTTAAAACAAAAGACTTTTCCTTTTTACTGCATATAATTTCACTTTTACTGCATAAATGGTGAAAGAGATAAGACACTCACAAATAAGACACTCACAAGAAGACACTCACAAATAACGGTAATATAATCAAATTGGCATGCAAATACATACATACATACACATGCAGTAAAAATATAACCCTTCTTTAGGCAGTCAGGAAATAGATCATAGTACTCAGTACTAACCAAACCACACTCTTAGTTTCATCACAAGTAAAAAGTTTTACCACCCAACGAAGTGGGCACGGGTCAGCTAGTTTAACAATAAAAGAACAATTCGAAGACAGCTAACAATGTAACAGACAAAGTTTAAACAAAAAAAAACCGACTCCATATTCTTTAATAGGACTTGGAACGGGCTATCATAATTCAATACGTATACAAAATTTTGTGTCTGTGCAGTTGACCATTGAGAAGTTCCCTCGTTTGAAGCCAACCCTGGGTGCTGCTGTCTTGTCTTGTGAAACTTAGAACGGGCTGTCGTAATTGAATTCAAACACAAAAGTTCGTGTCTGCTCTGTTCACCGTTAAGGAGTCCCCTAGTCGGGAGATAACCCTGGGTGCAGCAGCCATATCACGGTGAAACTTATAACGGGCTATGAGGCTGAATAAGTATACAAAATTTCGTGTCTGCTGTTGACCATTGAGGATTCCTCTAAGCAGGAGCCAACCCAGGGTATAGAATCAAGTCATGCTTACCATTAATAAAGCATTGTCATCGGAATTGAACCAGCATCTACATTTTCAAGCTCATATGATGATATTTAAGGAGATCCCTCAATTCCTCATGGAACCCATCGTCAAAACAGGATTTTGATATAAATAGGACCAATCTGTAAGTACATCCTTCCAATCAAAAAAAGAATTTTCCAAATCGATTCATAAATGGCAGTGTTCTGAGGTAACACACAATTAAAAAAAGATACAATTGATAAACTCCTTCTATTTTTGAAGTCGGTAAAAAGTAAGGTTAAATTTACTGAAACTATATAGTATAAAGGAAATAAAATTACATTATGTAAAAGTTTTGCTCTGAAGGAGCATAACCGAAATATATATCACGAAATATATGATTGTTATCATGCAATTTGTTGTGCAGCAGACGTATATAAAGATTGACGTTATTAAATCCGATGTTGTTGCGTGCTAAAGGAGTTTTACATATATATTAAGGGAAGATTTATAAATAAGGCATTAAAATATATTTTCTCAATACGAAAGGTATCAACTTTGTAACTTCAAAATTTGTGTAGGAATACTAGGTCTGCAACCTTGCAGCGTTTAAAAAATACAAATTTGAATACGAGGCTACCAGTCGGGTACCTTTCCCGGTGCCTCGCCGTAAGGCTTTGGTCTCTGAATGGCGTGTTGGCCTAGCTATTCTCTATATCTTCTACGCTCATCCCACGTATGAAAGAACGATCTCATATCGTTATACCAGCCTTTGTAGTCGACACCGCCCCACTGTGTAAAACATGATACATAAGAAAGATCCACTTATGTAAGTCCCATCAAAGAGAGTACCAAAACTTCAGTTGAATATTAGGCTACGTTTTATCGCATTTTTAGACTCTAAATTAGGCACCGAAACGAAACGGGATACGGGAATGTATTTATGATGTGCGCAAATTATTTCAATTATCAGAGATGGAGGTACAATTTAAAAATGTGGTGCCATAATTGAGTAAATTTTATACAATAATAATTATTAAATGTTTAGAATGAGATTATTTTATGGTAAACGACAATACTACCAAGATCCTGGACTCGAATTCTGCAAAACAATAAAGTTTTATCAGTTAGCGTTTTATCTATGCAAGAAACCACCCGTCTAATCTTTCTTAATACTGTTTCCAGTTGGATATTGGATGCATAAATGAAATAGAAGATCATTTATTGTAATGCTATCGCTTGTTTGTTTTTATATCGATGGTTGAATTGAAATTGGAAAGCAATCATGTACTTTATTTATTTTATTTTATTTTTATTTTTCGGAAAACTTACAGCGTTTTATAATTAATTCTAACATATGTTATACAAATCTAAGGCCAATTAAAAGTTTTCACAATTAAACTAAATCTTTTGTTACAGCGCAATGAGCTATGAAAAAAATGCAGATTTAAGTACGGAGAAAGGGATAGGGAAGCCACATTATGAGTTATGTAGATGTATTTAAGATATAGGATGTTATATAACATAGGTACATACATATATACATACATACACGTGCACAAATAATATATTAATATAAATAATATGATAAGGTAACAATAAATTGTAAAAGTATAGTTAATATAAATATATATAATATACATCACAATGTATTTATAATGTTAATAAACATATGAACTTTTATAGAAAATATTATACTGGCTAGAAAGCATTGTTATAGTGTAGTAACCATTTTACCATAGTTTTTGATTGGTATTTCTTCGTACGTAGAAGAAATACCAATCAAACCCGAAGGCTGTTTATCGTATTTCTAATTTCTTCGAAGCAAGTATTTGAAGATAAATTAAAAATATCCAAACATTGAAAGTTTAAGTTATATGATCGAAGTACTATATTAAAATACATATTTTGACCATAATTGGTATTGAATCTCGGTAGATAAAATAAATCGCGAGCCCTTGTCTTATTATTTGGGATTCGGTAGGAGATTCTGCGAACAGAATAGGGACTGTCTATTTTATTATTAATAATATTGTACAAAAAACGTATATCATATTGGAGGCGCCTATCCTCGAGTGAGTTCATGTTATGACGGTTAAGTCTCTCTGAGTAACTTTCGGATGTTTGAAACGATTTGAAATCAAGATGTCTCATGAAGTACTTCTGGAGTCTCTCAACTCTATTTTTATAGACTGTATACTGAGGCGACCAAATGATAGATCCGTATTCGAGAATGCTGCGTACATAGGAGAAATATAAAATCTTAAGGGTTTTTAAATCGTTAAACGGTTTACACACTCGCTGGATGAATCCTAACATTTTGTGAGCTTTTCTGGTAGCATAGTCAATGTGTTTATCAAACAGCAGTTTATTATCTAATACTAAACCCAGATCGCGCACCTCACTCTTTTCATTTAGGGGGATATGATTAATTTTATAAATGAAATTTATTTTATTGTTTTTCCTGGTGAAAGTAATTTTTTGACATTTTGAAATATTTAATGTTAACTTATTCCTAACACAATAGTCGTAGAACCGGTCGAGATCTCTTTGGATGGAGACGCTATCATCGATGCTATTTACAGACTGGTAAATTTTTAAGTCATCAGCATAGGAGATGTGAAAACTATTGGAGAAACAAGTGCCTACGTCGTTGATGAAGATATTAAAGAGCAATGGTCCTAAATGAGACACCTGCGGAACCCCAGATGGGACCGATATAAAATTCGACTTATGCCCCCCGATGACAACAGCTTGATGACGATTGCTGACATACGAAGTAAACCAACGCAGTAAGTCACCATGTATACCGATGTTGCCGAGTTTGCAAATTAGAATCGCATGATCAACTCGATCGAATGCCTTGCTAAAATCGGTATATATAACATCGACCTAAGAGCTATTATCCATTTGGCAAGATATAATAATATAGTCTGTGACATAGATTGGTCAAAACAGAGCGTCGCTGTGAAAACCCATGTTGCTGTTGGGAAAGAGACGAGGAAATAACAGGATAAACTTGGTCGAAGACGACCTTTTCGAAAACCTTGCTTAGAGTAGGTAAGATGGAGATTGGTCGGTAATGTTCGACTTTCGATTTGCATCCGCCCTTATGGATTGGTATGATATGGGCATACTTGACATAACTCGATTGTACCGAAGGTATATATTATACTAGCTGTTGCCAGCGGCTTCGCTTCGCGTGAAGTTTTGAATCGATTTATTAATTTAAGTAGTGTGGCGTTTATTTCCCTTTTCAGACGCTACCTTTAGATATATAGTGCAAGACGTCCCCCTTCAGATGCACGCTACCTATTTTGTAGACCTACGCGTCTTGTTCCTCGCCACTCGCCGCCTTTCGCTGAATTCTAACCTTGCTGGGCCAGCAGCTAACGTAGCCCGGTGCGTATTTCAAGGTGCTTGCAGGCGTTACTAATTTCATAATATCTTTAAAAATATACCACCTAAAAACTTACAGTAAATAGCTAATTTTATTTCTATTTAACACCCGTGATGTTGGATCAATTTATTTTTAAAATGATTCCTATTTTATTGGTAATGTATTCAACAAACACTACCTAATTATTTTTCTTATAGATCATTTTGAGCCTGATGTTTTTGTCATACATTGTATTCACATGTATTAAACCGTTTCGTCAGCGCACGCCAATAAAGCAACTCACCAGCTCATTTTTCTCCGACTTGATTTATAAATATCGTGATTTCGTATTGAAAATCAATATTTCTCACAATAAATATAGCCTATATATAGCACTCTTCGATAATGAAGCTTTCCATCAGTGAAAGAATTTTTGAAATCGGATGAGTAGTTTCGGATATTATCCCATACATACAAACATACAAACTTTCAAATATTACCTCTTTATAATATTAGTATAGATGATAATACGTACGAGTATATTAGATGATACGTCTAGAAATAGGACGGGATATTATAGATCTTCAGCCGACGCGCCGGAACCACCATTGTATCCTTATCAAAAATCTTTCGTCGAACGCCCACTTAGACGTACGATCCATCTTTCATGAGCATATATTGCCTCTCAAACTGTTAACCATTAATTTTTATGACTATAAATTTAAATACGTAATTGATAATATAACGAATATAACGAATAATATAACGAATGTGTGTCATTTATACTGATATTCTACTACATTCGGGAGCAATGAATCCGGGTCACCAACATAAACATTCATATCTCTGGTAGTAAGAATGCTAGCTTATTCAATAATTAAAACATTTATAGAACTGAAACAATAGAAACAAATAAATATATTAAAAAGAATTAAATACACGACTGCCGTTACAGAAAGTGAACTATTATATTCATTATTATTTTTATTAGGGTTTTTTATGAAATGTTAGTGATTTATGTATTTATCCATATATATTTCCACATGTATATTTCCGCCATGTACTCAATTAAACCTTTCATATATTATTGAAATTTATATTAATTTATTGATATTTCGACATTTGGACATTTAGACAACTATTAATTTGATATTTGGACAGTTTAGGTTAGGTTAGGTTGGTTAACGCTATGAGCAACGGCGTCGGCACTGTCGATGAGCAGATTCTTGCGAACCGTACGGTGCGGATTAGTCGACGCC
Source organism: Micropterix aruncella (assembly GCA_944548615.1). NCBI lineage: Eukaryota > Metazoa > Arthropoda > Insecta > Lepidoptera > Micropterigidae > Micropterix > Micropterix aruncella. The sequence continues at coordinate 20,321,643 of OX155969.1, read as the reverse complement.
CTTGTATGACTTCCTATACAAAGAATACTACGACCCTTTTGATGCGATGCGTCCGATGCTTACGATGCAGATATGTGGACGCTTACCTTTAGGGGGAAGAATGATTAATGTACTTTCTTTTTGTGAAAATAAGATACTAATGCCATATTACAGTGAGGCCATCAATGCTGTCATACAATATATAGTGGAAAACATAGACAAAGGGAAAAAGGTAATTGCCACTTTCCTTGACCTGTCAAAGGCTTTTGACACAGTTTCCCATGTAATCCTCGAAAAAAAACTAATTGACTACGGAATCGATGGGGTGGCCTTAAAATGGGTTCGGAGTTACCTAGACGGGAGGACTCAGAGCACAGTAATTGGTCGACAAATAAGCGAAGCGACTAACGTGTCATTCGGTGTCCCTCAAGGTAGTGTTTTGGGTCCAATTCTCTTTTTAATCTACATCAACGAATTGTGCGAATTACCTGTTAATGGTAGAATTGTATCCTTCGCGGACGACACTGTCCTTCTTACTGCGACTAATAATTGGAATGATACATTCTTCAAAGCTCAAAGTAACTTAGAACTGGCTAAAACTTGGATCGACAACCATATTTTAACGCTAAATGCTGCGAAATCAAAATTTATCACTTTCAGCTTGCGGGGAAATCCCAGCCAGGTTCTCAACCAAACACTTGCCATTCATACCGACAAATGCTTGGATAAGAATAGATGTGTATGTACTAAATTAAGCAAATCTGCAACAGTCTCCTACTTAGGCATAACGGTAGATGAGAAGCTATGTTGGGAAAATCAAATTGCAAATTTGAGTTCGAGAATTAGAAAGCTGGTTTATGTATTTCTTCGGTTGCGCAACATTCTGTCCAAAACAACCATAACAATGGTATACATGGCCTTGTGTCAGAGTATTTTGTCCTACGGAGTCGCGGCATGGGGCGCTACTACTAATGATAATCTGGATAGATTGACAAAAGCGCAGAAATTATTATTGAGAGTAATTCACAGGAAAAACCGGCGTCATCCATCTGCCTTGTTATTTTCCCAATCCCATGTGCTATCAGCTAAACAGTTATTTATTAAGCAAGCGCTTCTTGCATTCTACAAATCTAGAGATGACCACGCCCGAACTCAAAACAATCTGAACACAAGAATGTCCGCGAGTATCAATTATATAATTCCGTCAGTCAGGACAACATTTGCCCAGAGACATATATTCTACATAGCCCTAAAATTATATAATTCCCTTAGTGAAGACATGAAAAATTATCCTAACATAAAAATATTTAAAGCAAACCTTAATAGATGGCTACTTAACAAGGGATATGTAAAATCTGATCAACTTCTTTGCAACGCACGACAATTTATTTAGTATCACTTATCTATTTTTCTTAATTAAATTTTATTAAATTACAACTATAAATGTATATATTTATTACATAGCTATATTTTTTATAAAATTGGTATATTTATGTGTATATACAGGTGGTGGGTCCAAGTAATTTATTTTAAAAAAAAAACACTTCATTTCTAAAAAATTGCATAAAAATATGCACATCTAGAGACGGGCCAAATTATCGCCTAGTTAGATGTGCTATTGGCAGTAAAGGTCATGTAAGATGTGTTAAACCTCCCTATATTAATTATTAAATAATTTATATAATTATTATAAGATTACATGACCTATGAATGAACTGTATACCTAATCCTATGTACCTAAATAAAATAAAATTAAAAAAAATATTGTGGCTTGTTCCCAAACGAATTGATGCATGAATCGATTTTCGGAATAAATATCATAACCTTATATGAAGAGAGAAGAAAATGATGTCATGGGTGACGAAGGATATCGATTGTTGTTTCCGTCACGTCCAGAAGAGGGGAGGGGGAGGGGGCGGGGTATCTCAATGATTCTCCAGCTGAGGAGAAACTGTGATATCAAATTATACTGATCAAGGCCAATGACTTGTCGACGTTTTCGCCTTTCCTGGAGATATAGTTTAGTAGAAGTAGTAAACGGAGTGGGGGGCTAGTTTCCAGCCCTTTATGTCACCTGGATCTATAAGATCTTTTGTAACTACCCACTTTGTGGTTAGGCCAGTGGTTAGCTAGTAGCCCAGTACTTCTTACCAGTCTAAGTAGATCACTGACTTTCAAGTTGGGCAGATCGCTGGGTTCCGGAAAGGCTCGTCCCAGTAAACTGTGTCTTTTTGCCGCGAGGCCTGGGCAGCGACCAACGTGTGTATGCTGTCTTTAGGTTCTTCGCCACATATTCGGCAGTCCTTGCTCTCGGCCAAGCCAAGGTTGAATACGACACACAATGAATGTTCTCCAAGGGTTCTGTGTCCGGTGAGGAGACCGATAGTGGTTCTAAGGTTCTTCTTGCTAAAGTCAAGTAGGGCCTTGGTTTTAAGTGGTTGCGCCATCGTGGCTTTTGCCTGGCGACATCCCTGGATTTGTTTCCAGGATGCCCGATGTTCCTGCTCCAAGTAGTCCGTGGTGATTTTTTTACCTGTCGTGAAGGGGACCCCTACAACTGGCTCCACCGGGCATTGTGCCCAGTTTGCCCAGTGTGCCCAGGTTTGTCAGTCTGTCGGCCTTTTCGTTGCCGGGTATGCCTTGATGACCCGGTATCCAGAGGTATAGTTTAAGTAAAATATATATTTTTTTATAGAAACTCACATATTCTTATTTTATAATTATATGACGGTTTTATTTCTTTTCTGAGGTGGAGTAAAAAATATTTTTTTTGTACCTTAATGTGTTATGTTTACACATAAAATAATTTTATACCACTCAAACCCTTGCTAAAACATAATCTTTTAAATATTAAAATGAAATTACAGGAAATTCGAAACAGTTGAAATTGATCTTTCTTTCTCGTAACTATTCAAATACGTCAGTTTAAATACCTTATTAAATTTGATATCTAGATACAGGTTATATTACCCTATTTAGATATGTGACGTGTGCAACACCCTGTGTTGCAACCATCTACGATGTGTCCTTTCCTCTCATAAGTAATAAATAATAGTAAACATAAATAAATAAAAGCTAAAATAATTAAAGTCAAACAATGAGTGCCAAACGCTCTCTATAAATAAATTCAGACGCGCTCTACGCACTAATTCATTTTGGAATATTCTAGAAGGCCATTAGGTAGGTAGAAATCGTATCCGATAATCGCGAGCCGTCCAAAGAAATATACTCGCCGGTCATTACTTTTGGGTTGTGAGCGGTCCGAGGCGGGCTCGCCTCGGGCCGCCGCTCAGATAGAAGAAAACCCTACTTCGAATCACTCTAGTTTGTACGGATTTTAAAAAGAATTTTAATGTGTTAAATTCAGTGCTCAGATTTCCAAGGTAGGAATTTGATTATATATAGAGGATACTTAGCGCATGTCTCCAGAAACTATAAGGTGTCTTTCCGTCATTACAGAAAACGCACCGTTCGGTTCGGGGACTGGTTTTTTTTGTCTTTTCTTTTTTATGTTAATTCTTCTCCTTTCTTTGATTAAATTTTAGGATTAAATTCTCTCTTTATTTTTTTTGGAAATTATTTTCATATCATATAGCATGTTCATTATCTTTATATAATTAGATCTCGTATTTAGATCGGAATACTGGGGTATTCGTTTTGTAATTCGGCAGGCCGTAGGGCCATATAAATATTTAATTATATAGAAAAATAGCCAATATATTCTTCTTCATTATTCAAGAGAGGTAGCGCGACACAACCCGGTTGGGGCTCACACACTTTTTATTGCATATTTTCTGTTCTTGGTTATTTCAATTTCCCCATTTCTCTATGTAAGAAATAATAAATTACATATATAAAACCGGCTATACAAACCGGACATAAGGTAGACGGAGTTTGGCTAGGGTTCTTTCTGAGGAACGTGACTACCTCGCATATAAAAATTTTAATTAATAAGTACCTTATTTATTACAATGGTGTGATTTCTAATACGCTGAAATAGGTACCCCTAAAAATTCTTTATATCATATCCAAATAAAACCTATAAAATTCTCACGTGTTCCGGTAAGATTGGTGCAATAGGTACGGTGCGATACTAGTATAAGCAATCCTAATTTCTAAAAAACAAAAATTAATACTAGCATTCGCCATAAAAGAGCGAGATTAGAAATAATGGTCATAACCCGCAGGGGTGAAAGGTCGTAAAATAAAATTGTAAAAATATAATTTTAAACATCGTTCTTAAATATTTTTTGTTATTTTGATTTACATTTCCTCCTCCATAAAAGGAAATTGTAAAATATAATTTTAAATATTGTTTTTTTAAACATTTATATATTGATCTACATTTCCTCTTCCATAAAAGGAAACCGAAAATATAATTTTAAATATTATTTTTTTAAACATTGGTTTTATCTCGATTTACGTTATCCTCTCCCATAAGGGAAACTGTAAAATATAATTCTTGTAAATATTGTTTTAAACATTTTTATTATCTCGATTTACGTTATCCTCTCCCATAAGGGAATATCGTTTTAAACATTTTTTTTATTATCTTGATTTACGTTCTCCTCTTCCATAAAGGAAACTATAAAATATAATTTTTTTAAATATTGTTTTCAAACATTCTTTTTTTTGTTTTATCTCAATGTACGTTCTCCTCCTCCATAAAGGAAACTGTAAAATATAAATTCTTTTAAACATTGTTTTTAACATTTTCCATATTTGATTTACATGTCTTCTTCGTGAAATAAACTGCGAAATATAATTTTAAATACCATTTTAAATATTTTCTTTATGTTGACTTACGTTCTCCTCTGTTGTAGAATAAAACCGTAAAATACAACTTTGAATATTATTCTAAATATCTTATTAGGCTCGATTTACGTTTCTCTTTGATAAGATAAGACTGGAAAATATAATTAAGAATATTCGTCTTCAATACTTTTTCTTTGATTTACCTTCCATATGTCGTAAAGAAATAAAGCGCATATTTTAAACCACTTCAACATTGAGTATAATTTCATTTATTTTTTTGAAGGGAAAAGGGGTAAAAAGAAACTACACAAAATAAAACGAGAAATATATATTTAATTATCCTCTTCCGTCATATACCTACTCCCTCTAGTTACCTTACCTAAATATATTCTATCTTCCTTCCTCAATTAGTCTGTCAATTATAATTTGCCGTTCCCATCTGTGGCATCTTCCTCGTCCATTCCCAATTATAATTATCAATTTTCTCATTTATTTAATATCCCAGATTTTATTTGATTTTCCTAATTTCCTTTGAGGTATATTCCCATTCCGTATAATTCCACATTTTATTTTTTATAACACGATTAGTCATTCTTCTGGGCAGACGTCGCCTCCCGCAAAGCGCCATCTGTCGGCCGCGGAGTGAATCATAGTACCCCGTAGTAGTCGGTTCGCCCGTCGAGAGGGCGCTGATCACGGCCCCGCCGATCTCTATTTTGTCGCCGCCAGCCGAGCGCAGAGACAGTTTACGAGCCAGAAATAAAGTAGAAAAAATATAGTTGCATCTCGACATTTGGAACGCAGAATTTCACCAGATTTTAAACTCGTCCCTCTCCATATACCGGACGCCTCATCAAGGCGAGTCTCACTTCACGCAGGACATCGCACTTTTAAATAGCGCGCAGATTCGCGCGCTCTGAGAGTTTTTCCCACGACCCGTCTCCGATAAACTTACTTGAATGAGCAGCCAGCCTCTCAAGCGATTACCCTGTACTCCCGTAAAATTCGCCGCGCAGAAGCCTGTTTCCGGTACAGGATCTGCTTGCACAACCAGCGAACCGCCCAGCGCCTGGTGGCCTGGCGCCCTATGCTCCTCGTAGCTACATTATCCCTCAATAATAGGTAGACATCTCTTATTGGCCACCAAAACGCTGTTTTTTTTTGCTTAATTAATAATAACAATATCAACATAGTATAAATTCGCATAAATAAACATCAATAATAGAGCGGTTTCGTTGCAGTTTTGGCGCCACAACGTGGGTCTTTTCAAAAATATACATTTCATTCTTCGTTTTTTAAATATAATTCCCGCTTGGGCGTTGCAGTTTTGTCGCCCAATCGCGGGGCTTATTATTATTATTTATCTTATATAGCCCACGTTGGCTGCAATTTTGACACCCAAATTAGGGGCAGAATTTTTTCAAAAAAATATAACAATAAAATACAAGTACAACAACCCACCCACCCACCCTATTTTACCGTGTATTACACATTTTAAAAAATAACTATTTTATATTTATCGCATCGCACCGTCAACCAACCTACCGAACCACACACACAAGACACAACAATTTTCTTTTATAGCAATAATTTTCCTTAAGTTTACGCATATTTTGTACATTTCCAAACATTGTTTTCACATAATACAAACTGGTCATTATTTATCCGCGGAGACAGATCGATTCCGACGCGCCAAACAGGCTTAGCAACTAAAGGTATCGTCACGTAGTAGGTAGAAAAAATAAAAAAAACACACATTTCCGGGTCACTACTAAAAAAAAAAAAAAAATGGCACCAAGAAAAACAAAAAATTCGAAAAAGAAAAACAACTCTAATTACGATTTCGACGACGAATCCCTCAACGGGAAAAACAAATCACATCGGCAACCTTCTCCAAATCGGGAAAACATAGAACAGGACGCTCATGAGAGCACGTCTAGACACATAGATCCTGAAAACAGCAACTTGGCAAGGAAAAACTCCGAAAAAAATGAAACAGCACCGGCAACGTCAAAATCAAGGTTTCAGCCGCCAACTTCGGAAAATATGGAGGAAAACCTAAACGAATCAGCAATAATGCAAATATCACGACAAAGAGCTTTCTCAAGCGACATTTTCCAGTCGAGCGGAAGGAGTAATACGCAACCAACTCTGTTCAAGTGGAAAATATCTTTTGACGGCACAGGAAAAGTTTTGGAATTTATTGAAAACGTCGAGGACAAGGTTCAATCTAGGGGCACCACTGAAAAGGAACTACTTCAAGGATTTTCAGACCTTCTGGAGGGTTCAGCCCTGAGATGGTTTAGAAACGTGAGGACTTACACGACCAGCTGGAAATTACTCAAGGCCGCTTTAATAAACAAATACGAGCAGTTAAACTACGAGACAAAACTTGAGAACGAGATCAGAAGTACCAAACAGGCTTCTAACGAAAACATGGACGACTTCATTACGAGGTTAGACTGCCTAAACTCCAGGCTAACTTCAAGATTACCAGACAGAGTCATCTTAGAAGTAGCAAAAATGAACGTTTTACCCATTTATCATACGTTGCTAGGTACAGTAAGGCTAACGGATATTGGGCACTTACTTGATGTCGCGAAAAACTTTGAGCAATACATGCTGCCAGCGTCATCGCAGACTACAAGCGCGACTTCGCAGCGAAACAGCTCACATTCAAGGCCAACGAAGGTTCCACAGGTTGCAGCTCTGGAAAATGCATATCCGGGACACCATATCGCCGAAGGAAATTTCTACGGTGAAAATGCGATGGAGCAGGAACACCATCAAAGCGCGAACATATCGTCAACCAATAGAGCTCAACACGCGCGTCCGCACTTTCAAACAAACAGACAGTACGGGAAAACCGACGAAAATTTTCGTCAAAGAAACCCGTGGGCAAATCAGTCATGTCTAAAATGCGACAAAATTGGGCACAACTTTAGGCAATGCAGGACTTATCCTATGCTAATATGTTTCAAGTGCAAAACACAAAACGTCTCAACCTCAAATTGCAACAATTGTAATCGGTCACAAAACCGGCAGAATACAAATCAGCCAAAAAACGCTTCGAACCACTTTCACAGTTCGGGGGTGTAACTGGTAAAGTGGAGAAACACATAGTCACCGCCCTAAGCGACCAGCTAGATACAAGGCCTTATGCAAAATTCAAAATTTGGGACGCGGAATACCAGGGTTTAGTCGATACAGGATGTTCAATTTGCATAATAGGTTTAAATACCCATAAAAAAATATGTAAAAATGACACAAAATTAAGAAAAACAGAAACTCAGTTATCTACGGCGGACGGAAAAGATCAACAGGTATTAGGTATCGTAACACTTCCTGTTCGATACAAATCCATAACAAAAAATGTCAACTTTCTAGTATGTCCTACAATAACAAAAGAGTTCATTTTAGGTATAGATTTTCTGCAAACTTTCGATGTGAAAATTTCTGTCGATTATAAATACAATATCCAACTGTCTCAAATAAATGAAAGCCGCGTAAAACACATAATAGACTGGCAAAATTTACTTCCCGAACAACGGGACGAGTTACAAAAAGTTATCTGTTCATTTGAGGACATTTCATTCGAAAAAAACGGTCTAGGAAAAACTCATCTAATCGAGCACAAAATAATAACGTCAGGGGATCCAATTCGCCAGCGTCCGTATCCACTTTCTCACGCTAAGGAAAAATTAGTCAAGGAGGAAATTGACGAGATGCTAAAAATGGGAGTAATAACACCCATAAGATCTCCGTGGTGCTCACCTGTAGTGGTAGTCACGAAAAAAGACGGGACGCCACGCGTTTGCCTCGATTCGAGGAAATTAAATTCCGTCACTCGAAAAAATAGGTATCCCATGGTATCCTCGAAGACAATCCTAGACAGACTAGGGAATGCTAAGTACTTATCGTCCATAGATTTATCAAAAGCATATTGGCAAATTCCTATGGAAAAATCATCCATCTGCAAAACAGCTTTCGCGGTGCCGGGCAAAGGGTTATACGCCTATAAACGCTTAGCTTTCGGCTTGTGCAACGCAGCTGCAGACTTACAAGCTTTAATGGATCTAATCTTTGGGCCTGAATACGATAATCACGTATTCGCCTATGCAGATGATTTAATTATAGCATCACCTAATTTCAGGGAACATATAGAAACTTTAAAACGCGTCAGGCTAAGTTTAAAAGAAGCAGGACTTACAATAAATTTAAAAAAATGCGAGTTCGGTCGTTCGGAACTCAAATATTTAGGTTACGTAGTAGACCGCCAAGGGCTAAGAACAGATCCGGAAAAAATCAGTTGTGTCAACAATTTTCCACGTCCAACAAAAATCAAAGAGGTAAGAAGTTTCCTCGGTCTATCCGGTTACTATAGAAAATTCGTAAAAAACTACGCGAAAATAGCCGAACCGCTATGCAAATTAACAGGTGGGAAACGCGACTCAAAAATAAAATTCGAATGGAACGAAGAAGCTGAGGCTGCGTTCGTCGAACTTAAAAACGCACTGACAACAGCCCCGGTTCTCGTATGCCCAGATTTTTCCAAAGAGTTCACCATTGCATGCGACGCTAGCGACAAGGCAATTGGCGCGGCTTTAACACAATTTTCCGAGGAAGACCAATTTGACCATCCAATCTCGTATTTTTCAAAAACTCTATCTGCAACAGAACGCAACTACAGTGTTACAGAAAAAGAGCTTATGGCAGTTTTGAAGGCTGTTCAGCACTATAAAGAATACATAGATGGGGCTCACTTCAAAGTGATAAGCGACCATTCATCCTTAAGATGGCTCACTCGTATAGACAATCCCTCTGGGCGTTTAGCAAGATGGTCTACCATTTTATCTCAATATGACATGGAGATTATCCATCGAAAGGGAACACTAAACGTGGTGGCAGACGCATTATCCAGGATCCCATGTGATGTGATATCCACTCAGGAAGAAGAAAATTGGTATGACAAAATAATAAAAAATCTTGAAAAAAATCCGACGTCAATTCCCGACTACAGGTTGGAAAATGGGAAATTATACAAATACGTACCGACTAAAAAAGGAGAGGACTTGCTAAGCCCGTGGAAACTAGTATTAAAAGAAAATGAGCAGGAAACCGCCATAAAAGAAACTCACGGCGGCGAATTTGCATCGCATTTCGGTACTTTTAAAACGCTAAAAAAATTACAATCGCAATACTTTTGGCCAAGAATGTCTCGTCAGGTGAAATCCTATATCAAAAACTGTGATATATGTATGGCACATAAGATCAAAACCACGCCACCCCATGGACTTATGATAACACCCAAGGCGGTGAGCAGACCAATGCACACTATCAGCATTGACCTTGTGGGACCGTTGCCTCGTTCTACTGGAGGAAATACATATATTCTATCCGTGGTAGACATATTCTCCAAGTATTGTTGGTTATTCCCTCTAAAAAAAGCAACATCAGAAAGTATAACGAAACACCTCGAAAACAGCATTTTCCTACAATTCGGCACACCGGCCGTTATCATATTAGACAACGCCAGCTACTTCAAGTCGCGCAAATTCAAATCGTTCGCCGAAAAGTACAAAATCCCTCGTTTGTTTTTCGGATGCAATTATGCTCCCCAATCGAATGTTGTAGAAAGGTATAACCAGACCATAGAGACGTCTCTCGCAATTTTGGTAGGAAAAGACCAGAGAAAATGGGTAGAATTTCTGGGGAAAATCCAAAACGCCATTAATTCGCACGTTAATCTAACTACAGGCTTTTCTCCATCTTATCTCATGTTTGGGAGAGAGATGATTATTGATGGCCGGTACCATAACATAAAAAGCTTCATTCCGGAAAATGAAAATGAATTAGACATAGAAGGCAGGGAAAAATTCGCCGAAGGTCTAAAAAGCCTGGCTGACACTTATGATATTGTCCAAGAAAAATTACTTGAGTCATTTAAAAACAACGCGAACAGGTACAATTTAAGGAGGAAAGATCTGCGTCTAGCTCCTGGAGATACTGTGTGGGCAAAAAATCACACTCTATCTAGGAAAATAGATTTCTTTTCAAGCAAACTTGCACCTAGATACATAAAATGCAAGGTTGTAGCGCGCAAATCGCGAACCGCGTACGAACTAGAGGACGAAACAGGTAAAAACAAAGGAATTTTTCATGTCAGACATTTATTTAAAGGCTAATGACAAGGTCTAAAAACGAAATTCATACTATCTCCTAGGAAAACAGTTACGCAAGGGAAAATAATACCTTTTATTCCGAAAGTCGCTAAGTACTAAAATACTCTTGGGGTGGGTCTCGATCTGAGCTCCGTGGACCGGTAAAAGAAAGGAAAAACATGTTTGACAATATATAATAAATGATTAAACACTTTATTAACACAGCAACACACTTACACAAACACATACACGCCACATAAAAAATAAGACATATATAAATATTTTAAAACTCAAAATACAAGCACAAAACTTTTTCTCACCAAAGCCGGCAAAAATAACCAGCTTTGGCGAGAACAATCTGAAGAATGATTGTGTTTCGTCAAGCAGAGAACATAACAAATTAACAAATATATTTTCTCAAAAAAAAAATAAAATAACAATATTATACTCACGACCAAAATATGACTTTTGTTCTTAATGTATTAAAAATTACGGGTTAGCAACACCATACAACCACCCTAAACGGTGACTAAAAAAGTGCAACATTTATTATTTTTTTTACAAAGCATATGGAATCCCTTATAAGATAAAACGCCGACTCCTGAGGTTAAAACCAGGCTAGGTACAATCAATTTGGGTAAACAATGCAATTTTTAATTTTTACTATTTTTTACGTTCATGAACGAACAATTTTTTAATATAAAGTATTTTGAGTGCACAATGTGCAAGCTTGCTCCACAATCCGAGGTTAAAACCGGAGGGGACAAGAGGAAGAAGGAGTTTTCTTATTTTATTATTATTTATTTACAAATATGGAATGCCACTCAAAGAGTGCTTCCTCCAGACGAACGTGTCAGGACGCGCCTAGCGAAACGCAAAATGATCACGACGTAGTCTAATTATATACTTACCATTATTTATTCTTTCTATATAATTCCACAAATATTGGTCGTGAGAAAATCTATTAAAACATACGTATATATCACAAACTAATATATATATTCAACAAATCCCAGTACCACGGTATTAATCACCTCGACTCACCACAATATAAACATACATTGGAAACCAAGTTCAACTCTAAAAATTATAATTAAAACTCAAACTAATAATAGGGTAAGAAATAAGTTTGACACATTCAGGTGAAGCATGAAAGGAGAAATGGAAGGAACATCTTGCATGGGACGAACGAAAGTGTGTATGGAAAGATGGCGCCAGGAAAACCCGTTTGATGGAAAATCAAAATATTACACCTACACTATTTTCTATTTTTCTTTGTTATAAACAAATAGATCATTTATTTTAGTTTGATTTATCGCATAATAAGCGACTATGTTTATATCGTAGTGACTCGTTCACACAGGATTAAAATCCAAAAGTACAAGCTAGTATCTCGACACTGATGTGAATCGTTTCACCTTACTGGGATACAAGCAAGTAACGATTATACAATGGTACACATTGACTTTAAACGGTGGCCCTGACACTAAAAGCTCGGCTAAACCAAAATGAACATCAAACAAAACAGATTCTGTACACTCAAGGATAGTGACAAATCTCAAGTCCTTATAATATTTCCCCATATAAATTTTTTAACTCTATTTATCTGCTTGTAACGAACAAAGGTGGTCACGCACCATTCAGAGACTCCGAACCCAAAACAACTATTTTTAAAATTCAAATATCAGGAATTTATTCGACAGATTTTCATTCTGATTCATTTATTTATATTTGTCCTTGTTTTGAAGAAAAAATAAACCGGCCCATAAGCCGTGAATACCCAACCAGATTGCGATCGCGCTACGTACATAGTATAGGAAATAGTAATAATCGGGATTTATAAGCTATAGATCAGTCAGCAAAGACGTAAAAAAAAAAAAAAAGGATATTCTTTGTAAGTAAATGAGCACACCTAGTAATAGTAATTACCAAACCCCAAAAACCAGTCCCCGGCGGAAGAAGACAGAAGAAAGAAGAGGAGGAGGAGCGTCCCGAGGTCCAGTTTTCGAGCAGCTTCCAGTCGACATTTGAACACACTTCACCACAACCACTGCGGAGCATCCTACGGACTCCGTCAGCTGTACGGAAAGAACCCGCGCAGGCCGAAGACAGCCGCGCGGGGCGGTCGCGCAGATCGTCCGAAAGGGCTGGATCGCGCGATCGTAGCAGCCTACGCACAGGACCGGCACAGTTGGGCGACTACACCCGCCCGGTCGCTGTAGCGTTCGCATTCGCGCAGGGGCACGACTCTCCGTCAGCTATTTCGGCGAGAGACCGCGCAGGCTGGGGACAGCTACGCGCGGGCGATCGCGCAGTTCGCCACCAAGGCCAGAACGCGCGGTCGTAGCAGTCTACGCACAGGGTCGGCGTAGCCAGGTGTCTACACCTACACGGTTACTGCAGCGTCTCGCGTCCACACACGGACACGACATCATAGAATACGAGTATCGCACCTTCATATGTATAGTATACTAGCAATGGACTACAACTATATTTTGTTTTGAGTGTCAAGAAAGACAATAACTTTGTGTAAAGTGCATTTTTCCAGAAACACTAGTGTACGAGGAATTGTACATTAATTCCAGTTAAATTAGAAATTCATTTTACAAATCCCATACAAGGATCTACAAGCCGCAATAGCAGGCTTAATCAATTGCAGGATTCCGCACGTCCCAGTCGGACATCCCACTAACATCAGACTTTTCTTTGTTATCATGTTACAAGACTGAACATCCCAGCTGATGGACCTCGGCCAACGCTTCACCGCAGCTCTTCACCTCCGCGCAACTTCGCAACCGTCGGCGTCTACGTCTTCACTTTATTAATTTTGTAAGTCGCATCCGTACCAGCCGCCACATTTGTTAGTGACAACCAAACTTACCGGAATACAACAACCCATTCATTATCATATTTCTCAAACCTATTAAATTAGTAAAACGTGTTAGCTTCTTACTAGGCATCGTGATGTATGATCGAGGGCGGCGTAGCGCCCTGCGTAGCACTGTAGCATTAGGGATAGCATGTGTTCTCACCAAGCCGGCATTGCAACACCCTGTGTTGCAACCATCTACGATGTGTCCTTTCCTCTCATAAGTAATAAATAATAGTAAACATAAATAAATAAAAGCTAAAATAATTAAAGTCAAACAATGAGTGCCAAACGCTCTCTATAAATAAATTCAGACGCGCTCTACGCACTAATTCATTTTGGAATATTCTAGAAGGCCATTAGGTAGGTAGAAATCGTATCCGATAATCGCGAGCCGTCCAAAGAAATATACTCGCCGGTCATTACTTTTGGGTTGTGAGCGGTCCGAGGCGGGCTCGCCTCGGGCCGCCGCTCAGATAGAAGAAAACCCTACTTCGAATCACTCTAGTTTGTACGGATTTTAAAAAGAATTTTAATGTGTTAAATTCAGTGCTCAGATTTCCAAGGTAGGAATTTGATTATATATAGAGGATACTTAGCGCATGTCTCCAGAAACTATAAGGTGTCTTTCCGTCATTACAGAAAACGCACCGTTCGGTTCGGGGACTGGTTTTTTTTGTCTTTTCTTTTTTATGTTAATTCTTCTCCTTTCTTTGATTAAATTTTAGGATTAAATTCTCTCTTTATTTTTTTTTGGAAATTATTTTCATATCATATAGCATGTTCATTATCTTTATATAATTAGATCTCGTATTTAGATCGGAATACTGGGGTATTCGTTTTGTAATTCGGCAGGCCGTAGGGCCATATAAATATTTAATTATATAGAAAAATAGCCAATATATTCTTCTTCATTATTCAAGAGAGGTAGCGCGACACAACCCGGTTGGGGCTCACACACTTTTTATTGCATATTTTCTGTTCTTGGTTATTTCAATTTCCCCATTTCTCTATGTAAGAAATAATAAATTACATATATAAAACCGGCTATACAAACCGGACATAAGGTAGACGGAGTTTGGCTAGGGTTCTTTCTGAGGAACGTGACTACCTCGCATATAAAAATTTTAATTAATAAGTACCTTATTTATTACAATGGTGTGATTTCTAATACGCTGAAATAGGTACCCCTAAAAATTCTTTATATCATATCCAAATAAAACCTATAAAATTCTCACGTGTTCCGGTAAGATTGGTGCAATAGGTACGGTGCGATACTAGTATAAGCAATCCTAATTTCTAAAAAACAAAAATTAATACTAGCATTCGCCATAAAAGAGCGAGATTAGAAATAATGGTCATAACCCGCAGGGGTGAAAGGTCGTAAAATAAAATTGTAAAAATATAATTTTAAACATCGTTCTTAAATATTTTTTGTTATTTTGATTTACATTTCCTCCTCCATAAAAGGAAATTGTAAAATATAATTTTAAATATTGTTTTTTTAAACATTTATATATTGATCTACATTTCCTCTTCCATAAAAGGAAACCGAAAATATAATTTTAAATATTATTTTTTTAAACATTGGTTTTATCTCGATTTACGTTATCCTCTCCCATAAGGGAAACTGTAAAATATAATTCTTGTAAATATTGTTTTAAACATTTTTATTATCTCGATTTACGTTATCCTCTCCCATAAGGGAATATCGTTTTAAACATTTTTTTTATTATCTTGATTTACGTTCTCCTCTTCCATAAAGGAAACTATAAAATATAATTTTTTTAAATATTGTTTTCAAACATTCTTTTTTTTGTTTTATCTCAATGTACGTTCTCCTCCTCCATAAAGGAAACTGTAAAATATAAATTCTTTTAAACATTGTTTTTAACATTTTCCATATTTGATTTACATGTCTTCTTCGTGAAATAAACTGCGAAATATAATTTTAAATACCATTTTAAATATTTTCTTTATGTTGACTTACGTTCTCCTCTGTTGTAGAATAAAACCGTAAAATACAACTTTGAATATTATTCTAAATATCTTATTAGGCTCGATTTACGTTTCTCTTTGATAAGATAAGACTGGAAAATATAATTAAGAATATTCGTCTTCAATACTTTTTCTTTGATTTACCTTCCATATGTCGTAAAGAAATAAAGCGCATATTTTAAACCACTTCAACATTGAGTATAATTTCATTTATTTTTTTGAAGGGAAAAGGGGTAAAAAGAAACTACACAAAATAAAAGGAGAAATATATATTTAATTATCCTCTTCCGTCATATACCTACTCCCTCTAGTTACCTTACCTAAATATATTCTATCTTCCTTCCTCAATTAGTCTGTCAATTATAATTTGCCGTTCCCATCTGTGGCATCTTCCTCGTCCATTCCCAATTATAATTATCAATTTTCTCATTTATTTAATATCCCAGATTTTATTTGATTTTCCTAATTTCCTTTGAGGTATATTCCCATTCCGTATAATTCCACATTTTATTTTTTATAACACGATTAGTCATTCTTCTGGGCAGACGTCGCCTCCCGCAAAACGCCATCTGTCGGCCGCGGAGTGAATCATAGTACCCCGTAGTAGTCGGTTCGCCCGTCGAGAGGGCGCTGATCACGGCCCCGCCGATCTCTGTTTTGTCGCCGCCAGCCGAGCGCAGAGACAGTTTACGAGCCAGAAATAAAGTAGAAAAAATATAGTTGCATCTCGACATTTGGAACGCAGAATTTCACCAGATTTTAAACTCGTCCCTCTCCATATACCGGACGCCTCATCAAGGCGAGTCTCACTTCACGCAGGACATCGCACTTTTAAATAGCGCGCAGATTCGCGCGCTCTGAGAGTTTTTCCCACGACCCGTCTCCGATAAACTTACTTGAATGAGCAGCCAGCCTCTCAAGCGATTACCCTGTACTCCCGTAAAATTCGCCGCGCAGAAGCCTGTTTCCGGTACAGGATCTGCTTGCACAACCAGCGAACCGCCCAGCGCCTGGTGGCCTGGCGCCCTATGCTCCTCGTAGCTACATTATCCCTCAATAATAGGTAGACATCTCTTATTGGCCACCAAAACGCTGTTTTTTTTTGCTTAATTAATAATAACAATATCAACATAGTATAAATTCGCATAAATAAACATCAATAATAGAGCGGTTTCGTTGCAGTTTTGGCGCCACAACGTGGGTCTTTTCAAAAATATACATTTCATTCTTCGTTTTTTAAATATAATTCCCGCTTGGGCGTTGCAGTTTTGTCGCCCAATCGCGGGGCTTATTATTATTATTTATCTTATATAGCCCACGTTGGCTGCAATTTTGACACCCAAATTAGGGGCAGAATTTTTTCAAAAAAATATAACAATAAAATACAAGTACAACAACCCACCCACCCACCCTATTTTACCGTGTATTACACATTTTAAAAAATAACTATTTTATATTTATCGCATCGCACCGTCAACCAACCTACCGAACCACACACACAAGACACAACAATTTTCTTTTATAGCAATAATTTTCCTTAAGTTTACGCATATTTTGTACATTTCCAAACATTGTTTTCACATAATACAAACTGGTCATTATTTATCCGCGGAGACAGATCGATTCCGACGCGCCAAACAGGCTTAGCAACTAAAGGTATCGTCACGTAGTAGGTAGAAAAAATAAAAAAAACACACATTTCCGGGTCACTACTAAAAAAAAAAAAAAAATGGCACCAAGAAAAACAAAAAATTCGAAAAAGAAAAACAACTCTAATTACGATTTCGACGACGAATCCCTCAACGGGAAAAACAAATCACATCGGCAACCTTCTCCAAATCGGGAAAACATAGAACAGGACGCTCATGAGAGCACGTCTAGACACATAGATCCTGAAAACAGCAACTTGGCAAGGAAAAACTCCGAAAAAAATGAAACAGCACCGGCAACGTCAAAATCAAGGTTTCAGCCGCCAACTTCGGAAAATATGGAGGAAAACCTAAACGAATCAGCAATAATGCAAATATCACGACAAAGAGCTTTCTCAAGCGACATTTTCCAGTCGAGCGGAAGGAGTAATACGCAACCAACTCTGTTCAAGTGGAAAATATCTTTTGACGGCACAGGAAAAGTTTTGGAATTTATTGAAAACGTCGAGGACAAGGTTCAATCTAGGGGCACCACTGAAAAGGAACTACTTCAAGGATTTTCAGACCTTCTGGAGGGTTCAGCCCTGAGATGGTTTAGAAACGTGAGGACTTACACGACCAGCTGGAAATTACTCAAGGCCGCTTTAATAAACAAATACGAGCAGTTAAACTACGAGACAAAACTTGAGAACGAGATCAGAAGTACCAAACAGGCTTCTAACGAAAACATGGACGACTTCATTACGAGGTTAGACTGCCTAAACTCCAGGCTAACTTCAAGATTACCAGACAGAGTCATCTTAGAAGTAGCAAAAATGAACGTTTTACCCATTTATCATACGTTGCTAGGTACAGTAAGGCTAACGGATATTGGGCACTTACTTGATGTCGCGAAAAACTTTGAGCAATACATGCTGCCAGCGTCATCGCAGACTACAAGCGCGACTTCGCAGCGAAACAGCTCACATTCAAGGCCAACGAAGGTTCCACAGGTTGCAGCTCTGGAAAATGCATATCCGGGACACCATATCGCCGAAGGAAATTTCTACGGTGAAAATGCGATGGAGCAGGAACACCATCAAAGCGCGAACATATCGTCAACCAATAGAGCTCAACACGCGCGTCCGCACTTTCAAACAAACAGACAGTACGGGAAAACCGACGAAAATTTTCGTCAAAGAAACCCGTGGGCAAATCAGTCATGTCTAAAATGCGACAAAATTGGGCACAACTTTAGGCAATGCAGGACTTATCCTATGCTAATATGTTTCAAGTGCAAAACACAAAACGTCTCAACCTCAAATTGCAACAATTGTAATCGGTCACAAAACCGGCAGAATACAAATCAGCCAAAAAACGCTTCGAACCACTTTCACAGTTCGGGGGTGTAACTGGTAAAGTGGAGAAACACATAGTCACCGCCCTAAGCGACCAGCTAGATACAAGGCCTTATGCAAAATTCAAAATTTGGGACGCGGAATACCAGGGTTTAGTCGATACAGGATGTTCAATTTGCATAATAGGTTTAAATACCCATAAAAAAATATGTAAAAATGACACAAAATTAAGAAAAACAGAAACTCAGTTATCTACGGCGGACGGAAAAGATCAACAGGTATTAGGTATCGTAACACTTCCTGTTCGATACAAATCCATAACAAAAAATGTCAACTTTCTAGTATGTCCTACAATAACAAAAGAGTTCATTTTAGGCATAGATTTTCTGCAAACTTTCGATGTGAAAATTTCTGTCGATTATAAATACAATATCCAACTGTCTCAAATAAATGAAAGCCGCGTAAAACACATAATAGACTGGCAAAATTTACTTCCCGAACAACGGGACGAGTTACAAAAAGTTATCTGTTCATTTGAGGACATTTCATTCGAAAAAAACGGTCTAGGAAAAACTCATCTAATCGAGCACAAAATAATAACGTCAGGGGATCCAATTCGCCAGCGTCCGTATCCACTTTCTCACGCTAAGGAAAAATTAGTCAAGGAGGAAATTGACGAGATGCTAAAAATGGGAGTAATAACACCCATAAGATCTCCGTGGTGCTCACCTGTAGTGGTAGTCACGAAAAAAGACGGGACGCCACGCGTTTGCCTCGATTCGAGGAAATTAAATTCCGTCACTCGAAAAAATAGGTATCCCATGGTATCCTCGAAGACAATCCTAGACAGACTAGGGAATGCTAAGTACTTATCGTCCATAGATTTATCAAAAGCATATTGGCAAATTCCTATGGAAAAATCATCCATCTGCAAAACAGCTTTCGCGGTGCCGGGCAAAGGGTTATACGCCTATAAACGCTTAGCTTTCGGCTTGTGCAACGCAGCTGCAGACTTACAAGCTTTAATGGATCTAATCTTTGGGCCTGAATACGATAATCACGTATTCGCCTATGCAGATGATTTAATTATAGCATCACCTAATTTCAGGGAACATATAGAAACTTTAAAACGCGTCAGGCTAAGTTTAAAAGAAGCAGGACTTACAATAAATTTAAAAAAATGCGAGTTCGGTCGTTCGGAACTCAAATATTTAGGTTACGTAGTAGACCGCCAAGGGCTAAGAACAGATCCGGAAAAAATCAGTTGTGTCAACAATTTTCCACGTCCAACAAAAATCAAAGAGGTAAGAAGTTTCCTCGGTCTATCCGGTTACTATAGAAAATTCGTAAAAAACTACGCGAAAATAGCCGAACCGCTATGCAAATTAACAGGTGGGAAACGCGACTCAAAAATAAAATTCGAATGGAACGAAGAAGCTGAGGCTGCGTTCGTCGAACTTAAAAACGCACTGACAACAGCCCCGGTTCTCGTATGCCCAGATTTTTCCAAAGAGTTCACCATTGCATGCGACGCTAGCGACAAGGCAATTGGCGCGGCTTTAACACAATTTTCCGAGGAAGACCAATTTGACCATCCAATCTCGTATTTTTCAAAAACTCTATCTGCAACAGAACGCAACTACAGTGTTACAGAAAAAGAGCTTATGGCAGTTTTGAAGGCTGTTCAGCACTATAAAGAATACATAGATGGGGCTCACTTCAAAGTGATAAGCGACCATTCATCCTTAAGATGGCTCACTCGTATAGACAATCCCTCTGGGCGTTTAGCAAGATGGTCTACCATTTTATCTCAATATGACATGGAGATTATCCATCGAAAGGGAACACTAAACGTGGTGGCAGACGCATTATCCAGGATCCCATGTGATGTGATATCCACTCAGGAAGAAGAAAATTGGTATGATAAAATAATAAAAAATCTTGAAAAAAATCCGACGTCAATTCCCGACTACAGGTTGGAAAATGGGAAATTATACAAATACGTACCGACTAAAAAAGGAGAGGACTTGCTAAGCCCGTGGAAACTAGTATTAAAAGAAAATGAGCAGGAAACCGCCATAAAAGAAACTCACGGCGGCGAATTTGCATCGCATTTCGGTACTTTTAAAACGCTAAAAAAATTACAATCGCAATACTTTTGGCCAAGAATGTCTCGTCAGGTGAAATCCTATATCAAAAACTGTGATATATGTATGGCACATAAGATCAAAACCACGCCACCCCATGGACTTATGATAACACCCAAGGCGGTGAGCAGACCAATGCACACTATCAGCATTGACCTTGTGGGACCGTTGCCTCGTTCTACTGGAGGAAATACATATATTCTATCCGTGGTAGACATATTCTCCAAGTATTGTTGGTTATTCCCTCTAAAAAAAGCAACATCAGAAAGTATAACGAAACACCTCGAAAACAGCATTTTCCTACAATTCGGCACACCGGCCGTTATCATATTAGACAACGCCAGCTACTTCAAGTCGCGCAAATTCAAATCGTTCGCCGAAAAGTACAAAATCCCTCGTTTGTTTTTCGGATGCAATTATGCTCCCCAATCGAATGTTGTAGAAAGGTATAACCAGACCATAGAGACGTCTCTCGCAATTTTGGTAGGAAAAGACCAGAGAAAATGGGTAGAATTTCTGGGGAAAATCCAAAACGCCATTAATTCGCACGTTAATCTAACTACAGGCTTTTCTCCATCTTATCTCATGTTTGGGAGAGAGATGATTATTGATGGCCGGTACCATAACATAAAAAGCTTCATTCCGGAAAATGAAAATGAATTAGACATAGAAGGCAGGGAAAAATTCGCCGAAGGTCTAAAAAGCCTGGCTGACACTTATGATATTGTCCAAGAAAAATTACTTGAGTCATTTAAAAACAACGCGAACAGGTACAATTTAAGGAGGAAAGATCTGCGTCTAGCTCCTGGAGATACTGTGTGGGCAAAAAATCACACTCTATCTAGGAAAATAGATTTCTTTTCAAGCAAACTTGCACCTAGATACATAAAATGCAAGGTTGTAGCGCGCAAATCGCGAACCGCGTACGAACTAGAGGACGAAACAGGTAAAAACAAAGGAATTTTTCATGTCAGACATTTATTTAAAGGCTAATGACAAGGTCTAAAAACGAAATTCATACTATCTCCTAGGAAAACAGTTACGCAAGGGAAAATAATACCTTTTATTCCGAAAGTCGCTAAGTACTAAAATACTCTTGGGGTGGGTCTCGATCTGAGCTCCGTGGACCGGTAAAAGAAAGGAAAAACATGTTTGACAATATATAATAAATGATTAAACACTTTATTAACACAGCAACACACTTACACAAACACATACACGCCACATAAAAAATAAGACATATATAAATATTTTAAAACTCAAAATACAAGCACAAAACTTTTTCTCACCAAAGCCGGCAAAAATAACCAGCTTTGGCGAGAACAATCTGAAGAATGATTGTGTTTCGTCAAGCAGAGAACATAACAAATTAACAAATATATTTTCTCAAAAAAAAAATAAAATAACAATATTATACTCACGACCAAAATATGACTTTTGTTCTTAATGTATTAAAAATTACGGGTTAGCAACACCATACAACCACCCTAAACGGTGACTAAAAAAGTGCAACATTTATTATTTTTTTTACAAAGCATATGGAATCCCTTATAAGATAAAACGCCGACTCCTGAGGTTAAAACCAGGCTAGGTACAATCAATTTGGGTAAACAATGCAATTTTTAATTTTTACTATTTTTTACGTTCATGAACGAACAATTTTTTAATATAAAGTATTTTGAGTGCACAATGTGCAAGCTTGCTCCACAATCCGAGGTTAAAACCGGAGGGGACAAGAGGAAGAAGGAGTTTTCTTATTTTATTATTATTTATTTACAAATATGGAATGCCACTCAAAGAGTGCTTCCTCCAGACGAACGTGTCAGGACGCGCCTAGCGAAACGCAAAATGATCACGACGTAGTCTAATTATATACTTACCATTATTTATTCTTTCTATATAATTCCACAAATATTGGTCGTGAGAAAATCTATTAAAACATACGTATATATCACAAACTAATATATATATTCAACAAATCCCAGTACCACGGTATTAATCACCTCGACTCACCACAATATAAACATACATTGGAAACCAAGTTCAACTCTAAAAATTATAATTAAAACTCAAACTAATAATAGGGTAAGAAATAAGTTTGACACATTCAGGTGAAGCATGAAAGGAGAAATGGAAGGAACATCTTGCATGGGACGAACGAAAGTGTGTATGGAAAGATGGCGCCAGGAAAACCCGTTTGATGGAAAATCAAAATATTACACCTACACTATTTTCTATTTTTCTTTGTTATAAACAAATAGATCATTTATTTTAGTTTGATTTATCGCATAATAAGCGACTATGTTTATATCGTAGTGACTCGTTCACACAGGATTAAAATCCAAAAGTACAAGCTAGTATCTCGACACTGATGTGAATCGTTTCACCTTACTGGGATACAAGCAAGTAACGATTATACAATGGTACACATTGACTTTAAACGGTGGCCCTGACACTAAAAGCTCGGCTAAACCAAAATGAACATCAAACAAAACAGATTCTGTACACTCAAGGATAGTGACAAATCTCAAGTCCTTATAATATTTCCCCATATAAATTTTTTAACTCTATTTATCTGCTTGTAACGAACAAAGGTGGTCACGCACCATTCAGAGACTCCGAACCCAAAACAACTATTTTTAAAATTCAAATATCAGGAATTTATTCGACAGATTTTCATTCTGATTCATTTATTTATATTTGTCCTTGTTTTGAAGAAAAAATAAACCGGCCCATAAGCCGTGAATACCCAACCAGATTGCGATCGCGCTACGTACATAGTATAGGAAATAGTAATAATCGGGATTTATAAGCTATAGATCAGTCAGCAAAGACGTAAAAAAAAAAAAAAAGGATATTCTTTGTAAGTAAATGAGCACACCTAGTAATAGTAATTACCAAACCCCAAAAACCAGTCCCCGGCGGAAGAAGACAGAAGAAAGAAGAGGAGGGGGAGCGTCCCGAGGTCCAGTTTTCGAGCAGCTTCCAGTCGACATTTGAACACACTTCACCACAACCACTGCGGAGCATCCTACGGACTCCGTCAGCTGTACGGAAAGAACCCGCGCAGGCCGAAGACAGCCGCGCGGGGCGGTCGCGCAGATCGTCCGAAAGGGCTGGATCGCGCGATCGTAGCAGCCTACGCACAGGACCGGCACAGTTGGGCGACTACACCCGCCCGGTCGCTGTAGCGTTCGCATTCGCGCAGGGGCACGACTCTCCGTCAGCTATTTCGGCGAGAGACCGCGCAGGCTGGGGACAGCTACGCGCGGGCGATCGCGCAGTTCGCCACCAAGGCCAGAACGCGCGGTCGTAGCAGTCTACGCACAGGGTCGGCGTAGCCAGGTGTCTACACCTACACGGTTACTGCAGCGTCTCGCGTCCACACACGGACACGACATCATAGAATACGAGTATCGCACCTTCATATGTATAGTATACTAGCAATGGACTACAACTATATTTTGTTTTGAGTGTCAAGAAAGACAATAACTTTGTGTAAAGTGCATTTTTCCAGAAACACTAGTGTACGAGGAATTGTACATTAATTCCAGTTAAATTAGAAATTCATTTTACAAATCCCATACAAGGATCTACAAGCCGCAATAGCAGGCTTAATCAATTGCAGGATTCCGCACGTCCCAGTCGGACATCCCACTAACATCAGACTTTTCTTTGTTATCATGTTACAAGACTGAACATCCCAGCTGATGGACCTCGGCCAACGCTTCACCGCAGCTCTTCACCTCCGCGCAACTTCGCAACCGTCGGCGTCTACGTCTTCACTTTATTAATTTTGTAAGTCGCATCCGTACCAGCCGCCACATTTGTTAGTGACAACCAAACTTACCGGAATACAACAACCCATTCATTATCATATTTCTCAAACCTATTAAATTAGTAAAACGTGTTAGCTTCTTACTAGGCATCGTGATGTATGATCGAGGGCGGCGTAGCGCCCTGCGTAGCACTGTAGCATTAGGGATAGCATGTGTTCTCACCAAGCCGGCATTGCAACACCCTGTGTTGCAACCATCTACGATGTGTCCTTTCCTCTCATAAGTAATAAATAATAGTAAACATAAATAAATAAAAGCTAAAATAATTAAAGTCAAACAATGAGTGCCAAACGCTCTCTATAAATAAATTCAGACGCGCTCTACGCACTAATTCATTTTGGAATATTCTAGAAGGCCATTAGGTAGGTAGAAATCGTATCCGATAATCGCGAGCCGTCCAAAGAAATATACTCGCCGGTCATTACTTTTGGGTTGTGAGCGGTCCGAGGCGGGCTCGCCTCGGGCCGCCGCTCAGATAGAAGAAAACCCTACTTCGAATCACTCTAGTTTGTACGGATTTTAAAAAGAATTTTAATGTGTTAAATTCAGTGCTCAGATTTCCAAGGTAGGAATTTGATTATATATAGAGGATACTTAGCGCATGTCTCCAGAAACTATAAGGTGTCTTTCCGTCATTACAGAAAACGCACCGTTCGGTTCGGGGACTGGTTTTTTTTGTCTTTTCTTTTTTATGTTAATTCTTCTCCTTTCTTTGATTAAATTTTAGGATTAAATTCTCTCTTTATTTTTTTTTGGAAATTATTTTCATATCATATAGCATGTTCATTATCTTTATATAATTAGATCTCGTATTTAGATCGGAATACTGGGGTATTCGTTTTGTAATTCGGCAGGCCGTAGGGCCATATAAATATTTAATTATATAGAAAAATAGCCAATATATTCTTCTTCATTATTCAAGAGAGGTAGCGCGACACAACCCGGTTGGGGCTCACACACTTTTTATTGCATATTTTCTGTTCTTGGTTATTTCAATTTCCCCATTTCTCTATGTAAGAAATAATAAATTACATATATAAAACCGGCTATACAAACCGGACATAAGGTAGACGGAGTTTGGCTAGGGTTCTTTCTGAGGAACGTGACTACCTCGCATATAAAAATTTTAATTAATAAGTACCTTATTTATTACAATGGTGTGATTTCTAATACGCTGAAATAGGTACTCCTAAAAATTCTTTATATCATATCCAAATAAAACCTATAAAATTCTCACGTGTTCCGGTAAGATTGGTGCAATAGGTACGGTGCGATACTAGTATAAGCAATCCTAATTTCTAAAAAACAAAAATTAATACTAGCATTCGCCATAAAAGAGCGAGATTAGAAATAATGGTCATAACCCGCAGGGGTGAAAGGTCGTAAAATAAAATTGTAAAAATATAATTTTAAACATCGTTCTTAAATATTTTTTGTTATTTTGATTTACATTTCCTCCTCCATAAAAGGAAATTGTAAAATATAATTTTAAATATTGTTTTTTTAAACATTTATATATTGATCTACATTTCCTCTTCCATAAAAGGAAACCGAAAATATAATTTTAAATATTATTTTTTTAAACATTGGTTTTATCTCGATTTACGTTATCCTCTCCCATAAGGGAAACTGTAAAATATAATTCTTGTAAATATTGTTTTAAACATTTTTATTATCTCGATTTACGTTATCCTCTCCCATAAGGGAATATCGTTTTAAACATTTTTTTTATTATCTTGATTTACGTTCTCCTCTTCCATAAAGGAAACTATAAAATATAATTTTTTTAAATATTGTTTTCAAACATTCTTTTTTTTGTTTTATCTCAATGTACGTTCTCCTCCTCCATAAAGGAAACTGTAAAATATAAATTCTTTTAAACATTGTTTTTAACATTTTCCATATTTGATTTACATGTCTTCTTCGTGAAATAAACTGCGAAATATAATTTTAAATACCATTTTAAATATTTTCTTTATGTTGACTTACGTTCTCCTCTGTTGTAGAATAAAACCGTAAAATACAACTTTGAATATTATTCTAAATATCTTATTAGGCTCGATTTACGTTTCTCTTTGATAAGATAAGACTGGAAAATATAATTAAGAATATTCGTCTTCAATACTTTTTCTTTGATTTACCTTCCATATGTCGTAAAGAAATAAAGCGCATATTTTAAACCACTTCAACATTGAGTATAATTTCATTTATTTTTTTGAAGGGAAAAGGGGTAAAAAGAAACTACACAAAATAAAAGGAGAAATATATATTTAATTATCCTCTTCCGTCATATACCTACTCCCTCTAGTTACCTTACCTAAATATATTCTATCTTCCTTCCTCAATTAGTCTGTCAATTATAATTTGCCGTTCCCATCTGTGGCATCTTCCTCGTCCATTCCCAATTATAATTATCAATTTTCTCATTTATTTAATATCCCAGATTTTATTTGATTTTCCTAATTTCCTTTGAGGTATATTCCCATTCCGTATAATTCCACATTTTATTTTTTATAACACGATTAGTCATTCTTCTGGGCAGACGTCGCCTCCCGCAAAGCGCCATCTGTCGGCCGCGGAGTGAATCATAGTACCCCGTAGTAGTCGGTTCGCCCGTCGAGAGGGCGCTGATCACGGCCCCGCCGATCTCTGTTTTGTCGCCGCCAGCCGAGCGCAGAGACAGTTTACGAGCCAGAAATAAAGTAGAAAAAATATAGTTGCATCTCGACATTTGGAACGCAGAATTTCACCAGATTTTAAACTCGTCCCTCTCCATATACCGGACGCCTCATCAAGGCGAGTCTCACTTCACGCAGGACATCGCACTTTTAAATAGCGCTCAGATTCGCGCGCTCTGAGAGTTTTTCCCACGACCCGTCTCCGATAAACTTACTTGAATGAGCAGCCAGCCTCTCAAGCGATTACCCTGTACTCCCGTAAAATTCGCCGCGCAGAAGCCTGTTTCCGGTACAGGATCTGCTTGCACAACCAGCGAACCGCCCAGCGCCTGGTGGCCTGGCGCCCTATGCTCCTCGTAGCTACATTATCCCTCAATAATAGGTAGACATCTCTTATTGGCCACCAAAACGCTGTTTTTTTTGCTTAATTAATAATAACAATATCAACATAGTATAAATTCGCATAAATAAACATCAATAATAGAGCGGTTTCGTTGCACGTGTAACTTCTAGATGTCTTCATTTTGTACCGCAAAATGAGCATGTATTTTATTAGAATAACTAAATAAAAGGAATTGTGAAAAAAGTGAATAATTTTATATTAATTTAAAACGCTTTCTTCTGCTAAAGTTTGCAATGTGGTGGAATAGTATATTTCGAAGGGACATTTATCAAGTGATAAGGGTTTGACGGGACCACGCAAACTGACCCCTGTTTTGTATATCCATTTTTTACGAGGGTGCAAATCAACATAATTTTACACAAGATACGGTCATAGTTTGTTGTCAATAGAGGATTATTTTATTGGCGGATATTAGGGTAGCGGGATCTGAGGCCCGATGAGGGCGCCTACTTTTCTTCTCCTTGGTGTTTCTCCGCTACAAGTGATTGGCCACTATCATAGATATTTATAACCTCACAAACTCTCCGACACCCATTAAAAGTTGTGTCTTTTCTGGCAGTTGTTCTTGTTTGCATTGGCATTTAAAGCGAACGGTTTTGGTAGCGAACGGGTTCGTGCAGCTTGGGCCACAAGTTTGATTATTTAGTACTATTGTATACATGAAAATTATACGAAATAATGTTAGAATTTTGATTGAAATGTTGGAAAATTTTGTTTCCTCTATATAACCTAGAAAATCTGCGCTTCGATGTTCAACGTTCATACCTTGCAATATCGACGTTCATACCTTATACCTACCTTCATAGGTATATATTTAAATATTATGCTTGTTACTTTTGTTAGTTTTTGACATAACCAAGTGTTTTAACATTCCTATCAACTGGTTTGAAAAAAAAAGATCTTAGAATGGGTGTCACAGCTGGGTGACTGAATGAATCAGCATGAGTTTATGATTTTTGTCATTCGATTGCTATTTTTTTTTGTAGCCAAAATCAA
This sequence comes from Micropterix aruncella, assembly GCA_944548615.1. Taxonomy (NCBI): domain Eukaryota; kingdom Metazoa; phylum Arthropoda; class Insecta; order Lepidoptera; family Micropterigidae; genus Micropterix; species Micropterix aruncella. The sequence continues at coordinate 20,292,832 of OX155969.1, read as the reverse complement.
TGTTTTATTAAAATAATTCTTCAATAAGTAAACATACAAATTTATAATTATCAATGTGTAATGGATACCCACCATGAAAATAATTTTATTATTTTCGTGTCAATTATTTTAATGACATTTTAACACTTGACAAGGTCTTTTAGATTATTTGCGAATAATGAGACGATTTGTATGCGCTATGTAACCTAGATAATGTATGCGCTATGTAACCTGGGCTCAGACAGATGTATCATGTGTATTAACTTTAAAAGCATACTACGGCATTGTCTAAATTGTCATTTCATTTTCTGTTGCGCTCATGAATTTGAATGTATATGTATATGTAAATAAATAAAAAATAAAAATAAAAATTAAATTCTTGGTTTCAATAGGAATACTGCGATTTTTATTTAAAGTACTTTTACCCAGGAAATATATAACCTAAACTTGTAAAAGAAATAAATAATAGGTATATACTAAAAACACATTTTTAAAAACAAGCTTTTATTAAAATGCTGTCCCGAACCAACCCTGGGTGCAGCCATATCATTGTGGAACTTAGAACGGGCTATCTTAATTGAATGCTCTACAGAATTTCGTGTTTGACCGTTATTGACCATTATTGACCGTTGAGGAGTCCCCTCGTTGGAAGCCAACCCTGGTGCAGCACCTCTGACGCGGTGAAACTTAGAAAGGGTTATCATAATTTAATGCGTATACAAAATTTCGTTTCTGTGCTGTTGACCGTTAAAGAGTCCCCTCGTCGGGAGCGAATCCTGGGCGCATCATCCATGTCATGGTGAAACTTAGAACGAGCTATCCTAATTGAATGCGTATACAAAATTTCGTGACTGTGCTGTTGACCATCCCATGTTGAGCTATCCCTGGGCTTAGCAGCCATGTCATGATGGCACTTAGAACGGGCTATCAAAATTGAATGCGTATACAAAATTTCGTGTCTGTGCTGTGACTGTTGAGGAGTCCCCTCGTCGGGAGCCAATCCTGGGTGCAGAATCAGGTCATGCTCACCCCAAAAATGCATTGTTATCGAAACTAAACCAACGTGTAAAATTTCAACTTCACAGGATAAGAGAAAGTGGTTCTAATCTGCTTTTTAAAATTTGACCTAAAAAAACATACCTCCTGTCAAATATTGCAAGGCAAATAAAAGCTTGTAAAAAGGTAACTGATTTCGCTGCCAACGAGTCTCTTCACGATCGGTAAAAGATGTTATGCCACTATTACTTATCTATCTATTATCTGTATTCAATTAAAAAAAATGCAAAAATACAAGAATTGCAAGAAATTCGTAGAAAACAAATAATTGAAAAACAAGGTTTTACATTTATCAATGCTTCATCTGTACTTCCGGCCAAATTTTGAATTCTAAATTCAATTTGCGACCAATTTTTGCTGCGATTTTTTTCTTACAAGGACGAATATTGATCATGAAGCCACTTTTATCGATTTTCCTATTTTTATCATAATTTTAGAATGTGAATTTTATATGTAAACGTGGTTTTCGGTAAAAATAGCAAAAATTCCATTGAGTCTCGGAAACTGCCCTCTTAACACGATATCTTTCACTATTTTGAGAGTATTTGCATGTCGGTCGTCTGTTCACGTTGATACTGCAAATTCATTCCAGCTAATGTATATCTTAAAATAATACTGCTTCCGAATAAAAGCTCATATAAATGAATTTACTATTAACATGCAATCCAGAGTCACGATACCCGCAGTAAAGAGAAAATACGTCTCCCTAGAGTCAGTTCGAACTACTACAAAAATCATTTGTACTCTTAACATTAAACTAATCAATATGCTAACCCAGAATTCAGAAATATAGCAGTTTGAAACAAAGCTCAAAGCATGGGATTGTTGCAAGTGCCATTGTATAGGCGATGTCACATATTATAATTCGTTTGCCACGACAGAAAGCAGCACGAAGTAGGTAATGGGTTGTGATTTAATTGTTGCATCACTTTTATGAACGCACATCGAAGTAACGCGAGCGGCTCTGAAACCGCTCATCCGCTCACCCGCTCAGCAGTCTCGAATAAACTATCCGCCGAACAAATACTCTATTTTTGGTTCTGTCGCATTCCTCCTTCGGTGAAACCCATCATGTATATTTCCGTTTTCATCTCGATTTTTTTAGCGCGTTCACAATACTTTCTCTCCTTGCCGGTTAACGGGCCGGCAAAGTAAAATGTTAGAATTTTCTCGGCGATCCTTCGCCATCTCTCGTGCCCCATGCATAAAAGAATAAGTCTATGAAATTAAACGAAGGCGGCAGCAATAACCTAACTGGTCGTAATTTTCTATCTTCCTTTCTCTCCTCATTTAAGCGCTTCGCGGCCATTGAGGTGGCCTCTCTCTCGCTTCTAGGCTGACCCCGAAATAATAACCGACGATGTTTGCGTTGAATAAATCCCCCATTATCGTTTTATACATCCTTGTCAACTTCTTGCTATCTTGGGGACAGTCGCCAAAAGAATTCGTAATGAGAGGATTTTATAATAATTTACTCGCTGAATTCATTAAATGATAGCATATCGTCTATCTAGTGGTAAACTATCTTATGCGCCAAAATGAAAATTTCGGGAAAACCCGATATATTTGAATTATAATTAATCCTATTTAATTTTCTATAAAATATTTTTATACCTACCTAATTTAACTTTTTGGTACATAACCTAACACATTTAATAATAATTCTTTATTTTGAATTGTAAGTAGGTCGTACAAAATGGATAGGTACCTACTATTATATGTGCTATACAGTTTACCAATCAGGCGTACAATATGTATTTTTCATCCCATCTATTCGAAAAGGACGACTGGCTCGCCTTTAAGTGCGCCCAAAAGTGGTGTTTTCTATAAGAAACTTTATAAGTGCGCCGCAATTATCTTTGCTGCGCACTTTTTGAATTTGGAACATCTTAGTCTTCAGTGACGAAGAAATCGAACGAAAATATTGTTTGAATAAAGACTGGCTGGTACGACGGACCCTAGTCGCGCCGTCGGCTGAATAAAAAAACAAATGAAATTAAAAACGCGCGAACGCCAATTGTTTTTGTCGCCCGCGTTTTCCACAATTTTCACGGATTGTAAGAAATTCATTGTTTTGTTTTGAAAAATGAGTTCTTCAAGAGACAATGAAAGTATAGATTTAACTCCTGAAAGCATTAAAACTGAGGCAAGAAATGTGATTGATTATCTATTACCTGCAAAATCCCGGGAGAAATATATGAAAGCCTATGGAAATTTTATTGAATGGAGAAATGCAAGAGGCGCCAAGAATTTTTCAGAATCTGTGTTTTTGGCCTACTTCCAGTACTTAGCCACAACTTAACAACCATCCACTCTTTGGAGTACCTACTCAATGTTAAAATCAACAGTCAGTTGTAATAACGACGTAAAACTGGACACTTATTCGAAATTAATAGCGTATCTGAAGAGGATGTCTGATGGATTTAAACCTACAAAATCCAAAGTGTTCTCAATCAAAAACGTGGAAACGTGGAGAGGGATTCTAGAGTAGAATCCCTCACTTCGCTCTGGATTCAAAAAAGCGCCCTCGCAGTAAAAATATTATTTTGCTCCCTTGTGATACAATCTACTATTTCTATAATTAAATAATATGTTCACTTCGCAGTTGAAAAAAGGAATCCGAAAATTATTATGTTTTAGACATAGACATTACCAAAATAATAATTAGAACTATTATCTACAAATTTAGTAATTTTCCATTACTATATATAAATCAAATGTCAGTTTGGTTTTAAATCAAAATGTCAAACTGGAATTATTAGGCTATCTACGGTTTGTCAGGTATAAAGCTAGAATTAAATATAAATGTTTAAAGCTTAAATTGTTGGAGAATTACAATAAAAATATGTTATATTATTTATTTGTAATTATGCGTGAATAAATAATATGTTATATTATTTATTCACGCTGTAATAGCATTTATTTTTGAGCCAGTGCTTTAATGTCTGTTTGAATCCTGGTTGTTGCATTGATTTGATGTTTTGTGGAATAGCTTTAAAATATTTAACACAACAGAACTCAGGTCCCAGTACTATTGTTATTTAGTACTGTTGTTATAATGTGTGTTTTAAAAAAAATACTGTTGAATGTCTGTTGAAATTCAATCGTGTTGTAAAAAACATATTGTACTCCTAAGGGGCTCTCTAGGCGATCAAAAATGCTTGACAAGCTTCGCGTCGTGGACAGGGAGGTGATCGTAAACCGCAGGAAATATGCAAATATTCTTTGTAATATTTGGCAAAAATGCCTAATTTTGTAGTTTATACCAGGGAGTCACAATAATTAGACGTAATTGATTGACGAATGACGTGACCCTGGTATAAAACTACAAAATCAGGCATTTTTCGTAAATATAAAAAAAAAAACATATTTTCTGCGGTTTACGATCCTCACCCAGCCCGCGACGCGATGCTTGCCAAGCATGCTTGATCGTCTAGAGAGCCTCTAAGAGGCAGGCTGTGCGGCACTGAATAATTTGTAAAACTCCATGTTACTACACCACAATCGCAATAACATAAATTGAATTGATATAGCCGCAAAATATCTATTTAAGAGTGGTCTATTTAAATATGACTGAATAATTATTTATAGATATATAGAGATTCATTATTGCACATTAAAAAACAACTAAAACATACAAAAGGCGGACTTATTGCCTAAATACAATCTCTTACAGCCAACCTTCGTGGAAGTCTAAAAATTTAGGTGCTAAGAGAAAAAATAAACTTATTACATAACAAAAATTTATCAAATAACAAAAATGCCATTTTTTAAATATTATTAGGATTTGGAATATTCGTAGGAAGCGAAGGATAGGAGAGGATGGGATGAGAAGTAGGATAACTAGAAATTTAGGGACATGAAATGCTTTTTCAGAGACACTTGAAAAGTAGAAACCGTTTTTTTCAGACACTTGACGGGAGCTGGTTTCATAGTCTACCTGCATGAACGGTAAAGGAAAAAGTAAAAAAAGAAGAATTATAAATCGCAATTTTACTATCCTGACTGGAACGGAGTGGAAGACCATGACTTCCTAAGTGATTGAATTTTTCGGCTAGGTAGGAGAGAGCGGTAGGTTTGTTGACGATGTTATAAAGAAGGGAAAGAATATACATGTTTCTACGTTCACGTATTCGAAGCCAATGAAGTCTGCTTCTATACTCAGAAACGTGATCATTTTTTTTCGAATTGAAGATATACTTTATACATTTTGCACATTTTGCATTAATCATGAAGAAAAAATATATAATTTATATATAAAAGAAAGAAAAAAAAATTATAACGTATATTACCGTCACCATTACAAATTATAATTAATAATCACTAACTAATGATCATAATAGGAAATATTTAAAATAGAATACAGAAAATAAATCATCAAGTTAAATAAAATAAAATAAAATGTCAAATAATATTGAATAATAGCACCCAAAATTAATGAATAAGTAATAGTAATAAAAAAGTCAATGAAAATAATAAAAATTGTCAAGGATAACATTTAACGTTGGAAACTGTCTGGGTACATTTTTTTGTGAATATTATAATTTTGGTTTTAAAAGAAGACTTAGGCACATACATTTTTAAATCTTCGTCTAGCATATTATTAAATATCCTGGGGGCTATATGTACAAAATGCCTTTGCCCAAAAGTGGTTTGCATTCGAGGTACGTCGAAATGTACAGCTCGAGATTGCCTCGTGCAGATTCTTTGCTGAGTTCTTATTGCGGTCTCTAAATTAGTTTGGTACTCACAGAGCGCCGCTTTCACGTAGAGTTGTGGTGGGTTTAGCACGTTATTTCTCTGTAGAGATCATCTGAAGAGTATTTACACGGCTTTCTCTTTATAATTTTCAATATTAGCTTCTGAGCTTTGATCAAGGGCTCCATGTGAATATGATAGAACAGTAGGGCGGTGTCGACTACAACGGACGAACCCGTCCCCCCAGGCTGGTATAACGATATATAATCATTTTTTCAGCCGTGGGATGAGTGTAGAAGACTTAGAGACAAGATAACCTACTGTCTAGCTCGCCAGCATCCCGTTAGAGTCCGACGCCTTACGGCGAGGCACCGGGAAAGGTAACCCGCGGGCAGCCTCGCCCCTTAACTACCAATTTTGGTAGGATATCTCCGCCTGGAATTAACCTTCATTCTAACTCCGTCCTCCCGACTGATTACGGGTCCGAAATCGCTTACGCAACCTCTCCCTGTTTTATTACAGCGGTAATTTAATTTAAATTTATCGCGGACCTGGGCATTATTTGCCCGTAGTGCCACAAGGGATCGAGTCGCCCTAGGTCATTCCAAGAGTGGCGTGATAACATGTCAACATCCATCCCCGCTGCTTAGAAAACAGCGAATTTCCATAGCCTTCAGACATCTTCAGAAATTAGTCAGAGTGCACAGCCGATTGGCTTTGCCGAATGGTGCGCAATCCGTTCAGTGGCGCCGGGATACAATCCCGCCGAGAGAAACCGGTCCACCAGCTTTGAGGCCCGAGACGCGAGAGTCTTACCCAGGGTATCCTTCCACACGAGGAGGCTTCTGAATAGGAGCTGAATCGTGAGTTAAACCGATCCGAAAACGTAGAGAACGTATAGTAGAGAACGTAGTCGCGAGTACGACAATGTGGTAGAACAATCTTTATTGTGGACATTATATATTGTATATTGAACATTTTCTGCTCTTAACTATATAACAAACATTCATTACAGGTACATAGCCGTCAAAATTCGGTCCATCATTTGATCAAACATACCCTCGAGATTTCATTTGAGAGGGGTTCGCTATTGGATTTAACCCCGACTCGCTTCGCTTGATAATATATCATTCTGATAGCTTTTTTATTCAAATTTTTACCAATTACCCCGCGTCGCCGAGTCGCTCGTAGGCACTACTTCGATAACCGCTTAAATCAATGCGTGAGTGAAATCCCAAGAGGATAATGGCCTAATTTACATTTTACAGATTTAATGCGAGCGTTATCCTACTTGGCGGTGATTTTCAGGCGCACCCCGCCATTTACATTTGTTCCATTATTGATCATCAGCAGCAGGATTCACACGGGTATATAAATATTTGAGAGGTCGCCGTATTCGATTGTATGTGTTTCATTTCCTGTGTTTCATTACCTATATCCTATCTTACATATATCCCATCTCTCTCCTTTCCTATCCTGGCAATAGTTCGATTGTAATTTAATTTAATTTAATTTAGTGCAATGCAACTTTTAATTTACCGTATAAGAAAAGAATGTAGGAAACAATTAATCGGCCAGCGAAACACTGTATTAGAATAATTAGTAATAATTAATGAAGCGCTGTATATTTCCCGAAGATAAAATAAATAAATAAATAAATAAATGTGGTGATGGTTCTACAGTGGGCCCGATTGCGTTTCTCCGTGAACTAAAATAGGAACTTGGTTTAACCGAACGAGACAGAGCAATATGTTAGAACGGAATCTGAAATGATGAACTATAGTCGATTTTTCAGCACCCAAACTACCTGTCGAACTTATAGACACCCGAATAAGTTTGAACACATTTCGTGCTTTGTTAGATTTAGCTGATTTATTTCTGCGGGTAGTTTTAATGCGGCATAGTAACAGCCTTTCACTTCACATTCCTCTCTCACGTACTGCTCTGTCTCGTTTAGATGAACTAATTTCCGACTTTAGGTCATGAGAAATGCAATCGAGCCCACTTTTATTCCAATTTTAAATTCAAAGGATGATGGGCAAACACGTATGGAACCTGGTATCAGTTCCAATAACGATATGTTATATATTAATGGAAAGGTCTAGTTTCACAAAACAATGATCATTAGGGCGCTTGTCATGAAAAGTTGTCGGATCAGAGTTATATTTCTCTGAAGTTAGATTTTCAGTATCAACCAATTTTTGGTAGATTATTAAACATATTTATTATATAGCTCTTTTATGCACTTGTATACACTTGTGCTCAAGCATAGAGCACCTAACACACTTATGTATAGATATCTAGGCAAAACCTAGCGCACACACGCCACGGTCAGTATCAGTACTGTGTTTTCTCTGGTTTCTATTGGGTTCTGATGTTTTTATTTTAGAACTATATTCTTGAAAATCATAATAATAAATACCAGCCTAAAGGGTTGTCGTATCAAAAGGTCAGAGTAAAATAAACACATTTTTAATAATTAATGATGTATATAATCACATACAAGTCGTATTACATCATTACATAGGGCAGGGGCGGCGAATCCGACATGCCTGGCATAGCCTAGGTACTATACAAAGGGTACTAGGGTTGTCAACTACAACGGGCGAGCCCGTCACCTCAGGAAGTTTTAACAATTAATCTTTCTATCTCCCGTGAAGCGAACGCAGAAGACTTGGACAAAACAGTCCACCGTCAAGCTCCGCCACATGCTCGTGAGCAAACGCCTTAACCGCCAAATAACCAGGTGTGTTACCCAGCGGGCTTACAATCACGCCCTTACTTCCAATTGCGACCAGATTACTCCGGTCTCTCGATTGGTTACGAGTTCGAGGTCGCTTGCGCGGTCCTTTCCCTTACGAAGCGGTGAAACGGTGTATACCGAATCTATCGCGGACCACGACATCCTTTGCCCGGCTGTCCATCCAGGATCGGGTAGCCGATGGTCGTTTCAAGGGCAGTCGCTGTAAGGTCCGCAACCACCCCCGCTCTATAGGAAACATTACTGCTTCCAGACTCCCCCGACTTTTAGTCAGAGTGCACAGTCGATTGGCCTACGCCGCACGGTGCGCAGACCGTCCAGGAGAGCCAGAAGGTTGATTCCTAAGGGAAACTAGCCCTAAGGCCAGAGTCCTGCCCGGGCTCGCACTTAATGTTTGGAGACCGCCGGATGGGTGTTGACCCGTGAGTGTGACCAACCCTGAACAGAATGGGTCTTCGTGGCCAACTCAGCAAGGGCCCATTAGCTCCTGCTCCTTAAATGCCAATGCAAATAAGAAAAACTGACAAAAAGACATAACTTTCGTAGTACAAAGGGTACTAGGAAAGTTTTGCAATGTAAAGCAACGTAGCTGCTTGTTGCTGCATATTGAGATATGTTCATACGTGCATAGTAGCCGCTGCGTGAGGCCGATAGGCTCAGTTATTCATTAGCAGTGAAAAGTACTTGTGATGGTGTCGTGATCACTTAATGAGATAAAGGCAGTTTTTCGATATAATTTCGTGCGTGGTTTAAACATAGACCAGTGCTTAGAAGAAATGACTCTTGCACTAAGTGATGTGTGTCCACATCGTTCAACGATATTCAGGTGGTATAGAGAATTTCAAAGGGGAAATTTTAATCTGTAGGACGCTGAGAGGTCGGGAAGACTGCGAATGTCAGTTACGAGGACATGTAAATAACCTACCAACAGATAAAGGATTCTTTAGGCTTAAATATACCAGCAATTCGTCCAACTGCATGATCATTTACACGTGAAAAAACTTTGTTCTCTCTGGGTGCCGCATCGACTGACTGAGAAGCAGATGACACCAGGGGCGGATCTATATCTATATAAGGTTGGCAACCCTGAGATCAAATTCTCGCATCTATTCCGGGGGACTCCCCGCCGCTTGTTTTTAGTGTATTTTCACGCAAACGCAGTCATTCGCAGCGAACAAGCTCCATGTATCAATTTCTCGGTGGATGGGGCGGACCGCTAGCGAAAAATTCTTTTGCAATACCTTTTTTTCAATCTTTATTCATAGAATAACATCTATGTATAGCATTTGAGTTTCTACCGAGGCTAGTGTCTTGTCAATAGGTAACTAGTAGGTAATGAATGTTTGTTTAAATTTTATTATGTTAACTAGCTTTACAAATGATATTACTACTTGCCTAATTAAGCTACTAATTAAGATATTATTACAATTAGTATTAATGTTGTTTTGTCTATTTTAGTGAAAAGTTAAATGTTTGTGTGTGTCAGTTGTGTTTGTGTGTCTGTCATATTAGACAAATAATATATTGTATTGTCCTCTTTTTTATATATTGTGTACCTAGTGACCTAGACATCATTATCGAAAACAGTTTTTTGGCAAAATGGCAATTAGTTGATTAATTAGGCAGGCCCCCAAGTAATATTAGCCCAGGGCCCCACAAACGCACGGTCAGCCCCTGGATGACACGACGTGTAACTTGGTGCTGGAAGATGCACAAAAGTTTTATAAGTGACAATATCGGTATGTGAACAACATCCTGCCAGGTAACGAGACTTGGCTGTACTATTACGATTTGCCAACCAAGGCTCAAAACCAAGTTTGAGTCTTTGATGATGAGGGCACACCCGTGGTTGTCAGAAAATCCCGATATGTAAAGAAAAACATGATAGCTGTATTTTTCAAATCGGAAGGAATTGTAGAACGTGTCGCTTTGAACACACAGAAGACAGTCACAGCTAAGTAGTATACTGAACAGTGCCTTCCTAAAGTCATTGGATCTATGAAGAACCTGCGGACAAAGTCAAGAATGGATACCTGATTCCTTCATCACTATAATGCTCCTGCTCACAGTGCCAAAGCATGCACCGAATATTTGACCACGACAGGACTAAAACTTCTTGAGCAGCCTTCCTCAGTCCAGACCTTGCTCTTTGTGACTTTGCACTGTTGCCGCATGTGAAAATTAAGCTAAAAGGGAGGGGGTTTGTTAGTGATGAGGACCATCTGCCCTCTTGGGACAATGAGTGTGCTTTATTCCCTATTGAAACTTGGCAGAACTGGCTTAAAGATTGGTTTCAGAGGATGGAGAGATGTATTGAATGTAGATGAAATTATTTAAAAAAAAATAAAAATGAATGGATCTGTATTGAAAAACTTTCGAAGTACCCTTTATACAATAGACAATATATGTGCACAAGTACCTATAGTACGTCTTACCTGTTAAACAGGTAGGTACAGTAATGTTGAACTACATCATTTGGTTGGTTATTACTGACTAATACATAGCAGTAATAAGTCCTTGCTCGAACATGACGAGACTGGAATCGCCCTCGTAATAGCCAAATATTTTCATCCATGCCGTAGTCAGACAAGTCTTATATAGTTAATGCCTTGGTAAAAATAAATAGAATCAAAAGCCTAGGTAATTATTGCACATAAGGCATGTTCAAACCAAAATAACGCAAAACGGATAATGAATTTGATAATGTCGCCATAGTAATTGACATGATGATAGGCCAACATCCACCGCCGCTGCTTAGGAGACGGTATATTTCCATAGCTTTCACACTCCTTCAGTAATTAATCAGAGTGCACCATCCATTGGCTGAAGCCGCACGGTGCGCAAACGGTTCAGTGAGCGACCCCCCAGGGGAAACCGATCCAACAGCCGTGAGTCCTGAGACGCCAGGGTCCTTCCCGGGGCAGTCACGCACACGAGGAGGCTACTGAATAGGAGCTAAATCATGAGTTGGGCCGACCCAAGAACACATTGGACATTATGGCCCAAGCTGAAAGAAACCATTCGCTGCCTGAAAATAAATAAAAAGCCGTTAGATGTGTGAGCCAACTCTGAAAACTACTGATGCCTGCCGTATTGAGGTAGCGCAGTGCCGCTTGTATATATAGTTGCCAGCCGTACGTAAAATGTAAAATCATCTTTTTTATGATAGAAGACCGACTGCCCGAGAAAAACCTCCTCGCACGCAAGGGGCGTATAGAGGCTAGAGTAAAGGGGTGTTGTGGAGCCGTCCGACAAGACAAAAGGGCCCGCTGCCGCATGATGAAAGATGCGGCTCTTTCTGACTCGTAATAGGTTTCCTTGGAAAGCCGACGGGCGTCTTTCAGTGCGGCGCGTCGCCACCATTCAGCTCGCTTTTCACCTGACGACACTGTACAGCGCGGCGCGCGGATGCTTCAACGCGTATGTGTGATGCCACGGCGTAACGCTCTGCTCACAGAGTTGGCACGTGCGAGAACAGCTCGCACGGCCTCCGTGCCCTAACTTTACCAGTGGCGTGCAATAATCATAACATCCTACCTGCAAGTATAAAGATGAGCCCGAGCATTTCAATTTTTAATAAACAACTGGTCTCGTGGATGCTTGGGCCAGGAAGGTCCCGAATACATCAAGGACTCTCAACTATCTAGCTTTGTTTGGCTGCACTTTGTGACTATTACTATTATTAAAAATTTTCTTTGTGACTATTTTATTTTATTAGAAACTTTACTATTACTGGTATTATAATTTTGTTGTGACTTTTTATTTTTCTTACACATATTACAAATTTTATTTATAATTCAAGTTATGACTATATATGTAGTTTATTATTAACCGAAGGATAACGGTATTTAAATATTTATTTATTTCAATGTTTTATTTTATTATAATTATATATTTACATATTTTATTTTTATACATATTTTTATTTAATTCAGGGTTTTTTTTCCATTTTCGCAATTTTTTTTTGTTTAAACTACTTTTTTTTTCTTTTGAATATGTTTTCTGTTTAAACTAGTATTTGTTTGATATGTTTGCCCTAGAACAAGTGTTTACTTAGTTGGGCGACATGGGACCGATCTTCACTACAAGCGTGACACAACTTGCTGTGGGTTTTATTTTAAGTGTAGATATTAAGTATGATTTGTTACGCTTGTTGCATATTATGTACATTACCATAAATAAATAAAAAATAAATAAACAAATAATTAATCCTAGAAAGATAACCATAATGTAATGTTAAAAATTAAAAAAGATAATCATGCTTAAAATTGACGCATGCATGATTTTAACTAGCTTCATTAACTTACAGTCCTATTTATAAGATTTGCCTGGGAGACTTATCAGCTCTGTCTTACGCACTACCCAGCACCTTAGGACACAGCGCATACGATGCTTATTTATAAACGATATTTAAGCGTTACCTGGCTCCACTGTGTCTGAGCACAAGGCGGTCTATTTAATCCTGGCAATACAGTGATTTGACCGGTTATTTTCACCTTTTGCGTACAACTCATCGAACTGTCTTGTTTTGATTGCCGCAATGCATATAAGTAAATAGACCTCGTGACCAGCCTGAGAATGTGTCAGCCGAATAGATAGAGACAGCAGCCTATAGTACCTATCCCCTCCATCCTTGTCTAGTCGTGCATTCACGGAGACACGTACATATATCACTATGGCAACGCTTCGAAGGCATAAGTCTGCTATGCTATGGATAAACGCGTATGCGCAACTAGACAAGGATAGAGGGAGTCTCATATGCACCTATCTCTTTCTATTCGGTGAACGCATTCACTCACAGCCTGCCTTCGCACTCCCGTTCTCTATTTCTGTTACCCACTGGTCCGAGCACTAGGCGGTCTATTAATCCTGGTAATACCGTGATTTAACCGGTTATTTTCACGTTTTGCGTACACAACGCTCATCGAACTGTCAGATTTGTTTTGATTTCCGGCTGCGTTTGTTTGAGGAACGAATCGCATTACGTACCGTTTAATGTTCTCGCGTCTCCGCAATGCGATTGTGGACACGAAAATTGCACGCTGGGCCATCTATTTTTTAACTGTCCCATCCTCAATAATTATACGAGTTTTATCCCAGACCTTGTAAAGTATAACATCCAACTCCCTCTATGTGTTCTCCACTTGTTATCCCTCAACTCTCCCAAAATTTATAAAGTAATATGTAAATTTATTTCCCTTAATAATATTTCTGTATAGTGTAATAGCTTATTTCACAACCTTTCCTTGTTTGTATCATCCCCATTAACCATGTTTTATGCTATATGTACCTACATTTTTATAAATTAGTATTCCTTGTTTCAGTATTGTGCCGTATTATACATGTAACTGTGCATGTGAAACTAACTTAGATACCCTCCGAAAACGACTTGGCAGAAAAGCACCGACTATCGGTGATTGCCATAAAGCAACAAGAAGAAGACGTACCGTTTCGGTTTTGTCTTATCTCTATAAGTTGTTTGCGCTTCGCTCTGCTAATATGGGTGATGCAAGCGTCAAAAAAAAAAACGCAACGCCAATGCCGATGAACTCCATAAGGTTTGTATTTAAAACTTTACTCACCCCCAAATACAAGCACGCTGTTACATGTTATTAATCTGTGTTGTTTTATCATTTACAGCCGCTTTTGAAACGTTTGGTGAGTGATCGCATCAATGTCGTGGAGTGCAAAGATGCGACCACAAGCACACAGGAAAAAAAGCAAGCTTGTCAAGAAATTTGTGATAGGTGCCCAAACATACATTTTTTAAATTTACCGATTGAAACGCTATATATACTTTTGATATTACCTATACTTAGGTTTCATTAACATTTTTTTCATTGTTCCAGCACGAGGACATGCTGAGAAGCAAGCTGTTTCTTCTACAAAAGAAACAGTTGGAGGAAAGAGAGAAGCGGGAAATTGATTTGCATGAGCAGGCGATACGGCATAACGTGGCAATATAATGTATTTAAAAAGAAAGGCTATTTTAGAGCAAGAATTCGAAAAAAAATAAAAAGTAATCGGTATGACTGATTTGTTTTATTTATAATACTATTTAATAAAAATTACGAATGAAGTCTTGTCTGGTGATATCACTAAGTATGTTACTATGAATCGAATGCAGTGATTGTATTTCACGGATGAATCGAATCAGTGATTGAACGATTCATTGTGAATCAAATGCAGACATTTTGCAGAACAGATAATGAGTAGTAGTAGTAGATGGAGTGGGGGGCTTGTTTCCAGCCCTTGATTTCACCTAGATCTATAAGATCTTTTGTATTTACTTACTACGTGGTAGATAATGAGTATAATGATGTTAACATTCATTGAATGATCTTTTAGTTTTCGACACAGTAACCTTTTAGGTTTATATATTTAATCTACTTTTTTTTCTAAACAAAATATATACTTCAACACCTTTCCTTTATCTCGACTCGTCTCTTTCAACTCTTCATTTTGATCACCTAAAATTCAGCGGTTTTGAGAAGCCAGATGCAATTGCCCGAGTTGAGTCTTAATAGTAGTTAATTCATCTCCTTGCAATTGAGAGCCCTTCCACCGAAAGCCGTTAGCTCTCCGTGAGATGCCAGGAATTCTAATTTTAAAATAGTGTAATATGTGATTTTATACTTTTTACGCAGGTAGGCAGTCACTCCAGGTAGACGACAACATCTAAGGTAGGCAAAGACACCCCATTTTATGGTACCTTTATTATTAACCCTTCCGATGTGAGGTAACCATTTTTGGTTAGACGCTTACAAACGCTAAGATTTGAGCTAATCAATTTTGGTTAGGGCGCTCCGCGCTGCGTAAAATGCGATTTATTACTCGAATTGCGATCCTTTCCGCATATTTAAAGTAACAGATATCGAAATAGTCGAACGGACGAACTCTAATCGACGACAGTTAGGCAATAAATTATTTTTAATAATCAGTTCCGGGCCGTCGGCCGGCCACGGCACTTGCGACCCGCGGTCTGGTTGAGTCGCCGCGCCGCCAACGCCGAAAGTGTCTGTGATTTTGTGATTTTCGTGTTATTATTGTGCTATTTCCTTCAAAACCGTAAGTGATTTGCATTCTATTGAAGATTTGCGAAAGAGAATTTCTAATTTGGGACAGCAAATCTGCTTTTTTTCACGTTTTATCGCGTAAAATAGTCTGACGTTAGCGTTGCAAAGAATGTTCGTTTCTCGTCCCGAATTATAATGAAAAATCGCGAATTATGACGTAATATTCATTTAATTCGCTTATGAAACAGCTATTATTTGATTTACATCGTATATAATCACCAAATTGGCTATATTATGCTCAATTCAACTTGATTTCTAATTTGACATCACACATCGGACATTCGGCGAATACATCGATTTTTTCTTGGCTGAGTAACTAAATGTTTTTGTATGCAAATAAGTAAAACAAAATAAGTATAAGTTTTGGTAAAGTATTTAATAAAGAACATAACTGTATTTACAGTTTTGGCATATTTTACGTATTTTGTGATAAAAACATCGAAATTATTTGAATAAGCGACTTTTCTTCAGTTCGTGAATATTGTAATATTTATTCATTATTATCTTAATTGTTTTACGAGATAATCTTACAATGTTTTATATTTCAAATTTCAATGCGATCATTTTACAGTTATTCTTTTTATGATCCGTCTAGTGGTTTACAAGTTATAGTCGTTTTACTCAAGTTAATTTACTTGCCCCGAATTTACGTCGCTGGCGTAAGTGACAGCTGATTTTTTCTTCGCGATTGGAAGGGTTAAACTTGTCGACAATTTTGTTTTAAAATTATTATGAAACAAAATTAAAGGGTACCACAATTATCAAAAACAAAAATTAGAAATAAAATATTTCATTTATTAAAAATCCTTGATTACTCCTACGATTCCAAACTGTTCTCCTAGCAATTCCCCAGCAGCAGATTATACTTGAAAAGTATTAAAACTATGGCCAGAATTTATATTAACCGTGGTTCGTTCTAGAGATAAAAATACGACGGTTTATCCAAGTATATTTTACCGTTATTATTATAGGTTTATTCCAAATGAATCAGTCAGCTCCTTTGGTAAATATCTGCTATATTCGTAAGTACTATTATAAAGTTCCAAAATCTTCGCTATAGTATTATTTATGTCTCAATATTTTTTCCTGCACCCGTTGTCGTATTTTCGGCCATATTTTTTCATCCTTCGCTAATAACGCTTCGCTTTCTTTTCCGTTCGCGCAGCTGAGCCTCGTTATGAAGCAGGTTCTCCGTCTCTCTCTCTCGCCTATAACTCGGACGTAAATATTAAAGTCGCTGAACAGTTGGACTAATCGGTTTTCACTCAGACGGACACAGGCTGTCACGCGGGAACCGTAGACCGCACAGTAGCACCACGTTTGGACGAAAAAAATATGTGGAAACCCTCAACTACCGTGACGTTGGAACGACATCTCGCGTCGATAAGCAGTTAAAATATTTCTATTGCCGTGGGTATACAACCATCCCAAGATGTTGTAACAATCTATATGAAAGTAAAATATATTTTAAAGCGAAAACCTAGCCGATTTTGAAGTGAATGGTGTGCATCATCACTATCCAACAAGATCCCGTAACATGCTACGTTCGGTAAGTCATGCATTATCCAAGTCGGAGAGGCTAGCCTATATCGCCGGCCCAGCGGTTTACAACCAAACTCAGCGAGCACATTAGGCAGGCGCAATCTCTTGACGTGTTTAAGAGACGCCTTAAGAGATACCTTACTGATAAGGCGTTTTATTCACTGGAGGAATATTACTCTAGTGAAGTCTAAAATGCTTTGGTGGCTAAAGTATTTAATGATCTCTTTGCATTTTGTCTTTTATTTCTTCTTGTTAAATTATTCTTGTGTGTTTTTCTTCGTTTTGTTTTGTTTATTTTATCTTTTCTTTACCATAAAAAAATGTTTATTTGCTAATATGTATGAATGTTTGCTAAACTGTATCTGACTTGTATACCAGTATACTAATAAAATGAATATGAATATAATATGAATATGAATATAGCTCTACCCATATGCGAGCATACCCAAGGTGAGGCGAAATCGAACAACCAACTAGATCTAGACGTTATAAATAGGATAGAAAACGAATTTACCGCGTGAAATTTGTAGGACCCGACGTTTCGGTGACGTTGCAGCCGCCGTTGGCTAGGGTAGACTGAAGAGCTGTCAGTCCGTTGTTTTGCGGGTAGGCCGCAAACCGCTGCCGTCACTGCGTAGGTTATAACGGTGGTGGGGGGCCGGGCTCGGAGCGCCGTGGAAGAGTACCCTCGTCAGGAGCTGATCCTGGGTGTAGAATTAGGTTATGCTCACGATAAAAATGCATTATCATAGAAACTGATCCAACAAGTAAAATTTTAAGCTGATAGGATAAGAGGAAGTGGTTCTAATTCAGCCTGCAAAATTTGACCTTAACAAATATACTAACAAACATTACAAATATATACTAACAAACATTGCAGTGTAAATAAAAGCTTCTAAAAATAACACCCATTTGTTTTTTATATTACTAAAACGTAAACACATAAAAATAAATGAATTGTAATCATGCGTCAATTTTAAGCATTAATATGGTTTATGTATATCATATTATTGTTATCTTTCTAGGGTTAAATCTAGGTACACGATATATCTTTCGTACCCTAATTTCATGGCAGACAGCGGCAATTTATTGGAATTACTTGCAATATCGCCGCGCTCGACAAAAAGTACTATAACTATGGAACTATTATAGCAGTCATAA
Source organism: Micropterix aruncella (assembly GCA_944548615.1). NCBI lineage: Eukaryota > Metazoa > Arthropoda > Insecta > Lepidoptera > Micropterigidae > Micropterix > Micropterix aruncella. The sequence goes on along the minus strand of OX155969.1, from coordinate 20,274,559 downwards.
AAAAAATAATGAGTAATAATCGCACTGAAATGTTGTATATAGAATATGGAAATCTCATTTTGTAAAATAATTAGATAATTATGAATAAATATGAGAAAGTCGAAAAAGTGAAAAAAACTCGGCATATCTAAGTTGTACTTGTCTTAGGTACGGAAAAATACGGAACCCTATTACTGTGCGCTCCGGGAGCAAGCCGCCAATATTGGTCGTTACGTAGTCAACGGTGTTCTGATGCGCAACCAAATTTGGTCGTTACGTATCGAAGGGTCAAAGTGAAATACCATAAACAATATTGGATCAAATATAATTATGTCATATTCAATGGTTAAATGAAATTTTTTAATTCATGAAATATATGCTAATTTTGTGCTGACGTACGCCAATGGCGCTTGGTTTAAAAGTATGACAACTCTTGAGTAACATTTTGCATCTATCTGCATACCTATTCGCGCCACTGCACCGCACTGCGAATCGCTGGAAAGCTTTTGACAGCTATGACCGCAGTAGCTAAGACAGAACGGGAACGAGTAACACGGATTTTAATATTTTTTGCCGCCTGTACAGTTTTTAAGATTGATTATGAGCAGAGACAAAGGAAACGTTAGATGTTTCTTCAAAAGTAAGTGTTTCGTTTGAGCAATTTTACTTTGCTGAGACTGCAACAGATGTACATCAGTACAAGGACTGTACGTCATTTCCACGGCTGTATGACATTTTAACGACACTTTTGCCAAATTAGTTTTCGTCTACTATAATTATCGTGCGTATTATGTAGGTCATTAGGCATTATTGATAACAAAATATTCTGCTATAAAAGGCCTAACCTCAAAGAGCATAACTTATTCGTTATACGAACTCTATTTGTGAATCTACATCATGATGAAAGATTTTTACAAAACTAATTTGACCAAGTTAAGAAGTGATGTTAACCAGCAAAGCCGGCATGTCATTCTCAACATTTATAAGTGGTTGCATAAGTTGAAAGAAGACCCTGATGTCGTAAGGAAAATTGATTTTCAACAACCAAGAAAGTTAGCAGCATTAGTTTGTGGAACGAGCGAACGAACTCTAGATCGAATTCGGAATCGAATTCAAAAATCTCCAGAACGGAGACCTGGCCAAATCACATATAATTGACACCCATTGTCATGTTATTAATCTACAAGACGATAGTGACAGTGAAGACGAATATGAATAGCTTGCTGACTTTCTTTGTTTAGTTTTAATTCTTTTTGTATAACAACTAGCTGTTGCCCGCGGCTTCGCTCGCATTAAATTTGGGGTAAGATAGATCACTTTTCCCAATCAAGTGGTAAGTTTTTGCGTGTTATATATAAAGGTATCCAACATCCTTGTCTGTACTCCTGTCAAGAGTACAGATCAAAAGGTACATCTATATCGTTTCTCCATAAAAAAAAACGAAACCCTTTTTCACCCCTTTAGGGGTGGAATAAAAAAAAATGAAACACGTGTTTCCTTATTTATTTATTAGAGTAATCTTACAAACTTTCGAAATAAAAAAATCCATCTAAAATCGTTTATCCATAGAAACTTTAAACCCCCGTTTTACCCCTTTGAGGGCGGAATTTTGAAAAACCATAAAACACCTATTTGTTTATTTGTTTATAAGAGTAATCTTAAAATATTTCGAATTAAAAAGTATATGTATATCTATTTTCCATACAAACTTTGGAACCTCTTTTCACCCCTTTAGGGGTTGAATTTCAAAAGATCCGCCCTTAGTGAGTGCCTACGTCCTAAAAAGAACCTCTGTGCAAAATTTCAGCTTACTAGGTCTAAGAGTTAGGGCTGGACGTTGATGAGTCAGTCAGTGAATGAATGAATGAATGAGTGAATCGGAACTTCTCTCTTTATATATGAGATTATTTTATTATCAACTATTATAAATTTGATACTTTTATATTTTTATTTTAATAATTCAATATCAATATTTATATTTTTAACTTATTTAATATTTATCGTAATGAAACAATACTGAAATATCCCTCGTTTCATTACTTTATCGACATTCCTTTTGAATGCGTAAAACTGCCTACACTACGTTTATAGGTATCGCTCCATAAGGCCGTGCAAGTGCGAAAGAGATAGCACGATTTCGATGATAAATTACCTGACTCGCCACTTTGTAATGCGGATAGTATAATAACAGAGTTAAATGAAGTATTAAATTATCAGTAAATGTTTTTTTCTTTAACCCTCTGAAAATCCATTCACGTAAGAAAGAGCTGTAGGCAATGTCCTCAGAATGCTGAGTCATATTTACCTAATTTTCCACGACCAGTATTTACGAATTCAGGAATTTTCTTTTATTTTGCCGTTTTGATACAAAATGGCGTTTCCTGCCGCTTTCTAATGGAATAGCGTTAAAATGAAATGGCTTTTAAACCTTGTCATTTGGATGAAATAAATTTTAAAGTAATTTGGTACTAATTGGTCGTCAACTTCTGAGATGCAGTGGGTACTCACATAGGTATAAACACAACCGTACAGAAATGTCACAAACCATGAAACCAGCAATCACACACAGACAGACATTTTCAAGAAATATTTTTTTTGGAATAACAGGATCTGAAAACGTGGAGATCGGTTGCAATTTCGGATTTAAAATTTTGCTCCGTAACAAGACCTTCCCTATTCACACAATTCGTGTAACAAGGTGTATGTTTTTGGATAAAAAATTATAAATGATTCTTCAGTACTCTGACCCATGAACACTGTCTATGCAGGTACATTTCTGTACCTTATAGGTAACCTATTTTAAAAATTATAGGATAATAAGTATGCTTAATGTTCAATTAAGTATATTTAGCTCACTAATATGACTCCAAGTAGGTAATTATTTTAGGTTTTAATTTGTAAAATATTTGCTGGGGAGGGACTTACAATTTTCTACCGCTGAAAACAATCATATTTTTCGTTTAAGATAAATAAGCTTATTATATAAATACAAACAATGTGGTGGAATATAATTTATTTTCACATAAGAATAAAATAAAAAGGCGATTTTATTGCCATACGGTATTACATTGCAACTAACATAATCATACAGTGCAGTGGTATATACGAGCGTTGTGGAAATACAGGTTTATTAAACAAATACATTATTTTGCGTATAATACAAACTACTCTATTTAAAATTAAGAATGCACGGTAAGAGAAAATTGAGCAAGGAAGGAGAAAGAAAGGAAAAAAATGGTTACTTTTAAGAAAGTAATACAATTTCAGGTGAGTTCTATAGAGAGGAAATGATTCTAACGGAGGCGGGTTTTGTATATTTGCTGGGAAACCGTTCCAGAGTCTTGTATAATGGACACAGAAAAAGTAGGCCTAGAAATGAGTATTATGACTAGGAATTCTATGTAAATTATCAGGCTAATCGAAGTACCAGACCGTAGGAACTTAATAGTTCAAAAGCTCGTAGGGATAAGATGTACCTTTCAGGTACCTCAGTTTAGTTTTTATTGTTTAATATTAATATTATGAATTTAATATTTAATATGTAGATTACAATGTAAAACGTAACATATCTTACCATATACATACGTCGTTTTTTTTTACAATTTTGTTTTGATACTTTCTATTATGTGATTATTTTTTGTATAGAGTGCCTAAGATGACTATTAATATTCTTATAATTATTTATTTTATATGGTATACTCATGTACATGGATTCAGTTCCATTTTAAAAAAAAAATTGTCTGCCGTGTAAAGCCGACTTTAGTCAACGCTATTGTCAAATGAATATTTCCGCTTTAATAGTTTTATATCTACATAAATTAATATATTACTAGCAACTGACGAATTCTAATATGCGATAATTAGCTTTAACTGATAATTCATGCTTCTATTTTATATTCTGAATAAATAAATTGAATACCGAATACTGAATACTGGATGGTGTTGATTTGAATTTTGAAGAGTACACGATAGAGGAGAGCAAGCCTATGAGCATTCCTCCTTTGCCATACTAAAAACCATTTAACTTAAAAATCTACTAATGTAACTATATGACGTAGAAAAAAAACACATTTTAGTTTTAATTTGGAAAGCATAGTAGTTTAAGTCATACAAGAATAAAGTTATCAATGCCAATTTAAAGAAAATAAGTTATTTTTTCCTGAAATTAGCCACATTGTAAAAAATATTCTGATCAAAGAGGTGGAAAAAGCTCCAGGCACTCACTTCGGTATTGTTTGTATATATTCATGTATATAATATATATTCATGTATACACATGTATACATTTAACTTCTTGAAGTGACGGGTGACCACGTTGTAGTTGACAAACCACAAATATACTCAAGAGCCTCTCCGTTGGTGCTACTATCATAGCAATCGTTAGACCCATAGTCACTTAGATATACCATCCGCTACAATTTACAATCTACCCACATGCTTTGTAATGGGTGTGAGTTCATACTCTCACTATAATGCGATGGAAGTTAGAGGGTATGACGATGCATTGCGCATAGTTAAGCCACAGATTAATAGTTTCTACAGTTTTTCGGCTCCTTTAAGGTGCTCGATAAAGCCGCCACTCTCTCGCCGTATTTCTCATTCATCTGAGTTAGGGTTTTTACTATTTGTAATAAGTAAGTACTTGAGCAACACAATCTTTTAAACGTTCAGAATCTCTTATTGAATCTCCATTCTTTGAATCTCCAATTAAATCTCCATTCTTTTAAACGTGTTCAGAATCTCTTACATCTTTGTATTAAACGTCAAATGGCACAATCTTTTCTTTTACCGCTAATTAACTACGCCGATGTGGCCTATCTAGATGCGAATGAAGAACTACTCGATAAGCTAAATAGGATTCAAAAAGCGTGTATTCGCTTTGTTTATTCCCTGAAGAAGTTTGATCACATATCAAACTTTTGCGGGCAAATAGAGTGGCTTCCCATTAGACGATGTCGGAATTTTCACATACTCGTCCTACTCTTCCGCGTACTACAGTCAAACTGTCCTACTTATTTGTATAATATCTTCTCTCCGCTTTCATCCCATGGCCTTCCATTGCGCTCTCAGGAAAATCTATTACTGGCTATACCTCAGCATTCATCAACTTTCATGTCTAGGTCTTTCGCAGTGCAGGCGGCCCGACTCTGATATTCCGTGCATTTACCGATAAGACAACTTGAAAACCTGAGCGGGTTTAAAAAATCGTTAAAGAGACATTTACTCAACTCATCAATACCCCCCTCCCCTCCCGTCTCCTTTACTTGTCCCTATATTCCACTCCTCCCTTCAATATCGAGTTGGCATAAGTCACTAATCACTGTTTTATATTTTATCCTTTGATGACTATTATGTAAGTGTATTCATTTATTACTTGTAAATCAATTTGCCCACATAAACCTTTAGTCACAATAACCCTGGCGGTATGGTCGTAAGATATTGCCACTTGGCAATAGGCCCACCACATTGTACTCTTATGTGTGTGCAATAAATCTTTTCAAACAAACAAACAAACAAACAATGCCGAATGCCGCATCAGGCGATGATAAATAGCGACACACTATGAGAAATTACATCGATAAAAACGACGCAAACGACTTGTTTGCGCACCGTGCAATCAATTCTGCATTCCGAGTGATAGCCGGGGGAGTCTAGAAACGGCTTTGATTCCTATAGAGCGTAGTTGTTAACCTTACGGCAACTTCTCTTGAAGTGACAAATCGGCTACCCGATACCGGGTGAACAGTCGGGCAAAGGATGTCGTGGTCCGCGACAGATTAGGTAGACACCGAATCAACGCTACCGAAGAGAGCGAACCGTGCAAGTGACCTCGAACTGTAACCGATCGGGAGACCGGAATAATCTGGTTGCAACTAGAAGTAAGGGCGCGGGTGTTGGCCCGCTTGCTGATACAGGTACGCAAACGGGTACGCAGGACTTCCTCCCTCGCCTCATTCCGCGCTGTACGATTGTTCGGTCTCGAGCGCGACTGTATCCTTATAACACTGTGGTATGACGATGCATTACACATAGTTAGGGGCTGTTACGTGTACATACGGGTGGCGGAATGTTCGCGGAGACTTACCAACGTGCAGCGCGTAAACAGGGCTACGTGCCGCCCGCTCGCCGCCTCTACTTCTCTGAGAGGGTGAGGGAGGGTGATGGTGAGGAGCGAGTCGCCAGGTACGTTATCTACGTGCCAGAGATACAGAATCGGACTCAAGAGGAGACCAGTCTACATAAGGGACTATGAAACATTCAATTCAATTCAAAAACTCTTTATTGAATATATCAAACAAAGTCGGACTTATCTATGTTGTACTAGCTGACCCGGCGAACTTCGTACCGCCTAACAGTCAATGAATGTCGTGTTACAGATTAGCTGAACTTAATTTATGATTTTATATATGAATGAATGAATACAAAATAAATATTAAGTTCACTACTTTATTAAGATAATAACACAAAAAGAAATATAAAAGTACAAAAATTAAGTATATCAATCGCGCGTCAGCATGACATGCTTGAATTAAACTATGTAATAATTGTGGTCCGAATATTGTGGATATATCTTGTCGATTCGAAACCTTTATTTAAATACTTTCTTTAATTTGACGGGAGAGTTTACCGTATCGACGGGATGAATATTAAATGTTTGACAGTTACGAAACCCATGAACATTTTTTATAGGAAAATGTTTTTTCTTTTATTTTATTTTTTTGTTAATTTTCCAATGTTTTTAATAATTATTCTGCTATTCGGGACGGAGACAAATACAACAAATACAAAATCATGAAAATCGGTCCAGCCGTTCTCGAGTTATAAGTGTACGAACAAACCCGACTTTGTTTTATATATAGATTTCTGTCTGTAGTAAAGAATTAAAACAAGAATTATTATTAAAAAAAAACACATTTTAACACGTTAAACGCCATGTTGGTCGCAGGTGACCTCGCGGCAGACCTGTTTTCAAATTTGCACCAGAAAAAGCGTTTTATATAGGTTTCCAAATATTAAAAATCTTGAAATTGTAATTTTTATTTCTAAAAAAAATCACGTTTCCTCTATGCCTTTTAACATGTTAATGGATTTGAAAATTTTACTTGTATTTTGATTTAAAAGCAATGACAGTCGCCTTTTCCTTTACACCCTCATCCTGATACAACCTTTATCGAAACCACGAGCAATCGCCAAAGTCTAGGACGCCAGCTGAATTATTCGCAGACAATAACATCTGAGCATCCTGTCGTTATAATTATTCTGATCAATGTGAAATCGAAGACTATCGCGGTTGTTTGACATTAAAAATAAATTAAAAACGAATTGTCGCGTGAAGTTTGTAACACCCGATGTTTTGGCGATGTTGCAACCGCCTCGTACAGGGTAGACTTGACTCAGTCTACCCTGGACAACGGCGGTAGCAACATCGCCAAAACTTCGAGTGTTACAAACTTCACGCGGTAAATTCGTTTTTATCTTATTTATGCTGATCAAACTCGCATAGACACTACCCTAAAAGTGATGCGAAAACGACGCTGAGGTCGTATTCACAGCTTTTCATAGTACTTAAATTAGAAAAAAAAACAAAGTAAAAAGAAAAAAAAAAGTTTTTTTAGTTGTTTTTCATTTTTTTTTTAATTAAAACTTGCTCACTTTGTTGTACTGATTTACCCACTAAAAATGCCTGTCTAGTAAAAACATGTATGCAATTTTTATATTTAAGCTACAATTACTGTTTTTGTCTTAAAAAAATAAGAAGGCAGTGTTTGTTGATGATATTAGCAATAAAATAAGAATCCGTATCAAAATAAATAAATTTATTATCACGGGCGTTGAATAAAAAAAATAGCTATTAACTGTAAGCTTCTAGGTGGTATATTTATAGAGATATCATGAGCATACCTAGGTCAGCATTTAGCTAAATGTGGCGCGGGTAGCGATGAACAAGACGCGTACGTCTACGAGATAGGTAGCGTGTATCTAAGGGGGACGTATTGCATTAACCTATAAAAAGGCAAATAAACGCTACCTTTCTCAAATCAACAAATCGATTCGATACTTTACGCGAAGCGAAGCCGCGGGAAACAGCTAGTGTAATAATATAATAATATTTGATCTAACAGTCCAATTTATGTACTGTAAAATCAAAGATCGCTACCAAAAAAAGAGTTGACGACATTTTTTTATTTCAACGCGTTATTGAATAGTATATCGATTTCAATGTACAGTGTTTAATCAACAACTACCAAATTACTAAGGTTTTATGTTTGACAAGTCAAAAATGACGCAATTTAAAATAACATCCTATACATACCCAATCCAGAGTGCTGTCTCGAGTTCACCTACTCATTTACACCCTATACCAACGATTGTCAAACTATTATATTTTTAAATTTAATAAAATATATTTGGTATTAGAGATCAGGATTTACAATTTTTAATATACTCGGATGATATGAAATGGAAATAATACTGAATTTAAATAAATAATAAGCTACCTCAAATTCGCCTCTGCAGCAGAAACATTTAGAGCGATATTTCTCGTAATGTCTCCACTCAACGTAAGAGATTGAAATAAATTAGAAAATGTGCAGAATCCTACTCTTCCCCAGGAAAGAGATCTTGAATAACCCAATTTAATAAATTAATAGTTTAAAAAAAAACACTAAAAACACGCTTTTATAAATGCACGTAAAAAACAAAAAAGGTTTGTTATAACCTTGCAATCTGATCGTGATGAGTGCAAACATGACTATGATACGATATTCCATCATGGAATGCCAGTTCCTGTCTTCCGGCTTCATCATCAGACCTTGAAACTTAATCGTGATCAAAGTTCATTACAAGACCTTTCTAACAAGTCCAAACACGGCTATGATACGATATTCCATCATGGAATGCCAGTGCCTATCTTCCGGCTTCATCATCAGACCTTGAAACCTAATCGTGGTCAAAGTACATTCCAAGACTTTTCTAACAAGTCCAAACACAGCTATGATACGATGTTCCATCATGAAGTTCCAGTTCATATCTTCCGACGCCATTATCAGATCAGTTCGACAGTAATATATTATTGTATTGTCATCAGAACTAGGAAGATGGTTAAATTAGTGGTAGATGGTTAAATTAGATCCTTGGAAGATGGTTAAATTAGTTACCTTAGATTCCATTACATAGAATACAGGTCGACCTAATAAAAGCGTGTTAATATAAAATGTGAGAATCGGAGACTATCGCGGTTGTTTGACAATATACATAGGAAAAAAAAACGAATTATCGCGTGACCCGACGTTTGAAAAAAGTTGAAATCGCTGTTGTCCATGGTAGTCCTGTTACTGGTCCTGCTACCTTGTTCTACTACCTTACATTGACCTACTTGTCTTGTTTCGTTGTCCTGTTACTCCGCATATTATAACGTTAGTAGGGCCGTCGAGTCCGGCGCGCTCGAATTTTAAAAATTCGCCGTGGACACAACACTCATTGTATATTGTGTTCCGTCCTTGAACTCGGCGACGGTCATTGAGAAAAGTTTAAGAAGATGGTTTCCATGTATTTGTTCCATCAGTCAAGTTCAAGTTGTTCAAGTTGTTTATTTTTCAAAAATCTTTACAGATTGTAGAAACATACTAAAATAATAATAATAATTGAAAGCATGAAAAATAACTTAAATTAAAAGAATAACAAATAAAATTAGTGTAATTTAAACGATTAAAATTTAAATTAAAATATCATTTAAAAATATCAAATCACAATAATAATAATATTTAGTCGCATTCACTTAAAACAAATAAAATTTAAAAAATATAAAATTTAGAAAAGGAATTACAATTTATAATCATTTCATTTAAAATCGTTATCGTCTTCAAAACTTATAAAAAGTTATTTATACATATTTAATTTTCGATTTTACACAATACTTTCGTTAGCCGTTCTTGGGGAATTGTACGTATTCTTCAAAGGTGTAAAAAATATTTTCTAAAAGAATTTTTTTTAAGGACTTTTTAAATATATTGTTATTTTTGATATCTTTAATATATGGAGGTAACATATTAATATAGTCGAGTGGCTATGAGTCAGTTCGTTTGTACAATGTAGGTTAGACCACAGCTGCAATCGATTTTAAACACACCCGGGGTTTTCCTAACATCCTTTCAGTGGTACCTATTAAGGTATATTTATATCTACAGACACAGTGCGTGCCAGACACGTACCATGGCAGACACCGACAGACACCGTCGTCGGCGTCAGACTTGGCCGCCGGACCGCTCCAAGTAGTTATTGAATAGCTTTAGTAGAAAAAGCACGTCTACTATTTTTCATAATATTCTATTTCAATTTTCCTACATATTACTTAATATCTACTCGAATAATAATAAGTTAATAGTAAAAACGCATTTTATAAAACAAGCTTTTATTGAAATGCTCTGTCCCGAGCCAACCCTGGGTGCAGCAGCCATGTCATGGTTGGAACTTAAAACAGGCTATCATACTTTAATGCTGTACAAAATTTCGTGTCTGTGCTGTTGGCCGTTGAGGAGTCCCCTTGTCGGGAGCCAACCCTAGGTACAGCAGCCATGTCATTGCAAAACTTAGTTCAGGCTATCATAATTGAATGCGTATACAAAATTTCGTGTTTGTGCTGTTGACCGTTGAGGAGTCCCCTCGTCAGGAGTCAACCCTGAGTGCAAAAAAGTTGTTTAAAAATACGAGTATTTAAATAAAATATATATTTTACTATTCCTTTTTAGTTTTTTTCCTATTTCGTTCCACGCTTGGTCCTTTTTCTGATTATCACTATATTTTTTGTCGCTTAAATCATAAAGGAAATTATATTCCCTTATAACTTCTATCAGTTTTTCGTTATCCATTGCGTAAAAAGAAAACAAAAGAAGTCTGCACGGGCCCGATGCCTTTTTACACTGCCCGGCAGATACCCACAGACACGAACCGCGCAGACAAAGTATTCTTTTCGCGAATACGAATACAGTGTCTGTTGGCGTCTGCGCGGCCACTTTACGATATATATATATATATATATATATATATATATATATATATATATATATATATATATATATATATATATATATATATATATATATATATATATATATATATATATATATATATATATATATATATATATATATATATATATATATATATATATATATATATATATATATATAATACGTTAATGCATCTAATGCATCTTGTATAGAGGAATATTATTTTGTCTGCCACGGTACGTGTCTGGCATGCACTGTGTCTGTTTGGGAGTTAATGGGCCCTTGCTGAGTTGGCCACGAAGACCCATTCTGTTCAGGGTTGGTCACACTCACAGGTCAACACCTATCCGACGGCCTCCACGCATGAAGTGCGAGCCTGGATAGGACTCTGGCCTTATGGTTAGTTTCCTTTGGGAATCAACCTTCTGGCGCTCCTGGACGGTCTGCGCACCGTGCGGCGTGAGCCAATCGACTGTGCACTCTGACTAACAGTCGGGGGAGTCTGGAAGCAGTACTGTTTCCTATAGAGCGGGGGTGGTTGCGGACCTAACGGCGACTGCTTTTGAAATGACATCGGCTACCCGATCCTGGGTGAACATCCGGGCAAAAGATGCTGTGGTCCGCGATAGATTCGGTAAACACCATTTCACCGCTTCGTAAGGGAGAGGACCGCGCAAGCGATCTCGAACTCGTATCCAATCGAGAGACCGGAGTAATCTGGTCACAATTGGAAGTAAGGGCGTGAGTGTAGGCCCGCCGGGTAACACTCCTGGCTATCTCGCGGTTAGGGCGTTGGCCTCTTACGGGCTTGTGGCGTAGCTAGACGGTGGACTGTTTTGTGCTAAAGTCTTCTACGCTCACTCCAGGGAGATAGAACGACTAATCGTTAAAAACCTCATAAGGTGACGGGCTCGCCCGCTGTAGTCGACAACCCTAGTTGTGTCTGTAGATATAAATGTACCTTAACAGGCCTCAAAGATCAAGCTGTATTTTGGGTCGGTTTGATGATCATATTTATATCGATTTTTTGGCAACTTACTTTTTCGATCTGTCTCGCCCTTGACGTTACGGTAAGAATGCTCGTGATCTGTCCGATTTCTGAGATCGTGTGCATCTCTCGTGATATTTCTGCAAAAATTGGTCACAAAGTTAATTGAAATTCAAAATTTGGCGAAAGAACAGATGAACCTTTGAGATGTGGTTTCTACGACTTCCTCGCAATTCTTGTATTTTGTCATTTTTGACATCGAGTGTAGCTAATAGTGTTTTCGACATAACGTCTTTTACCGATTGGAAAAAGCTTTGCTATTAGATATATCAGTTGGCTTATTATCTTACTTATTCGATCCGCCACGCTCATGACTTATGGTAATAATGATTGTGATTTGTTCAGTTTCTAAGTTTCGACTGTATTGGGTCATGTGCGTGTCTTTTGATATTTTCCGTAACCATTTTTTATAAGGACATAATTGATATGTTCCATCTCTTGCGGAAAATGCTCAGCGTCGCATAGATCGCGTGTTTGATTACCGAGCGACGTTTGCACTGAACGAAAACGGCAGGGATGCGAGCTGGCATGCAAAAATCTTCCGTATGTGTGGGCTTTCGATAAAATTGACACTTTCAGACCGAAATTTTTATTTATAATTGTTTTGAATTATTATATTTTGCTTTTCCTGTCCAAAGGAAAGTATTGTAAACGCGCTAAACAAATTCGTCATGAAGACGGAAATATCCATTTTGATCCCCCCTGAGAAGACAACGACCATTTCCAGACTGAAGTATATCGGTGAGTCTGTAGGAAGAGGTATGCTAACAGGCTTGCCGGCAGAGCTAGACGGTAGATTGTATAGTCTCTAAGTATTCTACGCTCATCCCATGGCTGAAAGAATGATCACATATCGTTATACCAGCCTGAGGTGACGGGTTCGCCTGCTATAGTCGACACCGCCCTACTGTGAGTCTGTTTGTATTTGTGTGTGTCTGTGGGTGCGTGTGGCTGTGTATTCCTCCACGACAGCTTTTAAAGGCTTTAACCGACTGAGCTGAAATTTGGCATGCAGGTATCATTCTATCATGGCAAGAGTTGCAAATATTGTACTCTAAAATATTGCATTTTGAAACTTGAATTTCGGTACACAGATGCTTCGTTGGCCCGAAATCACTTTGTGAAATTTTTTGTTGGAATATCTCGTATACAAGGGACGCAAATAATATTTAAATTCCGTCAGATTTAGGAAACTACACTATCATTCTTGGAAAAATACCATTTTAATATTGCGGATAATACTACAACTTGGCACGCGGGGATAGGTTGGGTTGGCGCGCGAGGGAGGGAGGTTGAGGTGTTGATGGGGGTTCTCTACTTGCCGGGAAAGTCTTGGTGTGACACAACCGATTTTTTTTCACTACTCAGATAATTTTGCGTCTTCCCGAAAGGATACCGATAACAGAGGGCGAGAGTAAGAACATGAGAGAATTGAATTTTCGGCTTATTCCTGGAAAAATATGCGAGTAATTGGATATTGGCATATTTGTATGGGTATTTGACTTACTCGAGAAAAACTCATCTGGAAGAACAGAGTATGAGACATCGAATTCGCAATCTAAATACACTTGTCCTCGAGTTTGGAGTCACTTAGCCGACATCTATTCCAATAAGCGATTTTTTCATTCCTCTCATGAGATGTATGGGATATTGACGAGGGTGGCCTGCCTGTTATAAAATTTATATAAATGTAACGCCATAATTAAAATCTTATATTTAGTCTATAATTATATAGTTATTTTAATTAATATAATTTTTTTAAACCCCTGTTGTGTTTTTCATTGTTCAATTCGATTATATCAAAAACAATTTTTTTAACTTGAAATATACATATTTTATGTATAACTTTATGTACCTATATTATGTATAATAATTAATAATATTTTATGTTTATAATCTGACACTGGTTCAATTTCATTGTCAATCTATTTGTTGCAATGTTAATTTTCCGTCCATAATTATTATTTAATCTTTATCACGTTTTATTGAAATTCCTTTTAACTATTTATTTTATTATTTTATTTATAATGGATATTTTTAAATATTATTCCCAGACTGACTTACACCAAAAGACAAATTGACATATCAGTGATTTAGTTTTTAGATTAATGGTTTATTTGTACCTGCCATGTTTAATAATAATAGTTAATTTAAAATATTATTAGATCTGACAAAAATGGTGTAAGTTTCCATCAATAAACATTAATTTTGAGATAATTTTGCATTTTGCCGTATTTCTTCACTCTTTTCCGTTTTGATGTTGATGTTAAATACCTACCTATTTTAAATTTATGTAATATGACGTATGCTAGAGCCATTGTTAACTTAACTTTTATGCTTGCCTTAGTACGAATCTAGGCCTATTTAAGCGGAGTTGATTTGAAGAAATACTCCGCTGCGGTGTTTTCTATTTCCATAATCTTCACAATGAAGCCTATAATAACGGTAATGTAATAATGTGCTACAGTTAATAATAATAAGGTTTTCTTTAAATAACATAAAACACTAGCAGATCAATTTATTAATATTTAATATTAAATATAAGATTCTTTAAATTTTTGGGCTTGTTTCACGCTGTATCGTAATATATTGTTAGATTCGACCACGCGTGGCAAAAATCATTTTAATAAACTCAAAAAACTTAACTTCAGAAGAAAAATCTAAATAAATTTCGGAAGTCTTTTTATGTTATGATTTGAAATCTCTTGTTGCCAAGTTACAAAAAACTCCTACTACTTAATTATATAAATATTATTTCCTAATGAAATAAATATTATAAACATGAAATAAACAGGAAAAAAACTGCAAAAATAGTAACCCACAGTACAACTAATATAAATTTACCATACCAACACAAATTATGATATGAATATAGCTATAAAAATAATAATAAATACTTAAAAACTTTAAAATACTTAAAAAACGTTGTTATAGATAACCACATATTTGCTATTCTTTTTAAAATAATGCAATTGTACCAAAGAAACGAGAACTGTACAAAAGAAATAAGAGTACAGATAATTCCATTAATTAGTTAAAAATTTAGTTAAATACGAATAATTGTCAAAATTGCGGAATACCCAGAATCAATACGCCACTGATATGACATTTGCTTACAAGGCCTTCTAGAATCCTTAATTTGAAAATTTTGGAAAAGATAAATAAATTATTCAACCCATGTGTTGGCAGTCGTATATTAACATTAACTTGGGTATCTGACAACAAATCAAATCATTTACCGTCTTTAAAACTAATACATAGTTGTATTACATTTATATTTGGCCGTGATATGATTGAATTATTTATACTATTAATAACCGAAAGAATAATGCTTACTCATAAGAATAAAGAAGGTATTATAATAGAATTAAATCAAGTCTTACCATCTGGGTAAACCCTTTATACAAAAAAGCCCATCGTCCATTGACGAAATTTAATACATTATATTACTAAAGAAATAAAAAATCTAAGACTCTCGCAGTTGCTTAACATTATAAAACAATGTAATAGTCTGAAATAAAGGAATTGGAAAACATAATTATTGCAAAATGCTACCGTTATGACTTCAAAGAGACTAAAGCTTCGTCAATTTTGATATGGATATTCTCATAAATATATCTATAATGAGGTTCTTTGTCTCGAACTACTCTCTCTATTATGTATACTAACATACAAAATAATATTTATTAACTAATACGAACAGCTAGATCAAAGGCAGGCATCCCTTTTGCGTATTTTTCGCGCTCTTCGTCTATCGTCAATTCGCTTTTGGTAATTGATTTCATGTTCGCGTAATACGAAAACCACTCAGCCTGTTTACCTGAATAAATAAGGCCGTTTTCTTCCTTATCATCCCATTCCACCTTTAGCCGTCTTCTGGTAACCCCTTACTTAACCTTTAGGGGCCAGTGTCCACTGTTCTATAGTTGCACGAATTGCTGGTAGAAAGAAAATTTTGCCAACCTGTATGTACATAAGTAGACTAGCCTGAATGATGGAAAACCGGTCCTACTACGTACGTATGCTTCATATGTATAATGACTGTTTGTAAATAATTGGTATTCATGGATACATATCTTTATTTTTCTGCTCTTATTCGATTAAGAATAATTGCACAAATTGCCGGTAGCTCAAAAATGTTGGGTATTTTTAATATTACTTAGAAATCTATTGATTGTAAACTTATTATGTATTTTACGTGTAGATCACAAACAAGCCAGATCTGGTTCTAGTGATATATTTAGTGTATTATTTGTGTTTTTCTTATTGAAAAATAAAAATAAAAAACCTGATCCGTTAGCTGAAGACTGATTTAATTTTTTTAACATTTGAATCGGTTGCTTGGCATGTTGAAGAAATTCTCTTTAGACGCGCCTGAAGAATCAGTGTATTTTAGCTATTTTCAAAGGGTAAACGGAAACCTGGAAGTCGATGGAATGGTTCATCTGGGAACCTCTCCATCAAATTCTAAGGCGGGATAGTTTTTTTCTGACAAGCTAATTTTAATTTCAACTCTTTAAAAAACTTTATACGAGTTGTAAAATATTTATAACAATCTGTTCAGCTTAATGATATTAGACGAATCTATCAAAATAAATAAATTTAAAAAATCGGTTGAGTTATTCCTCAAGGTATCCTGATTATATCCTAGGATGCTACAAATTTCACGCGGTAAATTCGTTTTCTATCCTATTTATAATATCCTGATTATACTGAAAGTTCCCGAGAGTGGGGGTCAGCCGGGACCAAAGGAAGTATTTTCCTTTTTTTTCAGTTTTTCACAGGTATCTAATAAACATTTAGAATTAGCGATATGACTACTTACAGGAAATATATTACACAACATTTCCTACAAGAAAAGTCCTATTATTTTTTACTGTATAGGCAAGGGGGTCAAATCTGCCAGAACGTTTAGAATAGAATAGAATACAATAACTTTATTGTGCTACAAAAACATTGCCTTATGAAGTCAATTTATGCACAAATGCCGGACTTATCTCTATAGCGAGACCGTATAGTCAATCATTTGATAAACTAATTCTTAATTGCCACCCAATACACACAGAAGCAATAATGGTAAATTTAAACTAAAATGATATAAATATATATCAATGTTTGCTAAGATTGCCCAGGGAGGAAAACAGGGGAGGACTGAATGAGGTATGTGTTTAGTGGCTGTGTGAAAATAAATGTTTCTTCATCAACTTTTTGAAAGTGAGCAACGAAGGTGCATGCCTGACAGTGTGAGGGAGCTGATTCCTTAAAGGAGCCTGATTCCTTGGTGGACCGATTTCAACCACATTGCCATGACCTTTTCAACTCATGCCATGACCAAATGATGCCTGCATGCCAAATTTCAGCTCATTCAGCGCTATCATGGAGGAATACAGACAGACAGACGAACAGACAGACAGACTGACAGACAGACAGACACACAGAAGTGCGTCCAAAATACTTTGCTTACCAGGAAAGTAAACTGAACTTATTTGAAGATACTTGTATGTAGTTTAGTTATTTTAGTTTATTTCCTCTACATATATGTTTCTCATATACCCTAGTTTATATCGGCGACATCTCTGGTTTAGTCGTCAACTTCGGGACTTTAAGTAGTATGTCCATCGGGACTCCTTGTTGAATAACTGTATCGATTGTCCATTTTGGGCTAATGTTACTATTAGAATGCAGTCATATTCATTCGATATAAGATCGATAGTATCGTATCGATTGTAACGATCGATCGTGTAGGATTAGTTTACCGTTTTGTGGGGCGAGAACCTATTTTGCATTTTTTTATTTTGAGAAGACGTAATCCGGAATACATCATTCTTTCCGTACCACTGATAAACGACTAATACATTTCAGCTTGCAGTGCCGCTATTAATAATGGCGTTTTTGCATGACGAATTGAATTCCAGTGCAATGGTACCTACTATTTTATTACCTTTGTATAAAATTGAATTATGTCAATTCAGACAATTGAGTTTACGTATCTTTCCGATATAGTCGAGGCGAGTATACAGAATTCATAGAGTAATAAGATTAGTTTGGCACATTCCGTTTCACCATTGCAGTTTTCACGCTTAGGAAACTTCGCTCGGCCTGGAAGACCAAATTTTAATATCCATTGGGATCCCTATAGCTTCGTAACCGATATAGATGTAATATTTTTGCCAATATCGTATATTAATCAAATATTTGGTCGTGATATTACTAATTTAATATTCAATATGTTTATTTTAACTTTCCACTACTATTTATTTTGGAATTATACTCTTTTATGCACAAATGATCAATTTATATATTAGTATTTGTTTTTTCTCAATTTAGTAATAATAAATGGACTGATGAAATTCTTATTGATGCCATATTTCTTAAAGGCGGTATTATTACAAGCACATACAAAATTTTATGTTTACCGTAGAACAGGTCCTGGCCTAGTTATTTGACGTTGCCATTATACTATGCGATTTATTCGTTTTTTTGTTTTTGATTCGATTTTTAAATATTTCTGTGCACAGTTCCTAAGCCAAATTGTTTACTATCATTTTATATTTGCATTATTGAATAAGTTAACAAAAATAAATTAATACATGATGTCTCTGAGCGCAGATAGCTTCATTTTCCAGGCTTACGGTAATCCTGTGTTATAAAAAAAAACTGCCTTCTTGTCTGGATACAAGGTTAAAAAGTTAACTAACTTTTTTGGTTTTGTGTGTTTGGGCGAGTGAACCGATTGAATTAAATTAAAATCCGATCGAAATCAATGAAGATCGAATCAAGAACCGATCGAAATCAAAAGATTCATTTTAAGGTAATAAAAAACATTTCACCCTCTCATTTTGTAGATAGTGGACTTGATTGCGTTTCTTCGTGCACTTAAATCGGATACTAGTTCTTGTGAATGAGTCAGGGCAATACGTTGAAGCGGAATGTGAAGTGAATGGTTGTCACTTTTCCTCATTAAAACTACCCACAGAAGATCTGAATTTAAGACCGCACGAAATGTGTTCAAATTTATTCGGTCAGCTGTAAGTTCAAAAGGTAGTTTTGAAGCGGGAAAATCGACGTTTGTTCATTTCATATTCCGCTCGAACGTATTGCTCTGTCTCGTTCGGTTGAACCAATTACAGTTTTAGTTCACGAAGAAACGCAGTCGGACCCAGTATCTACAAGAATCCATTCCACGATATTTCTGTTTCATTGTCAACGGCAGCCATTCGCGAATCCAGAGAGGATAGACCCAGCTCGCTTATCCGCTATAAGAGGCCATAGACTATAGACAATCATTTGACGCAGATGGCGCAAAATGCGGCGCTCCCGTATCGGCCGCGTCTTTGATGTCAAGTGCAATAACCGTACACGAGTGCGGGCTTTTCTTCGCAATGCTTGCAATATCGTATTACAAAACGGAACTTGATATACAGCCTCTACACCCCCCTCCCTCATGCTACTCTCTCTTTTGATATATTTTTCCTTTCACATAAAGAAAATTCGTAGATGGGGATTTCAATAGGTTAGGGAGGTGTACACGACATTATACTTTTGACAGACGCGACGATTGGAATTCGATAACTCGAAGATTGGTATTTTTAAAGCATTGTATTTAACTTGAAATGTTTGTTAGTTTGTTCAGGTTAAATCTTGCAAGCTGAATTAGAAAACCTTTCTCTTATCCTATGAAGTTGAAATTTTACATGTTGGTTTAATTCCGATGCAATGCAACCTGATTCTACTCCTCCGATTTTGTAAACGCATTTAATTATGATAGGCCGTTCTAGGTTAACCCTTCCTATTTGAGTTAACCATTTTTGGTTAGACGCTTACAAATGCTAAAATTGTATCTAACCAATATTGGTTAGGGCGCTCCGCGCTGCGTAAAATGCCAACTTTTTAAATATTTATTCATTATTATCTTAATTGTTTGACGAGATAAGGTTATCTTCTTATATATAAAAATGAATCGCCGTGCGTTAGTCTCGCAGGATCTCGGAAACGACACGATCGATTTGAATTATATTTCTTTTATATTGTTTGGCTTGATTCAGGGGTGGTTTACAAAAAAAAATATTTAGAAAAAACCCAAAGGAACAGCTAAAAAATCGAAAAAATCGAAATTAGTACTTCTAGGGATGGCCACTTCGTATTTCTGTCAATAGATGGCGCTATCAATATTTTCTAACAATAGATTCTATTGTTTGACAGCTACGAATTCGTAATTCATTCCGCGCGATTGTGTGAAATTGTTATTAGATTTTACGTCGTTTTTTCTTTTAAAAAAGGTAGTGGGATTGGAGAATAGATTTGTTCACTTTGATCAGCCATTATATAAAGGTAAATAGACTTTGCAGGCTTATACATAACTACAAATTTGGCCTTAGTTTGAGGATTTCAATATTGTTAAGTTCTCAAGGAATGTTCGACAGATTTGAGTGACTGAAAACAATTCCGTGTCTTTTTACAGTGTTCATTATAATGCCGAGGAGAATAGGTAACATAGGTCGTCGAAGTCAGTCAAATGCGCGGCGATCTACTTCACGTGCAAGCCGCACTGATGACCAGCGAGCGACGGATAATGAAAATAGTCGTATTGGCATTGTCGGAATTATGTTTGAGAGCGACTGAAAATGAACGACAAGCGAATACATTGAGAATGCATCAATTTCGTGCACAACATACACAAAGCCAGCAATCGCGACAAAATCAACATGACCGATTGCGCCGTCGCAGTGTTCCTGTCAACCTGGAACAAGCGGCATTCCATTACGATCCGGAAATCGATTACGGTGCGGAGAGATCGGTAGCAAGACTTTCACCTTCCCTTCTCCGACAGACTTACTACTTCGTACATCATCCCTCAAACAGTTTTGATGAAAAAACCAGTAGGGCAGTCCCCACCCTAAACAATGTAGTATATTCTGACCTTATGTCGTCCCGGTTCCCTGGCTTGGACATCATATTTACAGACGGCTCTAAGGCAGAGGTTAGAAGTTGTGTGGGCGTGGGAATTTTCTACCACAACTGTAGAGTTGTCATGTTGTGGATTTATATTACTAAGTTTACCTTATACACACATTTTAAATTATTTGATTTTGTTTGTATTTCTTTTTATAAATTATTGACCTATTTATCCTTTGCAATATGCTATGATAACCGTGTTAGTCCGTTTTACAATATTTCTCATTTTTGCTTCCATGAGTGTGATTCTTGATTTCTTCCTCTTCTTTGCTATGGTGTGGATTTGAAATTTTAACATCTTAGTCTGCTGTGAACATGCCCTTCAAATGATAAAGCTCTTTTCGTTTTCCTGTCAGGCCCTATAGATCGTAGACCACAGCCGATTTATTTTTAACCGACTTTAAAAAAAGGAGGAGGTTATAAATTCGATCGTATTTTTCTTTAAATGTTTGTTACCTCAGAAATCCGTCATTTATGAATTACTTTGGAAAATTCTTTTTATTTGAAAGGATGTACTTCCAGATTCGTCACATCTTTATCAAAATTTTGTTCTGATGATGTGATCCATGAGGAATTGAAGGAACTCCTCAAATATTAACATATGAAGTTGAAAATTTACATGTTGGTTCAGCTCCGATGACAATGCATTTTATATAGGAAGCATGCCCTGATTCTATACCCAGGATTAGCTCCCGACGAGGGGACTCTTCAGCGGTCAACAGCACAGTCACGAAATTGTGTATATGCATTCAATTATGACAGCCCGATCTAAGTTTCATCAAGACAGGACTGCGGCGCCCAGGGATGGCTTCCAACTAGGGAACTCCTCAACGGTCAACAGCACAGACACGAAATTTTGTATACGCATTTAATTATGATAGCCTGTTCTACGTTTCACCATGACATGGCTGCTGCACTTATTAAAAAAATAACTCGGTTATTTTTGTTAACATTTTGTTTATTACCTGCAACTTTGCATTACAAAGATCTAGGGGTTAATTTTCTTGAGAAAAAATACGCTTTCTTTGATATGAAATATGGTCGTAGCTATACCGTACCACCCACGCTATACTAAATCCGTTTTCACCGTAAACATGGAATCGTTCATCGATTAAGACTTCTCCTCCGAAGAACAAATATGAGGGGCTAAACGTCGTCGTCATATCGGTTGTGTTCAAGGCATGTTATACAAGTGGTACCTACTTTTAATTCCTTCCATGGCCTGATTTTTTCGCTTACTGTCCTTTACACTTTTTTCGCGTGTCCTTTCAGCAGTTTCATGTACCTATATCACCTACGGTCTTTTTTCCATAATGTTTTATTCTATCTATCTTCTTATATCTTATATATAAAAATGAATCGCCGTGCGTTAGTCTCGCAAGATCTCGAAAATGACTCGACCGATTTGAATTATTATTCTTTTTTTTTGTTTGCCTTGATTCAGGGGTGGTTTACAAAAAAAATATTTAGGAAAAATTAAAAGAAACAACTGAAAATCGAAAATATCGAAATTTGTCTTTTTGGGAAATAAGCCCCTTTCAATAGATGGCGTTCGCGGCGATCCTATTGTTTGACAGCTGCGCCATTCATAACTGTTATTCATTGCGTGCGATTGTGTAAAATTTCAAAAATTCGAAAAAGTCAAAAGAGTCGAAAAAGTCAAAAAAGTCAAAAAAGTTGAAAAAGTCGAAAACGTAGAAAAAGTCGAAAAAATCGGAAAAGTCGAAAAGTCGGAAAAGTCCAAAAAGTCAAAAAAGTCGAAAAAGACAAGAAAGTCGAAAAATGCAGTCGGAAAAGTCGAAGAAGCATTATTGTTTTATGTAAATTAAATACATTGAATTTATTTTAATTATAAAACGATTTTCATTTAATCACCGAACGAAACTCAAACCGTACACCATTCGGCCATATTATAGATTTCAATGAATTGGATTTGGAAGGTTGATATAATCAATAAACGCTTATGAAGAGTTACAAACAAATCAATTTTAGGTGGTACGAAGTTCACCGGGTCATCTAGTAATATTATAAATTTCAAATTTCAATGCGATCATTTTACAGTTATTCTTTTTACGATCCGTATAGTAGTTTAAAAGTTATGGTCGTTTTTCTCAAGGCCATCGACTTCACGCGCAAAACTGTCCCGGGCAGAAGTGACGACTAAATTTTTACCCTGCGATAGGAGGGGAAAATTTTTTAGAAGTGACGACTAAATTTTTACCATTACATCGCTGCTGCATCAAGGGTTGGCTCGGGGACGCTTCAATGATCAACAGTACAGGCACGAAATTTTGTATGCGCATTCAATTATGATAGCCCTTTTTGTGTTTTACAGGGCTGCTTCACAAAGGGTTTGCTTCCGACCAGGGGATTTCTCAGCGGTCAACAGCACAGATATGAAATTTTGTATACCCATTCAGTTATGATGCATGCATAACTTTAACCATAAATTGGCTCGGGGCGAGGAAACTCCTCAATTCATTTCAAAGCATTTGAATGAAAGCTCGTTTCAATTAGGCTGTTAATTTACTTAAAACCAATTTATGAAAAAAATAATTTAAACCAGATTCTTTCCCATTTTATAAGGCTGGACTACGGCTGGACTACGGCTGGACTAAATCTATCTGGACTTTGGACACTCTAGCTGGACTAGAGACATCAACTTGGTTTTACCAAAGGCAATTACGAAATAGACGCCAGAGTTACTCTGATTAAGCATTATTTAGCGTATGAGATCACAGGATTGGTGTTTTCTGCTATTGGTATTGTCTGATATTGGTATTTTCTGTTATTTCCTGTGGTCTTTCGAAGGAGTATGGAGTAAGAGATAAAGCTCGAAATCTAATTGTTTGATTTTTAAAAGACCCATTACATAAACTAGATATTAATGGAATACAATAATCAGGATATTTTGTCAAAATTGGTGTCCCGCAGGGATATATTACGCCCTTTTTTATTTCTTTTATACATTAATGACCATCCTTACACCGTAGAAAACATATCAGGAATAGTTCTATTTGCGGGCGACACATGTCTAATATTAAAAAATGCTTGTTAATACAAAAAAAAACACGATGCAAATACATCCCTGTCTCTGGTATACGATTTGTTTATCGCTATCAATCTCGTAATTAATTATTAAAAAAAAAACAAAATATATGAAATTCACACACCCAAATGTTAAACGAATAAATGAAAATATTTACTGGCAATGGTAGATTTTTTTGAGTATAACTGCATAGACTGAAAACTGCATTGGGGTCCTCATATATCAAAGATATATGGTAGTCGTAGTTCAGCAGAGTTTGCTGTTAGGAAATTATAAAGCTGACTGTCGTGGAAACAACGCCACTAGTCTATTTCAGCTATTTCTATTGCATTATTTCTTTTGGCATACTGCAACGGGTGAGGGCTGGTAAGGTGGAGTCTATTTTAAACTATTTTAAACGAATTCAAATCCTGCTATAGGGATTCCAGGCTGTCATTATGATGCTGGTACTAGGATGACACCTCTATGCTGGCATCAAGTTTCCTCCAGGGTTCCGATACCATGCTGACACCAGGATGCTGGCACCAGCCAGGCACCGCGAAGCTGTCACCAGGTTAGCACCAGGATGCTGGTATTGGTGTTACATCAAGATGCTGGCCCTATTTTAGCCCCAGGATGCTGCTGCCAGGCCTGATCCAAGATGCTGACACCAGGTTAACATCAGAATGCTGACACTGGGCTCACACCGGTATACCGGTACCGATCCCCACCAGGATCCTGTTACCAGATTGTGGGGAAGGTGGATTACGAAAAAGTCTTTGCGAGGGGTGTCTTCGGGCGGGGGGAGGATTTAAGAAATTGCGGGGCTGGAAGGGGTAGGGATGTAGGGGGAGGGTGAGGGTGGAGGTGTGGGGAAGGGGATCTTGCAGGGGTGGCGGGGGGGGAGGGATAAGTTGCGAGGGGTGGTTTGGAGAGTCAAGGGGGTAAAGGGGTAGGTGTAGGGGGAGTGCGGGGTTGAGTGTGCGGGGTAAAGGGTGGGAGGGGAGGGGAGGTTGCGGGTTAACAAGTCTGATTTTAATCTACGGTCTTTATTATTCATCTTACAGCGATTATAGGGGTAATGTGCTCTTTTATTTTGATAATTTGAACAATTATCAAAATAAAAGACGTTTCGTCCGGTGCATAGCCCGACGCGAACATCTCGCATTTGACTGTTAGCGCGATAGGCTAAAGCATTTTAATATGCTGTCGCTTGAGGATCGGCGAACGGCTGTGGATATGACTGCGCTGGATATTTAATTATTTGCATCGTAAGAAAAACACATTTGAAAGACGAATTTATCAATTCTTTGAATGCTATAAGTCATCAGGCAAATAGATAATTTTGCTGATGGTATGACGTGAATTGAATCTTGTAATTAGAAATGTCCGCTGAATTGAGTGAATAACGTTTAACATTTTTTGATGCATTCTTCACCATCATGTGTCACTACAAGATATTTAGTAGTTTTAAAATATAATATGTATATTATACAATATATTTACAACAAAATAAAAATTTAACATATAATAATGATACAAAAAATTATAATTAAATAATAATAATAATAATATCAATACATGAAATCATTCATAGATAAAATATTTTCAACAAATTAAACCACAATTGACAGTTCCCTATTCGTTCCGGAGCGCCCCGACTTCAATAGACGTTTATTAATTGCAGTTTTAATACTCTGAACGGTCGATGGTCGATAGTTACCAATCAGTCAATTACATTTACAGGTAAATACATTGACAGCTCTCTGGCTGGAATGAATTTGTATATTCACCACCCACGCGAAATAATAAATAAATAAAACGTGCCGCCGCGAAGCGCGCGGTCCCGGATCGATTATTCACCATTGGCATTTCTCGTCGCGACTAATGTGTGTTCCTGGTGGAAAAAAATACTCAAGAAAAGCGGGTCTTCTTCGTATCGCGATTGTTGTTCGGTGGGGTTAGGGGGCTACGTAAGGGGGCGCTGACGACGTCGCGACGAATTTCTTATACACTTCGCTCCACGCGCCGATACAATGAGGCCACAAAACTCCCGCTAATGTAAATTTATACCTTAGCACAGGGGTATGCAACTTTTGGAAACGGTACCGATATTATTTTTATTTTAAAAAATAGTTTTCTGAGATTGATTCATTTATTTATTTATTAAAAACGATAAGATTTACTACAGAAGGGCAATGCTATTCGATATACATTGTTATAAATCGTACAGGCAAAATAAACTATACTCATAGCCATTGGCTTAATTAAATTAAACTTAATTTAATATTATACTTAATTATTTTTTTTTACCATCTCTATTACCTATTTTTTTTATTCGCTACTGAAGCAAAATTTGATAATACGTATATTGCCAGCCTAAATTAAAGCAAAATTACATTTTTATACTTTTGTGTCTTTTAGCGATCTGTCCAACAAATGTAGTTATTCTATCTATATTCCAATTCATTTAATTCTGTATTGATCTGTATTTTGAAATATACCAGAATGATGACTTCGCCCAGACGCTGCTGTACTTAGAAATGCCAAGATATCTTACTTTGCATCAACTGTAAATAAAAATAACGAAAAAAAACGAATCCCATTTTCACCTTACCCACATGTATTTTCCACCGATGTATTAAGTCGTTTTTTTTGGTACAACCAAGCAACCACAAGTTTGGGGGGGGTTGGTGTAGGGGGGTGGTTTTTGTGTGGGGGTGGGGATGGAGTTGAGGGGTGGAGATAGGGGGGAATGAGAGGGTGTAGTTTGGAGGGGGGTTGGGGTGAGTTAGGGGGTGATGGAGTTTGGGGAGGGGTGGAAGTTGAGGGTTTAGCGACGGGGAGGGGGGGGGGGGGGTTGTACGATTGCCGGTAGAGTCAGGTCAGGTAGTAATAATATAACAATTTAACGACAGCCTCCCGAAAGATAAATCAGTTACATATATAGCAGCGAATCAATGTTGATGCAGTGACTCGCTGCTTATAAAATGAATAATGATAATACTATAATAAATGCTTATCATTCGTTTCACTCATTTTAAGATTTTTCATTAAGTTGAAGGTAGGTTGTAAATAGAGAGACTTTATTAGCAAAATTTGTCTGTGTACTAATATTAGAAATGGCTTTAAAAATCTATGTGTTTTGCTTTACAACAATAATTACCTAGGAATATTCTCTTGCTAGTTGTGTAGTGAAAAAAGTCGTCACTGAATACAGGCTTGAGTGTGTGACTGCTATCATTTTTTAATACGAATGTTTATACTTTCTAGACTCAGATATGTAACAGTATGAAATTTAATTGGATATATTTCATAAACTATTATACGATTATTACCTATATGTTTTTTTTATTGAAAAATCCACATATCAGCATATTTCTATTTTTTATCTTTCAACCCGGCTCCTTGTCCATAGTTTAGTGATCTCTACCTTAGCAAAAAGCGTCTCCATGCCATATTTGTTGTGCGCGACATCACGAGAATCTTGTATGTAAAAGAGTGGAATTTGAATAATACGTGGTGGTTGTATACGCGAATCAAATTCAGGAATATTTTATATTTTAGTGAAAAAATTGTTATGCAAAAATAATATTGAATGTATAATATGAAGGTTAATGTAATTTAGTTTTGAGCATGAAAATAAATTTTATTAAATTTCAGTAGCCAATTTTATGAAATACCGCGGATTTCGCCTTTCGCAGCCCGTAATTGTTTCCTCTCATATTTCCGGGTTAGAAAAGGTAAGACGCGTCAGCAATTGCGGCACAACAGAGTGCTTTATTCACGGCCTAAGATTAGTTGTGCGTGTTTCTCGCAACATATCTAGGAAAGACGGTTTTATTCTGATTCTGTATTTATCATGATCGAAAAATGTTATTTAAAGAGAACAGAAACAATGTTTTATTGTTTTAGTCGCGAAATGGTACCGGTATTTTCGTATTTCGTAATTCGGTTCTTTTTCTACAAACAAAATATTTATATTAAACATTTTTAAAATTATATTTGGAACTTATTTTTTTTAATTATTTAAGAATATAATACTATAAAACATTGATTTGCTTACAAAAATAACAGGAACCAAATGGCAAAACTTTAACCTTTTGCTTATTTGATTCTGTCACCCAACTGGGACTGGCACGTTCTAGGGTGGACAGGACTCTAATATTGCATTCAATTTTGTACAACGTTTTGTAAAAAGCTAATAAAACTAAATTGCCCTAAAATGTAGTCTTCAAAAAATAAAAAAATAAATAAATCAATAATGATAATAGAAAATAATAAAAGATAATATAATAAATAAAGTACAATTCTATTACATAATTGGCAGTAAATATATTATAAAATTTGATTAAATAATATAAATGAAGTTATATATGAAAAAAGAAAGAAACAGTCATTAATTATATGGTAAGTAATATAGAATTTAATATAAAAATACCTAGTCAAAAAAAGTACAATTCATTGTCAAAATAATATATAACAAAGTCAAATATTTTTTGGTAGTTAGTTCAATGTTAAAATATACTGAACATGCATGTTTAAAAATATAAGGTTCCATAAACTAAGGATCCATATTAAATGCAACCTACGACTCAATATGTAAAGCAATTGTTAAACAAAATTTAAATTAAATAATAAATATGCCAAAATGTAAAAATAAAATAAAATATTAATTTAAATCAATCAAACAAAAGCCGCTAAAAATAATAGGTTCATGTATATTAAATTAGAGCGTTGATTATTTATCTAAAGACTGATATAGACAGTTTTTTTGTTGCACGAATGGGAATGGGTTAAACTCACACAAACACAACTGCTCCTCTTCTTTCCCATTTAACACATGCTCTATTTAGCGACAATGCCGAGTTCTAATTATCTGGGAGCTAACGAGCCTAGTGTATTTGGTCCATTATGGCCTATTGCGTTTAATGCCCGCTCCACGCGTTAGCGAATGTTGGCAAATATGCTAAGGTGGAAGCGAGTCGGCACCAATGTGACATCAGAAAAATGTATGGGAAAGAGCGAGAGGGACATTGGCGATGCGGTCAACACTGGCCAATGCGTGGAGCGGGCATAAGGGTCGACCGAACTAACGGGTTAGCACCCCTCCGATAGCCTCATAGTAGTAGCTCGAGCCCAAGTAATACTCTGTCCCCTGTGGGTCAGTTTTCCCTGGGAATTATTCTTCTAGTGCTCCTGGATGGTTTGCGCACCTTGCGGCGTTAGCCAATCGACTGTGAACTCCGGGGGAGGCTGATCGACAGATAATCGGGGGAGGCTGGAAACGACTTTGTTTTCTATAGAGTGGGGGTGGCTGTTAACCTAATGACAGCCGCTCTTGAAACGACCGATACGCTACCCGATCCCGCGTGAACAGTCGGGCAAAGGATGCCTCGGTCCGCGATGATTCAAACGAATCGCCGCTTAAATTAGGGAGAGGGCCCCGCGAGCGACCGCGAACCCGTAACCAATCAGGAGGTCGGAGAAATCCTACCACATCTGGTAGTGAGGGCGCAGGGATGCCCGCCAAGTTTCTAACTGGCGCCACGCGGTTTGGAGTTGGATTCTGTGGCCAGTTGGAGGAGCTAGCTAGTAGACTGTCTACGTCTTCAGATCTTCTACGCTCATTCCAGGCTGAAAGAACGATGACATACGGTTATACCAGCCTGGGGTGACGGGTTCGCCCGTTGTACTCGACATCTTCCCAATGTCCTTATTATCTCCACCTCTACATGATTAAAAGGAATTTTGTTGAGCAGACAATAATGCTATTTGAGTATATTTTGAATGATTTACGGTCGAATTACTAATCTGATAATGTACTAGTAATCTGCTTTGCAAAAGATGTGATATAATATTATTATTTCTGCTCTTCTTCAACAAGACTTAAATAATTTAAATTTAAAGTTTCAGGGTTTTACTGTAGCAGTATCCTGGTAAAAAAGTGGGTCGTGTCACCTGCGACATTTCTCTGCTTTAATGGCAAAACTAGGGGCTGTAGTTTTTAATATTCCTATCGCTCTTCCAAGAAAAGTGTACAGAATCGAGGGCAAAATTTTCCTGTGTCGAGAAGATCCCGAGAAGTATTAATGGCGGGCTATTTATTAATATCATTCATTATGTAATAAAGTAGCCCTTTCGTACGCATTTTTGGTCCGCCGTATGCGGCAGAGGGCGGTCGTGACCCAGAGAAAAATGGCTAACGGATTAAGTTATGAGGACTAAATATTACTGTAACGGCGTAGTAACATGCATAATTTAACGACTACTTTTTATATAATTTAATGATAACACGTGTAACATTTTTTCACACGATTTTTTTCTGACCTCATTAACAACATAATTAACAAGAAATTGAAGTGTGTCTCGCTATCAGCGATAAATTATTTTCTTTCATTCCACGAACCGTATATTCTTAGGTACTTTCGAACATGTTGACGTCAGAATATTGGGTATATAAACAGCGATATGTACATGTACATATTCAATATTTTCACTCGATTTAACTACAACGGTAAGCGTCTTTGTGTACAATAATTAATAAATAATAAATTGTTTAAATACTAACATTTGTGTTTATCTACTCTCTGTCTTGCTGAGGTAAAATCGACTCAAGATTGGGAACCTGGTTTTCTCACAGCATCATAAACGGGAGACCAGGCCACACTCAACATTACATTCTCGCTAATATATTGCTTAGAGAGGAGAGTTATTACTGTATTGGCAGAGGGAAAAAATTGTAAACGCACGTATGTGTGTCTGTGTGTCTGTGACTACGATAGCGCTTTAGGTTAAAATCGGTCCACCAGGGGGCGAGCTAGACATACTTCAATCTTGAAGTATCTGACTTAAAAACTTGAAATTCGTTGCACAGATGCCTTGCTAAAACCACATTGTGAAATGTTGGTTGGAATATCTCATATTCAAGAGACACAAATAACTTTCAAATTCCTCCATATTTCAGAAAATACTATATTAAATTGCAAAAATACTAATTTGATACCACGGAAAATACTAAAAATATACTACTAAAATACTACTAATATTCTACAAAAGTACTATTAAAAAACTACAAGAATATTAGGAATACATTCACGATTTCAATCGAACACATTCACTATCGGGTAGTTAGGATTGGCGCGGGGGGGGGGGGGGGAGGTGGATAGGGAGTCTCCATGGAGTCACCAGTAGGATTCCGTTTATATATTTTGGTGTGAAGCCCTAAAAATAATGAATTATTTAATAAACTAACATATTCTATACTTTTTCTTGGAAAACTGTGATATTTTTAAGGGGGAAATTTCTGGGGCCAAATGATGCATTGCCATTTTAACTCTTTAATTACACAGAATATACGCAATTTAAAATCTTTAAAAAAATGCAAACTGATCAAGAGTAGCTTCATGACTTATATTTGTTGGGATGTAGAATAACGTAAGCACCGATAAATTTAGAATTTTTAATTTCAGACAAAGTAGGGAGAATTCACACTTTAGATAAAATGTAAAAGTTTTTGCAAAACGAATTAATTGAAATCAAAAAATCTTTGAGAGAAGGAAAGAATCTTTAAGGGCTGCATAAATTTTTCTCAAAAAAAACTGTTCCAAAGACGAAGGGACATTCTCATAGACAGTAAAGGTTACCACACAAGTTGTTTAGCAAGGACCAAAACAAATGGTAATCTGACGGTGCTGGGTCTTGCGAATATTGCGGATGTGTTAACTAATCCCATTTAAATTGCATTTTTGCTAGTGAAAAAAATCGTATGGAGTCTACTATTGTATGTGCTCAAGCGTAGAAGTGCTTTTATCAGGTTCATTATGATCTCCACGATCATTTTCGGTCGACATTATTGTAGATGATCCATTTTTCGTCGCCTGTTATCGTACGTTTCATAAATGTATTGCTTACGATACACGTTTGAAGAGGAAATCGCAGATGTTAACTCTTATAGTGAGACGAATTTCTTTGAACTCAAATGGTACCCAAATATCGAGCTCACTGATGTAATAATAATAATATACCTACTCTTTATTTGCACTTAATTATTATACATTACCACATGGCAATGTCTTACAACTAACCTAATCACAGTAATACATGCGTGTATTGTGGAAATAAAGATTATTACATTTGTCTGCATAAAATACAGACCAGTAAATGTATTTAAAACTAAGAACATGTTGTTTTAAATGATTTATAACCCTTGATTTCGATGTGTTTAAACTTTCGGCAAACTCTCGTGTCATTAAACGCCGAATGGTTTTAATCAATACTTTTATTTTGTCATCATCGACTTCAGCTGGCCTTCTTGAGTATTGAATACCTGTAACAACAAATTTGTTTGACAGAAATTTAGCAAAACAATTTTGACACTGCCATAGTTTTAAGGCTCGGGATAAAGCGAGCCACCGGCCATAGCCACCGGTGGTTGGCGTGCGTCACCGCCGCTGCTGCAAAAGTGGCGGTGGCGCGCGACAGCCACTGGTGTTCGGTGGCCGCGACATGTGGTCGGTGACTGCCTCAATTTATAAACCTTTCTCTGCAATGCAGTCTCACGATGGACTTCGAGCCTTGAAACGGGAGATGAGAAGAGTTGATATATGAGAATTTGAAATGTGAGAGAGAAGTCAGGGTGATAGGAGGCGGATCGGCGCGGCAGTGGCGAGTGTCCGCGTTTAGTGTTGCCCTTGTCAGCCACAAGTCGCGATTTGCCGACACCGCTGTAGCGAGTGGCAGTCACCAGCCACGCGTGTGCGGCGAGTTCCTACAAAATGTACGAAAAAGCGTGTCATCTGCTTGTCGCTGGCCACAAGTGGCTGTGGCCGGTGGCGCTTTTGCGTCGAACCTAAGACAACTATTTCATACACTGCACATAACATTTTATGACCTTTTGATGCGTTTTTCTTTTCCGTAAGTTATACAATAAAATATGACAACAATGTTCTTTAACATTTTTAAATTTGAAATTGACAATGAATAACCAATCTTGAACCATACCGTGCACTTCAGTTTTCCAAAACACGCTTGAATTACCAACTGTCAGATGACAATGAAATTATAGAACAAAATGAAGATAGCTACAATTGAAGACGGGTGTGCCAATCTAATAGAAAACACAATGACATTTTGTTCAACCCATGAACTCTCTTTACCTTTACATATATACTACCGCAGTAAATACTAGAATAGAACAAGCGACCAGCCTGAGAAATCGATAGAGGAATAGCAAGAGAAGGCTGCATATGGGCCCCCTCTATCCTTGTTTAGTCGTGCACGCGCGTGACACACGTACATGTATACCATCCTCTACAGGGGTTCAGTTTAAAATTGAATTTAATAAAGTTTAAGCTTAAGTTATTTTTTAGCAATGTTTTAATTTATTTTTTTATCTAAAATAATTCGCAATTAAAGTAGCTCATATGCAGCTATCTCTTTCTATTCCGCTATCGCATTCACTTACAGTCCACCTTCGTACTCCCCATGTATATTCTAGTGCGTCTATGAGTACTACACATATGTATAAGATGTCAATGAATTATTACAAAAAAAGTACTTTGGCCAAATTTTGATATTAAAATTAGTCCTTCTTACTGTGAATTAAATATTTTGGATATTTTTTCTGCGACAAAAAGACTTTCATAAACATAACAAATATTATTATTGTTTAGGTCACTCTTCGTCAGTTTGTTCATTTTGTTTAGAATTGTGGAATGCATATTTTCTGTGTAAATTAGGATTTTAATAAAAATGGCAGAATTTTTTCCTATTAGAACCCAGGAATTGACCCCTTAATGATGGTTAAACAGATTTTATCATTGTTATCGATCGCCACTAGGTGGCGTTGCCTTTGCGCACGTTTGTCACGCCGCCGTGCCGCTTCCGGTGGCCATTTTGGCTATAAAAGCCGACGGGAACCGGATGCCGGGGTGGCGATAAATAAAATGGCGTCCTGTGATGGATGGAGCGGTCTGCCGGGTACATTGTTCGATACCCCGCCGGACCACCGGGCGACGGCCTGATCGATACACAGGCCCACTTCCGCCAGTGGTAATAAAACCATCCACGCGGAGAAAAATGAAGAGCACTCCTTACAGGAGGGTTAGCAATTAAGCGGGATAGATGGCTTTTATATCGTTGCGTAAGACTCGCCAGATCGCTCAACAATTTGGGCCAAGACAAATCGACCATGACCTACAAGCCACGGATAGATACTGTTGATCTCAAAAACATCTTCACACCATTAACCCTTTAACGACCATGGGAGATATGTGTACCATAGATTGAAAAATCATTTTATAAGTTATCGAATACGAATAATTCATAAATTACTAAAAGACCTGACAGATATATTACTCAGGTATGTTTTTAATTTGCGAAAGTTCGACCACGTTAGCTGCTTTCCTGAGCAACTTCATTGGGTTCCTATTCGCGATCGAAGAAATTTGCATACGTTGTCGCTTCTCTACAACATACTCAATAACCCCACTTCACCCTCCTATCTCAAGGAGAATTTTCACCCTTTGGGAGGTCACGGTCTTCCACTTCGATCAAGCCGGGATAACACACTCGCCATCCCGATACATCTTTCTTCTGTTTACACGCACTCTTTTATAGTCCATTCTGCTCGTTTATGGAATCAGCTCCCTCACTCTATCAGGCATGCACCTTCGCTGCATACTTTCAAAAAGTTGTTGAAGAAACATTTATTTTTACACAGCCACCAACCAAATACCTTACCTTGTCTTCTCCTTTATCCTTCCCTGGGCAACCTTAGCATAAGTTACTGACATATATCTGTATAAGTTTATTTTAAATTTAACTTTATATATCCTTCTAGCCGTGTTCGGCCATAGCGACTGCATTGTAGATTCTAGTTACTTCTTTAGTCTTCTCATAGTCCATTGTTCGGAAGCAGTCAAGTGCGCAGGCTATATTATAGTGCACAAGTGGGCGCGCGACCACGGGTGCACTCTCTCTTCCTCCCTCTTCTGAACCCGATGGAACGGAGACCGTTACGACCAGAGAAAAGTTTGGATGCAGATAAAATAAAATAAATTAATCGCCAACACAGCAATGGCTGTCATTGTTAAATTTGTACTCAATATTGCAGAGCTATTTTTTTCGGATTTAGTTCGTTTTTCCACACTGTCATTTATGAAATTGGTAATTATGGCTTGTGGTGATGTTTGAGGTTTTTCTGGAGCTATTGTAGAGATGACCGGTGACTTATTGGTAGTTGTTGTAGTAGGTGGTTATGTAGAAGATGCATTATTGGATTTATCCTGGTTTTCTGATGATCTCGTGGTGTTGCTTATGGGGCTGTGTTGAATACAGCACACAGTCTCTTGTTCCGACATTATACAAAATTGTGATAGTTTCCCTATTGGCAAATCCCTGTCAGTTTTTGGTCAATTTTCCGGCGGTAGACATACTCCTGTTGGAGCCCAGTCCAACATACCCACAACAAAAAAGTAATTTCTACAGAATCGAAACCGAAAACTCGCTCAAATCTACACGAGCCAGCTGCAGTTGATTTCCAACTAAATTCGGCATTTTTTTTGCACAGTCAAGTGATGACTAATGTCATTTCTTCTGATCGATACGAAATTAACACAAATTTCTCACCCCACTCACAATTATTTATTTATTTATTTATTTATTTAAGTAATTCAAGAATAATTTGAAACAATTTTATCTTAGGAACTATGCATTAAATATTTTAAACATTGAATAAATAGCAGAAAATGAATACATAGCAAAGTCCAGTGACAACGCCACCTAACTAGGCCGGGACCTGTTCTAAGGTGAACGTTTAATTTTGTGCGTGCTTGTTCATAATTGTGATTATTACAAAAACAAAATATTTTTGTAACAAAAAAAAAAAAAATTGTAATAAAATAATTATTTGATCACAAAAGAATAAACATGCAACAACTACCTTAAAAACTAATAAATACTTAAAATTAGGAGTAGAAAATAAACATGTAACTAAGATTAAGAATATATATACACATATATACATACATATATACACATACAGATATATTTAAAAATAATAATATTAAATACAATAATAAAAAGTAATTTTAATATGATATAAAATATAGTATAACATAAAATTCTAAATATTAATGTGTTCGAATTAATATATTAATATATAATGTCCAATATTTTTGTGATTTTTTGTCGTCCCTCTTTTATAAGCCATTTTGTTAGTAGCCTTTTAAAGTGGGTCTTATTTTGCGTCGATTTTATATCACCAGGAAGAGCATTGAAAAACCTTGGGGCTATGAATGTATAGGAGCGCTGACCAAAAGCAGTATTCCTTCTGGGTACTATTATATTGCGGTCTTTGGAATACCTCGTTCTTATGGTACTTTGAGAAAAAATATTTATTTGGTCAAACTTAGTATAGGAGAGTGTGGCTTTTAAATATAGTTGCTTGGTATCCAACACATTATACTCCTTGAAAAGATCTTCCGAAGGATATCGATACGGCTTTCGCATGAGAATCTTTAAAATCGACTTTTGTGCAATATCTAAGGGGTAAAGAATGGTCTTAGAACAACCGCCCCATCCTATCACCCCGTAGCTCAAGATACTTTCACACAATGCATAATAAACGCTTTTTAGAGTTCTCGGGTCTAAAATATTTCTTACCTCTTTGAAGGTATATCCCAGTTTACGAACTTTAGATGCTAATAAATCTATATGTTCTTGCCATCTTAGTTTGTTATCTACGGTGATGCCTAGATATTTTGTCGATTCCACTCTTTCTAAAGTATGACAGCTGCAACCAATTTGTCTATTACATGTATGAATAATGACGCTGTGCTCCGATGGGGGTTGGCCTTTAATATTAATACTAAAGGTAATT
Source organism: Micropterix aruncella (assembly GCA_944548615.1). NCBI lineage: Eukaryota > Metazoa > Arthropoda > Insecta > Lepidoptera > Micropterigidae > Micropterix > Micropterix aruncella. Next base: position 20,237,657 of record OX155969.1, on the reverse strand, counting down.
AATTTTGTTTTTTCTATATTTAGACTAAGCAGCGAGTTATCCAACCAATTCCTAACTATATGCATGCCTCTGTTGGCTTTATCAAAGGTCGTTTTCCAGTCTTCACCTTCGAATATAATTGCAGTGTCGTCGGCAAAAGATATGGTTTTCCCTACTAGGTCACATAGGTTATTAATATAAATTAGAAATAGAATAGGCCCGAGCACACTCCCTTGAGGTACCCCAAACGATATATCGACAGGATTACTGACAGTATTATGTATAGCCGTGATTTGCGTTCTATTTGACAGATAGCTCTTGAACCAATCTAGAGCGACTGCTACACAACCAATGTCTCTTAGTCTTAGTAATAGTTTCTCATGCGAAACCGTATCGAAAGCCTTAGCGAGATCTAAAAATATGGCTAAACACTTGTTGCCTTTGTCCAGGATATTATTAATTGTATTTGTCACATTTGCAATGGCATCCGTAGTCCCCATTTCCTCTCTGAAACCGAATTGATTGTTTGACAAAATGTTGTTTTCGTTCAGGTATTTCAAAAACCTAATTTTCACTATTTTTTCTATTATCTTCGATAATGTGCTAAGGATTGAAATAGGCCTATAGTTGGAAATATCCTGCTTGTTTCCACTTTTAAACATTGGAACAATTTGTGCACATTTTAAATTGTCAGGAAATATCCCCTCTCTAAAACTGGCGTTTATAATATGTGCTATGGGCTCACTTAACTCATTTTTTGATGTTTTGAATAAACCTGCATTCAGATTATCGATACCTGCAGAAGAATTATTTTTTAAAGAGGTTATTATACTAGCCACTTCCTTTGGCGTAGTCGGTCGTAGAAACAAAGATACGGGACTCGAGGTTATTGGTGGAGATACATTAGTCGAGCTTGATCTGCTCAATATGTCCGTAGCTAATCGTTTGCCAACACTGGCAAAATGATTGTTGACATAGTCTGCAAGTCTCTGTGATTTCTCATTACTAGATAATATTTCGTTACCCGTATTAATAACATCTACCTTAACCTTAGGACTGGCTCTGCTCGAGATTTCGTTAATTACTTGCCATGTTTTTCTCAAGTCCCCATTTGATTCCTCTATTTTGTTTTTGTAAAATCTTACTTTAGTTTTGTGTATAATTTTATTGCATAGATTTCGATATTGTCTTGTTTTCTCTTTTAGTATTAAATTATCGGGACTTCGTCGTGCTGCTAAATGTAGTCTATCACGTTTATGGATGCAAAAAAGGAGTCCTTTGGTGATCCAAGGTTTGAATATTTTTTGTTTATGTTTAATTTTGATGATTTTTGTAGATCTATTTTCGTTTATTATTTCGTTTAATTTATTGACAAATAATTTACATGACGTATTTACGTTTGAGGCGTTGTATACCTTGTTAAGGCCTAGTTTTTCCTCATCGGATTCCGCACCTATCTACAGGCAAGTCTTCTATCTGTAACCATTAGCTTCCTCTCGTAAAATCAGATTTCAAAAATAATAAATTCAAATTAATAAGATTGCTTTTAAAGCCAAGTCCCCTGTAAATTACCGTTGCCATATCTTCGTTGGTGAATAATTAGAATCAAGTAAAATCAAAATTTAGTAATTTGAGTGCGTCAAAATAGAAGTAGGTAGTACGTCGGGTCAGTCATAATTCGATGATGATTTTTGTAGATCTATTTTCGTTTATTATTTCGTTTAATTTATTGACAAATAATTTACATGACGTATTTACGTTTGAGGCGTTGTATACCTTGTTAAGGCCTAGTTTTTCCTCATCGGATTCCGCACCTATCTACAGGCAAGTCTTCTATCTGTAACCATTAGCTTCCTCTCGTAAAATCAGATTTCAAAAATAATAAATTCAAATTAATAAGATTGCTTTTAAAGCCAAGTCCCCTGTAAATTACCGTTGCCATATCTTCGTTGGTGAATAATTAGAATCAAGTAAAATCAAAATTTAGTAATTTGAGTGCGTCAAAATAGAAGTAGGTAGTACGTCGGGTCAGTCATAATTCCCGGTGTCTGAGCATCGCCTTCCGTCTCCTCGCCTCAACTAATTTTTCTACTATCATCTAAAGGTCGATTTCGGAAAATATAATTTAAAATTTAAAATCGCATCCGGGGAGCAGGCGCTAAAAAATCTAGAAGCAACCTTCCAATAACTCCCGCGGGTAGCAGTGTCTTCCTTCTCTATTCCAGAACCCAAAGTACCTGTCCAAAATCCCACTTCGCCGAATTAAGCACTGAAAAATTGAAAGGCTGTAACGTTCAGTTTTCCACGAATTTAATTTTAGAATTTTGTTAATTCAAACTATGTACTCGGATTCGCCATATGCTATGGCCTAGCTTTCATTTATTATAATTAAAATAAAATATGTTACTCTGTCAAATAAACCTTTCATTTTGGTTAATTAATCATTATTTAGCGAATTAAAGAAATCGAGACGGTACCTAAAAATACCGCCGGGTCAGAGCGAGCTACAATCTCGTAGGTACCCGACTAACACTGGACAGGGTAATGTTTCAGGGCAAGGGTTAAATAAAGAATAATTTTATAAAAGGAACTTTGAAATTATACATTTTAATTTTATCATTTAGCGGAGAAAAGAACCGCAGTACATTATTTAATTATAGCAGCATCTGCTGGTTTAGAGCGTACCTAGATTCAAATAGTATTTTCTCTTTTTTTTAAATATAATTATCTAGCAATTATTTCCAATAAATACATTAGACGATTTAGCCATTGATTTATGTAAGAGCGCGGACCGGGACCGGGGCCGAGCGCTCCAAGCGGGCGCGATCGACGCGCGCCGACGCAGTACCTCGTCGGTACACCGATAGAGGGCGCGGTGAGTAAATCATAATATTCGATCTCGTCGCCGCAGCGCACTAAACTTGATATCGCTTCTTCTTCTTCTTTTAGTCCTCTCACAAGATATATTGAAATTCATTTTATAATAAAACATAACTAGGGTACTTGACCGTCCATTCAATTTGAATGCTCTCGACTTCAGGACGACGTCAATACAGGATTTTACCACCCCTGAGCACGACTGAGCTACCGTGGTATCCTTGGCGTCGCTCCACTCCCACGCACAAAGGTAACTTCCCAGGCGGAGGGAGGCCCTTTGCATTTGTTTATGTGGTCTATCATCTATTTCCCGCATGTGTAGCTGGCGCCTCTACAAATAAATACACTTTTATCGTTACACATAGCAACCTTCAAGACAACTTTATATTTTATTTTAATTAGACACATAACAGATTTGGCGCCCAACGTGGGGCGAATTTTTAAAAAAAAAACGTATATAGATTTTTTTTAGGATTCAAACTTTTTTTTTCAATACGCCCTTATTATAACAATATTACAATTTTATTTTCTTTTTGTATCTTCTCTCATATAGCGCCCGACATATAGGACACCATAGAATTTCCCACCCAACCCGCCCAAAATTTTTCCCTTTTATTATTTTAATTTTTTTCTTCTATTGTTTCTCTACACAACGTACCTACTGCCAATTTATTTTACAGGTTGTTACAAAACTAACACAATATTTTTTTCATGCTTTATAAAGTGCTTTACATTTTAAATTTTAAAATAGTATACTACATGTACAATAGCCTTTCAGCCGTAAGCGCAAGTAATAACCAAGGTATCTTGGGGATTTGACTTCGGAATCAGCAACGATTGCGTGAGGTTTGCTTCTGCGACGACACGTTGGACACAGACCTAGTTATACAGTTACAACAAACGAACCTTAATACGTTTAGGCAAAAAAAAAATATCCGCAATTAATTCTACTATTCACACTGATAACAAATACTTAGCAAACATTCACAACCCTACAGGGTGTTACTTTTTTTATTTTTTTTATTTATTTTTTCATTTTTATTTTATTTTTTTTGTTTTCATTTAACTTCATCAATTTTGTTTTTTTTTTCATTTCCTTTCCCATTTGCCTTATTGCATATGGGACGTCAACTTAATAAACTCATAATACACTCTAATCAATACACACTATCTACATCAACACACTAGGATCAACACTCTCACCTTTAAATAAACATTTCAACTTTACAGTTCAACTTACACACACACTTCAATTTCAGCCGCTTCACAATTCTTTAAAAATAACAGGAAAACGCAAACATCTTAGTAGAAAACACGTTTAATTTAAAACAGGAGATTGGGTCTGGGCCAAAAACCATACATTGTCAAGAAAAGCAGATTTTTTTTGTAGCAAACTCAGCCCTAGGTACATAAAGTGCAAAGTCATTGCGAAAAAATCCCCAGTCGCCTACGAGTTAGCCGACGAGAACGGAAAACCGCGGGGTCTTTTTCATATTAAAGACATTGCGAGTAACTAATACCCTATAACAACATATGGTCTAGCGTGGCGTCGCCGAAGTGAAGTCGATCGCGTCGTCACGGTCTCCATCGTGAAACTGCGGATTCCGGATATAAATCGCACAAGGTACACAAAAAAGGTATTAACTATTGCATCTATAAGGCATAAAATAAGCTATTCAACAGAAAAAACAAAGAGTCAAAATTATAATTCCATTTGATATAAGACAAATAAAATAAACAATTAATTGTAAACAACCTAACGCACTTTATCAAGATACAAAATCCAAAACAAAGCGCAACAAATAAACTAAATTCACACACACAAAACACATGACACAACAGAACACACGGTCTAAAGTACCTACAAAAAAAAAACGAACACAAGTACAAATAGTCTACAAAAAAAAAAAATTTTATAAAATAAAATTTTTTTTTGAAAGGTACTCTCATCCGGCAAGAAGGCCGCCGGATTCGGTACCTCACCATGTGGGCAAATTTAGCCCCAAATTCTTAAAAATATAATAAATATCATTAATGTATTTTCATTCCCAAATTTAAAAACAAACAATATTTCGAGTCTATGCAACCAAACACACTTACACAACACCTGCGTTAAGCGATTATTTATAAATAGATCCGACCGACCAACATACACCGCAGTAGGTATGATAAATCATAATATAGAGATAAAATCGAGCGCATTTACACACAATTTAAACACAACATTTCCCTTTGCATGGGCCGTTGCGGCAAAAAAATCAAAGAACAAAGATATTTCTCTACCTTAATTATATTTATACGCAAATATGCGATTTTAAAACGGTTCGGTGCTTAACCGTTCGCTTGCGAGAGAAACACCGCCGGACAAGTTCTGGATTTTTTTAATTATATATTTACTGGGTTTAGTGTTCATCCTACCATTAAGGTAAAAAAGCGCAAGGAACTATTATGTTCCGGGTATTCAATGCATCAACTGTCATCGTCGAATTAAAATCTACATGCTCAGCTCTGTTGTAAAAATACTTCTATATTTTTCTATTCAATTATTTTATATTTTTTATTGACATACAATCACGCGGCAAGTAGATCGTTAGTACTAAGTAGCGACCAGGAACCCCTTCAAAAACCGTTGTAGATTAGTCATAAGCTACAGAAAGCTCTTTGTTCGGTCTTGGCTTTTTGCCAAGATATGGAATCTTCCATACCATAATTTCTTCATTGTAAGATAAAAACCCCCATTGATTTCCCGCAACGTTATTTTTTAATAAATAATAAGCTCCGTTTAGTTTGTCCATAAATACTCATCAAAAATATTAAATAATGGTCTTAATTGGATATAAATATTTGCAAAATGTTATCTTAAAATATCAAGAATGCATTTTCACACAGTCAAAGTAGTAAAATAAGTACAAGGCAAAAACTTTAAGTATGAAAGGTCGTATGTCAGGTAGGCGTTGAACATGACGTAAGAAATTAGAATGGATGCGCCGCGAAAGAGAAAATTTTATGTCAAATACTGAAAATTATTATTTAACACCACGACTACAAACTTACATCTGACAAAATTTATATGCAATAGAAACATCACATACTAAGGACCTCAAAAATCCTGGAAGTTAGGGAGTTGCCTGCGGAACAACGCATAGAGGAACTCTAAAATTTAACTTCATACCATCACGAGTGAAAGACCGCGAGGTCTATAAACATCCAGAACTGGTTATTTCGTGTAAAAGAAAATCACACTGCCGTTCTATCCCGTCCACAAACAAACAATAAACACACACGCTCAATTTTTTTTTTTATTAAAAAAACACAAATATACAATATTTTTTATAACTTCCTTTTTTTATAAATTTGAATACCAATACGACCAGAATTCACGCAAATTAAAATTACGTAATTCGCTTCTGTATATTTCAGATAAGTCGTCAAATGGTCAATACAAAATTACAGAGCCGGCCTACAATTTTCATCTCGCCTTTCACATTATGTTAACAATTATTTGATAAAATAAGCTCGAACGCTTCTACACACTGCACATTGATGCAAAATATATTATTATTATTTTTTTTAATAAACGTATTAGCAGACATTTATTGGTAGTCTTGCTTTCGTTAGTTTAGGCCGGTTTCACGATAAAACACACCATAAATACAGAAAATAAACAAATATTAAAACACTATATCAAAACAACCAGTAATTAACAGGGCACAAAATCAATAGGAAACACCGCTACCCGAAATACCATTCTTGCAAATGCATTTCATAATTTCAAAACTTAAAATTAAAATTTAATATAATTTTTTTTAAATCCGGAACCCTTCAATTTTTTTTTTGTTCATATAAATTATCCGGAAACATTTGGCACCTGCTCTCCCACACCTACTACACCCCTTTCACCATTTTAATAAACAATTAATTTTTCTGTTCCCCGTTGGACTAATTATCTATACGTTCATTTAATAAAGCCTGAATATAATCAAAAATATAACCCGCCGGAATGGATGCTTATAGACCGAGATAAAAAAGAGTTTAGTTTTTTCCTTTCCCCTTCTTTTCTTCTAATTTTTTTTCAAAGAATGTAGCTACAAAAAGTAGCAACATTTCTAATTTATTTATTTCTTTTTGTTTGTTTTTCAACCATGGAATTTCATATGTAAAGCTGCACAATATGAGCACTGCCACTATTATAATAATTTTCTTGTTCTTTGTTTTATTACTATATTATAATATGTAAGTATACGCATTAAGCAGCACAGTTTAGCTGCATATTCCTAATTTAAAAAATAATATCATATGTTGTATAGATTTTAAAATGCCTTGTTGGATTAATAATATACCACATTGTGTACCTACGCGCCTCACAATACTTGTAATTTATAATAATTTAAGTTTTTTTTGTTATGTACCAATCTTTCTTATCACGCTTAAAATGTAGCATACAGACAGAACATATGCACCAGTTTTGAACCCAATCACATAGGAAATTTAAGAAGTCGGAAAATACATTTATTTTTCTTTAAGATTAAAAACAAAGTTTCGAACGGAATTGTAAAGCGAAGATATGATAACACACAAATGGTTACATATACTAGAGCCTCTCCTTCTCTCACCACCTATCCTAGTATTCCAGTAAAAAACTGAGCTAGATAATTGAACGAGATGATGCCGCATAACTTTTCACGTTCCAGACAATATTTGGAAAATTGGTCATAACCGACCAGACAGTCCAGTGACATTCGGCAAGGCGGGAAGCAAACCTCAAACGTCGAGCCAAGCTGCTAGATACCATAATGAAGGCAATGCTGACCGAATAATCCAGCCCATAAATCCACGGACCATAATTCTGCCAGCCAACCAGTATGGACATCCGAAACCAGGATACCTACTCCAGTCTAGAGGTAAAGATACATTTTCCTATCTCTATATGACAACCAGGACGGCATTCACGATAGACGACATCCGATAGGCGAGGACCGCAGGAGCGTTCCCTATCAATAGGAACATTATCAGTAAACCAGGTGGACCAGGATGCGAAGTCACACAAACCAGACCGCAAGTAACCTCCACATATACTATTTCCATCAACATGCAAATAAGGACGCTTTAAGTGCCATTTTAGCATCAGCGTAGTGTGTACCCAGTGAAGTGAAGTAGTGTTCTCTGAAATGGACAGGGCATTTAGGCACGAAAATCACCTTCCCTATTACACCCGCTAGCCACAACGCACCGGACTTTTCAAACAAGCGACGTGTATAAATTTAATTTCCTCCGTGCACACAGACTAGACTGTTTCTGTCACAATAGAAGCTCTGCAAATTTTCCACCGGACCCTTTTTTTAAACTAAGCAAAGTGACGCAATTTCCAAAGCAGCAGCCCACTTGTCATGTTCTTCGAGTTTGCCTCGATTAAAATCACCACGGCACAACATCAGAAAACTAGGCAACCTACTAATGCTCGCCTATTTTTCTCGCAATTCCAAGGTACGGCTCATCAATCGACCACCACGAGACACGCTGTGTGTCTTACCCAAGGCCCTACGACGCGCATACGTCGATCTCCAAGCAGCGACCCCACTGAGAGAGCGACGCAGCAACCAGACGATACGCCACGCGCTACGCCCCAGGAGAAGATCAACCCGTCAATTATGTTAACCCTGTTACGGACAGGCGATATCTTTCACGGCTGAATTCTTTCCCTACATTCACATTTCCTGACTTTCTTAACTCCAATCCTGATATGAGTAAGCGTCATATACTGCAGTCAAAGAAACTCTTATGCACTTTTTGGGATCAAAAAAATACTTTGTCAAAAATCATCTTCTCTCGTTTAGGTGTTATTTATTTTTTTTTACTATTTTTAAAATATCTTGATTTGTATCAACCCTTGCAAATAGGGCAAATCTTTCTTTACCATTATGTACTTATACTTATTTTTTTCTGTTACCAATATTTATTAAGGTAGCGACTACGCATCGTAGCAAGTAGGAGTTAGTGTACTACACTCGTAGCATTATATCTTTAACATTGATTGCTTATGTAGGTCACCGGGGACGGTGACTAGGTCTCTATCCGGCAATGTTAAGGCCTAGTTTTTATAGTATACAAACTTTAATCTAAATCATTTTAATAATTAACCAGTTAACTTGTACATCGCGCAATAGACGCGATACACCGAGCAGATACGTCTTACCGTATGTAGACGACAGGTCGCGCACATCCCTAATCAATTTTAATCAGTAAGGTAGAATATTTTTACTTAGAAAAAAGAGAAATCTTCTTTTTTTTTGGCTGGCAACGACCGAGCAAGACGGTCGAGAAGACACCGGCCGCTCCGCCGTTGGCGGAGCGGGCCGACTACCGCCCATTTAATTATTCATTTGCACACCAGCCAACACAGTCTAGAACTTAAATTCTGTGAATATCTAAAATCTATAATTAAACTCAGTTCAGCGTACCGGGCAAGCCCTCATCGGATTCCGCACCTATCTACAGGCAAGTCTTCTATCTGTAACCATTAGCTTCCTCTCGTAAAATCAGATTTCAAAAATAATAAATTCAAATTAATAAGATTGCTTTTAAAGCCAAGTCCCCTGTAAATTACCGTTGCCATATCTTCGTTGGTGAATAATTAGAATCAAGTAAAATCAAAATTTAGTAATTTGAGTGCGTCAAAATAGAAGTAGGTAGTACGTCGGGTCAGTCATAATTCCCGGTGTCTGAGCATCGCCTTCCGTCTCCTCGCCTCAACTAATTTTTCTACTATCATCTAAAGGTCGATTTCGGAAAATATAATTTAAAATTTAAAATCGCATCCGGGGAGCAGGCGCTAAAAAATCTAGAAGCAACCTTCCAATAACTCCCGCGGGTAGCAGTGTCTTCCTTCTCTATTCCAGAACCCAAAGTACCTGTCCAAAATCCCACTTCGCCGAATTAAGCACTGAAAAATTGAAAGGCTGTAACGTTCAGTTTTCCACGAATTTAATTTTAGAATTTTGTTAATTCAAACTATGTACTCGGATTCGCCATATGCTATGGCCTAGCTTTCATTTATTATAATTAAAATAAAATATGTTACTCTGTCAAATAAACCTTTCATTTTGGTTAATTAATCATTATTTAGCGAATTAAAGAAATCGAGACGGTACCTAAAAATACCGCCGGGTCAGAGCGAGCTACAATCTCGTAGGTACCCGACTAACACTGGACAGGGTAATGTTTCAGGGCAAGGGTTAAATAAAGAATAATTTTATAAAAGGAACTTTGAAATTATACATTTTAATTTTATCATTTAGCGGAGAAAAGAACCGCAGTACATTATTTAATTATAGCAGCATCTGCTGGTTTAGAGCGTACCTAGATTCAAATAGTATTTTCTCTTTTTTTTAAATATAATTATCTAGCAATTATTTCCAATAAATACATTAGACGATTTAGCCATTGATTTATGTAAGAGCGCGGACCGGGACCGGGGCCGAGCGCTCCAAGCGGGCGCGATCGACGCGCGCCGACGCAGTACCTCGTCGGTACACCGATAGAGGGCGCGGTGAGTAAATCATAATATTCGATCTCGTCGCCGCAGCGCACTAAACTTGATATCGCTTCTTCTTCTTCTTTTAGTCCTCTCACAAGATATATTGAAATTCATTTTATAATAAAACATAACTAGGGTACTTGACCGTCCATTCAATTTGAATGCTCTCGACTTCAGGACGACGTCAATACAGGATTTTACCACCCCTGAGCACGACTGAGCTACCGTGGTATCCTTGGCGTCGCTCCACTCCCACGCACAAAGGTAACTTCCCAGGCGGAGGGAGGCCCTTTGCATTTGTTTATGTGGTCTATCATCTATTTCCCGCATGTGTAGCTGGCGCCTCTACAAATAAATACACTTTTATCGTTACACATAGCAACCTTCAAGACAACTTTATATTTTATTTTAATTAGACACATAACAACCTGCAACCAGTCTGCATTAGCAATGTCATTTTGGAGTTTTATCGGATCTAGACTTGTTTTTGCGTATGATCCAAGTTTTTTGGTTGAAGAGTCTGAAATCGAGTGATCAGAGAGTTTAAACAGTAGAGCATGGTGGTCAGTAATAGAAGTCTGATATACAATAGAAGATGTCGCAAAATTTGAACGACACATAATGTGATCAATACAGCTACTAGAACTATTGATTTCTCTTGTCGGTGCTTCTACGAGGCTGCGGAGGCCATGGACCGTAAGCAGACCCAAATACTCGTCTGCCTGTGGATGTTTTTTGCCTTTGATTGATATATTTAGGTCCCCTGTCAGAATTATATGCTTAAGATTTTGCAATGTTTTCAGAACACTATCTAAACTTAGTAAGAATTTCTTAATATTACGCGTCGAGGGGCTTCTGTAAATGGCTATAATATTTAAGTCATCGTTTAGATGTATGCTTAGGCAGTTTGCTCCATCCAGACGTATCTCCTTTACTAACAGTTTGTTGGAGAATTTGTCACTAACGTATATGACGACACCGTCATTCTTCAAAGTATTAAATGTTGTGTAAAAGGAAATGTAGCCAGGTAGTTGAATCGTATTAAAGTTATTGCTAATCCACGCCTCTGTTAAAACTAGGACATCAAAATCAATAGCCAGATCTTGTATGATAACTAGAAGATTGTCAATATTTTTATGGAGGCTTCTTATATTTAGGCTTAGCATTTTGAGTGCGCAGCCCCCTACTAGAATTCGCCTGCAGGCATTGACATCTGATGTGACATAAGAACAATTTGCGCTGGAGTTTGTATCAATAAGTTTAATTAAATCCATAACTTTTATTAGAAGATAATTCTAATAAAGAAAAACGTTGTAAGAGTGCCAATTAGGTTGTGCAATGTATGAATTAGGTTTGTGTGATGACTAGAATGAGAGATTATTTGTAGCTTAAGTGGGACGATGCAGTAATGATAGGCAAAAATATTGGTATTTATAACCTGTATTAAGAATTGATCATCATAAATAAGAATATGTCTAATTAAGTAACTGAGAATGATATAAGTAGTCGTTAAACGTAGAAATAAATATCACAGTAAAAAATATCGAACGAGAATATTCCCAGTGAAAACATAAAAAATATACATGTAGTAAAAAGCAACCTGTATAAATATTATCAAGATGTAAAAATGTCGAAATATCGGATCTGTCGAAATATCGAAATGTCGAAATATTCAATCCAAATATCGAAAAATTCAAACAACCATAATTAAAATAAGTGTAATAAAGAAATGACAAATTTGTATACAAAATAAAATGAAATAAGTAATAAAATGTCCAAATAATAGTAATTAATAGAAATAGTCAAGTTAAAAATAAATATCATTATCAAATTAAAAATGAATGTTAACCCTTGGAGTAAATGGGTATTTTCATGGATGCATCTGTCTCTTTTGCAGGATTTTCGGCGACATCGACCTTAAAGTACTATAACTACGAAACTACTACACCAATCATAAAAAGAACAACTGCACAATGATTGCATTGAAATTTCGAATATAGAATATTGAAATATCATTTTGTAAAACAATTAGATAATTATGAATAAATATGAGAACGTCAAAGAAGTGAAAAAAACACAGAACCAGATCTGGTCGTATCATACTCAACGGATAATTGTTTCAGAACCAGATTTGGTCGTATCATACTCAAGGGGTTAATGTATTACAAAAGCGGTAATTTACAGAAATATGCGTTAAGATTATCCTCAAAACTATAATTACTTCATTTCTAAAAAGTTTTTTCGTAATTAATAATAATTGGTTTCGTTGTATCATCTTTACGTATAAACACTTTTCCAGAATTAATCCAAACATATTTATAATTATTTTCTCTTATTGCGTCACTGCTTACAATATAAAACGCAGTACATTTCGATCGATCAATATCATTCCCTGGAGGACAGTATCCGCGCATTATCAAGTACTCGCGCTCTTCTTTATCTTCGAGTCAACAAATCACGCACAGTATACGCGACTATCATTATCTTCGAATCTATCGCGGCGCTCCACACTTCGGATACACCTCGCGCCCACACTACCTACACAACGGCGAAATAACAATCAAGGCGTTACGAACTGGCAACCTACTACAGACCTTCTGATTAAATACTTCAACTTCAACATCCACGACTTTCAATAACGGAGAAAACTTCCTGATGAGAACCACCCTTCGCTCACAATCAATTGGAGTCTAGTGAAGGGTGGCCACTCTCACACTCCTAAAACGCCTTTTATTTCACATGACTCTTCACGGCAGTGTATATGCCAGGTCCCTTGGCACTTCCGCAAGGGCTCTTTCCAATACTGGTAGCGGCGATTATGTTGAAGAGGCATTGGTTGTCAGCTGCTATCGTCACTTGCAGAGGTCCACCACTATCGCCTCCACAAGTCTCGTCCTCCTAAAAAATTTAACTTTACTACTTCTTTGTGTATTGTACGGTGAAAATTAGGAATTATTTTATCAAATGGTTGACTGTAAGATATCGCTATAGCGATAAGTCCGCCATTTGTGCATAAATTGACTTTTTTATAAAACCAGCGTAATATTCATTAAGTTATGTTTTTATAGCACAATAAAGTTATTCTATTCTACGTTGTCCTGCCCAAATTTTGACTTTACTGCTATAAGCGGGTTCAGCAAAAGCTTTTCGATATTCACATTTTCTATCAACTATATACGCAATTTGCGAAAAAGGTGGTACCTTTCGTGAGATTAGTGATAAGTATAGTTATGTGATTGCAAAAAAGATATATCTGTTTTTGTATGTGTGTAAATGGTGTTTGATTGGGTGATTGGCAGACAAGGGTGTTTTATTCATTTTATATTGCACCATTGCCACCATTATATTGGGCGGCACAGTTGACCAATGGCTAATATGTATGGAGATGCTGACGCCACGCGTTCGATTATGAAGCAGTCTGACCATATGTGTCGTGTTCTTTATTGCATCCAATGTTTACTGATGAATTTTCAGCTTTTTCAAAACACTTTAAGGCTACTAATTAAAACTACAACTTTTCTATTACGCCAGCGCAAGGTGATCTGGAATCTGGTCTGCTGACTGTTCCCCGGCATTCTTTGCCCAAAATACTTTCTTTTTTCCTGCCTTTCGTTGCTATGGTAACCTATATCGTCTCTGTTTGCCAAGGTATAATATATTGTATCGTGTTTGATTAGGCATATGTTAAGTATAAATAGTCTGCCGTATGTTTTTTATTTTTAAAAAAATATTGGGAGGTGGTGGAGCGGTAAAATGTTGGGGTTATACGTCTTATTATGCCAAAAATAAAAACAAGAAATCGTCAAAAAACTAGATCATTGATATGTTAATTTCTAAGCCTGTCAAATAAGTCAGGCGTCTGTCAGTCTAGGGCAATCTGGGAATAATATTTTAAAAATATCCATCATAAAATACACAATAAAATAAATAGTAAAGAAATTTCAATAACACGTGAAAACTATAAATAATAATTAAGGATGGGAAAACAACATTGCAATAAATAATGGTATAATCAAAAATAAATATTTTTTTATGAAAAAAAGCATTGCAGTAAAAGAATCGAATTTCAATGGTCAGAGGATAGAATTATGTATAAAATGTTAATGATACGAGTTATAGCATAATTTCGAATGTAATCGAATTAAAAAAAATAAAAACTTAAGAACAGTGATATCAACAAAAAATAAAAATAAAATAAATCTACATAGGTAGTAGGTACAAAAATTTGATGGGTAATATTCCGACCGTCATTCAGAAGCCACCTGTGACATCGTTTTTTTGAACAGTACAAACAAATAATTTTTGTAAATTAAATACCTATTCGTTTCTCCTTTAGATACGTCAGCACATGTATGTGTCGTCAATCCTAAATCCTCGGTGAAATGTAATGAATAAAGTGCGTAGGCTGATGGTATTCCGCCCTCTATGGTAGGGAGACTAATTGTATTCACGATCGAAATTTAACAAAGGATTGGCCGTGTTCCTCTGCCATAAAATGTAGATTAATTCCAGCTCCCTGGTCAATTATGCTAATCCGCTGTTCAGCCGAGGAAGGCTCAAGATCATTTATGCCGACCCAACGGGGATAATCTATAGAATACGATGACAACTTTTTGAGACTCGAATAAAAGTAAAGTAAATAAACGGTGAAGTAAAATTGGAGATTTCCACTGGGAGCATCTTGATACTTTACAGTTATACACTCGGGGGAAATGGATACGGGTCACCGACATAGACCTTACTCGGAAGCTAAGAATGCTAGGTTATTTAAAATTTACTACATAATTAACCCTTAATTAGTCGCTCGAAAAAGTTACATAACTTCGCACGGGGTCTCAGGTAACCCCAAATTGTAGAAATAATTTTTAATGTATAGGTACTAAATGAATATTTATTAATAAAATTGTTTTATTGTTATTTTATTTCATTGTTATTTGAAATAATATATATTCAAAAACAACATGACTTTGTAGCGACTAATGATGACGAACCATGTAACATTTAAATCAACAAACATTTCTTATTACAAGAGACAGTTGACGTAATTTATCAGGCAAAAATGTCGAATTGCCTGATCACTAATAACATTCAAAGAAATAATAATTTAATTTTTAAACGAGTCTCTCGCACAAATCAATTAAGCATTGTATAGAAAAGAAAGTCTTTCATAGCCATGAGTTTTTATTCACATGACTATTAACAATTATACTGATATATAAGCACGTACAATTAGCATGATTATTCACTGTCACATACACTGTCAACGTGATCACTGGTAAGCCATCTCTTCTATTAACTTCTCATTGGGATAATTAAATGGTCTAAATATTAAACATTGTGTTTATCTTAGCGCATGTACTCGCCGAGGAAACATCACGTCACAAAGTTGGAGCTCTGATCATCGATAACTCACGGTATCAGAAAAGTCCCTACAACTTAATATCTAATTTGACAAAAAACTAATTAAATTAAAATAATTAGCCACATGTTAGCATTATGTGCTTATGGTGATATAAAAGTTAAAAATTGTAATATTTTTAGAAACTCTCCGAATTACTGTCATTACACTGTTGACAATATCTCTCAGAGTGATCGTTGCACATAAATTTTCCGCATTTTTTGCATTTTGTTGCCACTTTCCTGTCGCTTTTCCGCGGACAGTTGTTGCAACTTCCACCTTTTGCTGTGGTTAATGGGACGCAATTTTCTAGGTCGTGCACTACCATGAAATGTTTTTTTAACAATTCTAGGATTTGCATTGACTGTTAGGTTTCTGTCGTCGTCGTTTCTGGTGATTTTGTACAAGATTTGCTTCTCTCTACTGACCATGACTAATTCTAGAAAAAAATACAAATCTCATAATAACCCGTAAGTTTTGAAAAACTTTGTTTTATGAAACTATAAAAAAATATATTTATGACATAAATGTATATATTGGTCTAATAATAGTATAATTTAATATTGTTCCCTCGTCAATGTTAATACCCAAAAAAAACTCACCTCTTCCAAAAAAACCTAAATAGACCTTTTCCAAAAAAGACCTCTTCCGGCGGGTGCGCCGTGAAATATTTTTGCGTTTTTGTATTTTAAAAAAAAAATCAAAACTTGCTTATTTGCTCGTCCACTTTAAAGATGTCGCTATTTCTCTCTTTGTATTGTATACATTTACTACTACCCTTAAAACAAAACAAATGCACCGTTTAAAATTGAAAGCGCTCAAATTGACCTTTAGTCCGGAGAACCGTTAAGCGGCCATCGCTTCACCCAAGGATCAATCAGGCTTTAACTCTCTCTAAAGCTTAATCCACGTTCGTAAATGGACATTTGTTATCTTAATGCCGCGGTTCAGGAGTTTTGTGTGCTAACATCGCTGCGAAATTTAAAGACGAACAAATCGCCATGAAGAGATTAATCGCTGATCCAGTAACAAGTGGATACGACTTAGGAAGGAAAAGAGTAGGACGAAAGTGACGAGAGGAAAAAAGTGACGAAGTCTGCGCATTTGACTGTGAACTTAGTTTATAGAAGTCGGTACCATACCGCTAACATTGTATATAATAGTTTATTTCCCTGTAAGCCCTACTGTACCGTAAAAGCGAATATTGGCAGTTGAAGGGTTGAGGGGACAAACAATCAAAGTCAACTCTTTAAAATTTTTGTAAATTCCATTTTAAAAATTGATTTACTTAAAATGGACATTTTAACAAGGGTTTGAATAAGAAAAATATATATATTCTCTGTAAACCAAATATATTTTAATTTAAAAAAAAAATATCTTTTACATAAATTATTTGTCAGAAAAAACTAAAACTTTATTTTCGGAATATTATAATAAT